>JAIUZE010045854.1:0-395611 GCA_022085475.1 Heliosperma pusillum | reverse complement strand
TCATTCGCTTGTATCACATGTTTTGTGACGGTTTTTGGTATATCCCTCTTTTGAGTCGGTTTTACATATGTTATGATTTGAGCACTAATGATTTTGTGCTATGAACTCTCATTTCCCGGCTACACCTTATACTCGTTAGACTGGAATGTCGGAGCGATGGGGTGTATCCTTGATGCTTGTATGCATGTTTAGTGGGGATATGACGACGTTGTTACGAGGCGAACGCAATGCGTTGGTCGACCCGACCGTCAAATGTTGTATACTTGCGAGGTGGTGTTATTGCATGTAGCGTACTAGCTTGACTTTTGACTATAGATCTCTTTCCGCCTCTTTCGTGTGGTTTAGCCAAATTTGGGGTACTCGACGTCTTTGTATGATCGAGTCTTGGATGTGGAACGTCTTACCACATGTCGAATCGGGAAACGTCTTATTCCGAGAGTCTGGCCAGGTTTAGACTAGGACCGTATTATTATCGTCGTCCTACCGAGAGGATTAGAGTCTTGTGTGTACGAAACGTCTTATCGTACATGATTCCGGGAAACGTCTTATCCTGTGAACTTGTTTGTCTAGGTCATGAGTATACGAAACGTCTTATCGTATACGGTTCCGGAAAACGTCTTATTCCGTGAGCTTCCATTGGCTTGTCTTGCTATTGTACACGATGCTAGTGCGTTTCATTTACCGTGAGAGATGTTGTCAATATATTGGTATGATTACATGAATGATTATATGATTGATCATTGAATGACTTGGCATGGTTTGTTTGTCGAGTCTCAATCTTATCAAACTTATACCGCTAACGGTGAGATGTAAGCCCTAGTGAGCGTATTCGGTTGCCTAAGAGTGTCTTCCCCGAGTCTTGAATAACATGATGGTTCCTCAATTTGATTTCCATATGAGCTTATCATTATATATTGGATTGCCTATTTATTCTTATCGTAACTCACATGGATATCTATATATGCATGATTTCACTTTTGTATTTCCTTATATGTACGTTTAATGTGATATGGCTGGGAGAACCCGGAGTTACTCCCCACTGATTGTGGCGTTCATGTTTTTCATGAATGAACAGGTTGCTTGCATGGATGGCTTTTTGGCTATGATGTTTTGGGGTTCGGGTGTGAGCTAGCGGGCGTTGTCCCTGGAAGTTTCACCTCTAGACGATATTAGCTAGTTTTTCTAAACTCTTGTTCTTTGCTAACATTTGAAGAGACTCCGTCTCTTTGTTATATTCCGTACTTAGTTTGTAATATTTTGACACTCCTCGTTTTATTTAACTTGCATGTATAAAAGTTTTTAAAAAACTACCTATTTCCGCAATATATTTCACATGCTTGTTTGTTTTATATTTCCGCATTCGCGAGGGTTGTCACACGTACACATACATATAATGATACGTGTAATCTAATCCAACCTGCTATATTTTGTGTTACCAACTATATACACAGTTCACTTTATCAAATGACATGTAAAGTAAAATTAGTAATGAGAGTTTAACACTTAGTAGATTTTATTGTATAAAACGTGTATATTCGTTTCAAGTTTAAAACGGATTAACTAAGATAGACTAGACATAAGCAGAATGCAATAAATTTATAAAAAGTTTGTCACATCAGATCTAGTTGGTTGTTATTTTACTCGTTTGAATTTTAAGACAAATTTAATCATCTTAAGGGAGACCTACTCCTCACGTCGGTCCTCCATAAGAAATACAAGTAATCTTATACAATAACAAATCAATAAATTTATAAACTATGTGCCCCGGATACGGTTGATGGTGACGATGTGCTTGCTGATGACATCGTGGTGTGTTGGTTGTCGTATTATATGTCTATGATATTGATTGTGAGATTTGTTACTGACTTTCTAATTGTTTTCAACTCTGCTACGATCCATTTGATATTTCCGCCGATTGGTGCTCAATGAGTTTAATAGGTTATTATTGGAATGATTATTTATTTAAACTAATTATTCAAAGTATTTTAGTAATAATGTAGGATATTTTTATATTATACTCCTTATAAAATAATAATAATAATTTATTAATTATTATTTTAGAATTGTTTAATCTATGTGTTCATTTGTTTTTACGACAAGTCTTCCTTATGACGGGAGTTTGTCACGGGTCAAGTCTCACTTATTATTTTTGGGATATGACTTTTGCGACGGATCGTCCCATCACAAATTAGTCGGTATGTAATCTTGTTATAAGGCCGCCCGATACTTGGTATGTGAACTTCTTCGCAAACTTGAATTTAATCGACAATCAATCAAGTTATCAACATATCCAGTAAAAGAGATTAGAGAAGAAACACAAAATCCGCAAAAATGGGGATGAAATTTTTGAACAAGAAGGGTTGGCATACAGGAAGTCTTCGTAACATTGAAAACGTATGGAAAGCCGAACAAAAAGATGAAGCTGAAAAGCGTAAGTTAGAAGAACTTCGTAAGCAGATTCATGAAGAGAGAGAACGCGATGAATTTCGTCAACTTCAGGAACAAGCTGGTTTCGCTCCGTATGATTTCCAATACTTTATAAATTTTCAATTTTTGTTGTTTTTTTGCTTGATTTCTCGTAATTAGGTTAGGTTTTGTGATTTAATCTTCAATTATTGTTATTGATATCGTTGATTCTCGCAATTAGGGTTAGGTTTTGCTCAATTATTGTATTTTATGCTTGATTTCTCGTAATTAGGATTAGGTTTGGGATTTAATCATCAATTATTGTTATTGATATCGTTGATTCTCGCAATTAGGGTTAGGTTTTGCTCAATTATTGTATTTTATGCTTGATTTCTCGTAATTAGGATTAGGTTTGGGATTTAAACGTCAATTATTGTTATTGATATCGTTGATTCTTGCAATTAAGCTTAGGTTTTATGTTTTCTTCTCCGTTTATCTTGTTTGCGTGCTTTTTTGATATATATTCATCAATTGTTGTATTAGACATGGTTGATTCTCGTAATTAGGGTTAGGTTTTGTGTTTTTGTACTCTTTATATCTAATTTGCTTGCTTTGTGTGATTTAATCATCTATTATTGTTATTGGTTTGATTGATTTTTGTAATTAGGGTTACGTTTGTGCTTCGAAAATCTTGTTCGCTTGCCTTTTGTGATTTAATCATCGATTGTTGTTATATGGTTGATTCTCGTGATTAGGGTTGGGTTTTGTGTTTTTGTGCTCCGTTTATTCTCATAACTAGGGTTAGGTTTTGTTGTTGATATGGTTGATTCTCGTAATTAGGGTAATATTTGTGTTTTTATGCTCTGTATATCTTGTTTTCTAGCTCTCTTTACTTTAGTCGTGTATTATTGTTGTTTCCATGGTTGATTCTCGTGAGTACTGTTAATTTTTTGGTTTTTGTGCTCTGTAATCTTGGTTCCTTGCTCTCCTTACTTAATTTGTTAATTTTATCGTTTCTATTCTTGATCATCTTAGTTACGGTTAGGTTCTAGGCTTTTGTGCTAGACTGCTAGTGATTTTAAATTATTTTTTTGTGTCTTAATTGTGTGTAGGAGACAGGAAAGGTTGGAATTTTTGTATGATTCAGGGTTGTCTGTTGGGAAAACAAGTAATGAAGGGTTTTCAGCGCTTCAGAGCTATCCTCCTGCTGCTCATACCAGCAATTCTTCTTCAGCACCGGCTGAGCAGTCATCCACGAATGTAAGTTAGCATTATTTTTCTCCAGTTAAATTTATCTGTTTCTAGTAAATTGCTCTATGTAATGATATTTGTGCCTTAATGGTGTTTGTTCCCTGGAGTTTAAAGTAGCATAAAAACAAATTAGGTATAGAGAAATTACGTAGTAGTTTGGCTCAGAAAACTTGATTTGGAATTGAAGAATAAGTTCAGGATTAGTGCTGTCGTACTGATCTTATTATGTTTTTATTATTCTGATTATGTTGTTGGTAACTTATCTTCGATTGAGACTTATGTGGAATATTGAGACTATTCTGCTGCGTTGTGCAAGACGGCAACTTTCCATTATAAAGTAATGGAGGTGCAATGTTTGTGGATTGGTGATTCATGTTGCCATTTACTGGATAGAAAATGACGTGTCGCAGCAGTGGGCTCTTATATATGATTATGAAGGATGTACTTTAATACAAGTAAACGTTAGTCTGGTGATGAAGGGGGTTATCTTGTGAATCTCAGTCTTGTGACCAGATGCTAATAGCTTGATGTGTGGTCCAAAATATCCGCAATCCAGTGTCAATGGGTCTTTAAAGTTTCATGTGGGTTTTGATTGGTAAGTAAGACTATATGTCATTTCTTTGTTGATTAGCCCGTAGTGACCCGTAGAGAAAGTGAGTGATACCTTTCTTTGGTCAACTCAAGCTATTTGCTTCCTTTTGAGTCTTGTTGATAGATTTTATGTCATTGTGCACGTTTCAGTGCTTCACTTCATTACTGATACTTCTACTCTAGTCTTAATACTATTTTCTGGTATCTGAACCTGTTCCTACTACCCCTTCTTGTTTGCTACAATCATGGTAAACATTCCTGATGTTCTGATTGGTTATTCTTACAATCATTTTTCTAAACATGATGCAGTTTACTCCTGGAGCTTTATTTGAAGATAAACCACAGTCCGCAAATGATTCATGGAGGAAACTTCATTCAGATCCGCTGCTGATGATTCGCCAAAGAGAGCAAGAAGCTCTTGCTCGTATTAAGAATAACCCTGTAAAGATGGCTATGATTCGCAAATCTGTAAGCTCATTTAAGCCCACACTACTCACTTCTATTTTCCAAATATGACATTCGAGTGTTTGTGGTCATTGCTTGCTGTTATCTTAATATCTCAGTTAATTATTACACTGTACCTTCTTATGTTTGAACAAAATCTGTCTTTGCTTTGTCCAGGGAAAACATTTACTGTCTTTCTGCCAGCTAACGTAATGCATGATATGCCTTGTGCTCTGCTAGCACGAGCCTAGCTATAGAAATGTAGAAACATCTCTATCGACAACTTTGTTATTATAAGCTCGTTAGCCAGAAGCAAATAGCGTTTTCGTGGGGCAGGGGTGTCAAACTGTCAGGTGTATAGCGTGTCAGGTTAACTGCATCTTTTATTATTTCCCGGTTCCTGTGGGAGGAGTGGCAAACTTTGTTTTTTCTGTTAATAATTACATTTTACCAAGGAATTAACTGCTACTGAGGTATTATTCCGCTTGCCATTCTCCCTTTCTTCACTCTGATGTGCCCTTCAGCCAGCTGTATACATACCAACTAGAAAAGCGTCTCTAGCAATTAAAGTGTTTACTTGGCTGCATTTTCTTTCATTTACTGATTTTCGTGATTTGTTTTCTGTCGTTTTTGGTGATTAACAAGATTTTCCCATTCTAAAGGTCTTGGGGGCAGAGTTTTTGTTTGGGGATTTTCTGGTAGCTGTACCACAGGACCCTGAAATAGTTCATCTCGTTGCTTACTCCCTTTGATCACGGGGAAACACCGAAACAGTTATTTGAATCTCTAATATATAGGGGTAACCTCGTGTGTATTCGATCTATCTACCGCAAATTGCGGGAGCTCTTGAGGCACTATGGAAATAATGTTGTTGATGCTGCTGCTGCTTAGTTCTCCCTCTTTCCCATCCCCATTTGACTTTGTTAGTCAATCTATGTCGACTTTGACCAATAAATTCTCCCAATATGAACAATTACAACTTTGTAAAGATGATAATACTAAAATAGCTGATTTGAGGAAAAAAGACGCTACAAATAATGACTATCTGTACATATATATATGGTAGATATTCATGGTCAAATGCAGATTAGAAATTCGGGTCACTACACTACAAAGCAGGCGTATGAGTTCATTTACTTGACCCTATGGCCAAACTCTTCCTGAATCTGGATGGAGCCTTACTTTTCTTCTTCTTTGTTTCTGCATGTGAAGGATATTTTTTTTATTTAAGCACTAACAATCTCTTGTTATCAGTTGGAAGCAAAGAAGAAAGATGATGAAGCCCATGATGAGAAGCAAAAGAAGCTCAAGTCAAAACATAAAAGGCACTCCTCATCAAAGCACCAATCTGACACGGAAATTGATAGTGATGAAGATATAGAAAGAAAAAGAAAGGCAAACCACAAAGTGAAGGAGCGTGTGGTTTCAGATGATGAGGACTCTGGAGATAGAGAAAGACGCCATACACATTCTCGCAAAGACCACAGTGGTGAAAAGCGGTGCCATGATAGCCCTGTAAACAAAAGGCGAGATAGAAAAGAAGACCATGCACACTTAGACGTAGACAAGGATTCCAGGGATAGAAGATATGGTAGCCCTGTAAACAAAAGGCGAGATAGAAATGAAGGCCATGAGAAGTTAGACATAGACAGGGATTTGGGAGATAGAAGAAATGCCAGCCCTGTAAACAAAAGGCGAGATAGAAACGAAGGTCATGAGAACTTAGACATAGACAGGGATTCGAGGGATAGAAGAAATGGTAGCCCTGTAAACAGAAGGCGAGATAGAAATGAAGGCCATGAGAAGTTAGACATAGACAGGGATTTGGGAGATAGAAGAAATGCCAGCCCTGTAAACAAAAGGCGAGATAGAAACGAAGGTCGTGAGAACTCAGTCATAGACAGGGATTCGAGGGATAGAAGAAATGGCAGCCCTGTAAACAGAAGGCGAGATAGAAATGAAGGCCACTCAGACATGGACAGGGATTCGAGGGATAGAAGAAATGGTAGCCCTCCAAACAAAAGGCGAGATAGAAACGAAGGTCGTGAGAACTCGGACATAGACAGGGCTTCGAGGGATAGAGGAAATGGTAGCCCTGTAAACAAAAGGCGAGATAGAAACGAAGGCCGTGAGAACTCAGACATAGACAAGGATTTGAGGGATAGAAGAAATGGTAGCCCTGTAAACAAAAGGCGTGATAGAAATGAAGGTCCTGAACAGCAGTTAGACACAGACATGGATTCGGGGGAGAGAAGAAAAGATTATAGACATTCTCGCAGAGACTATGGAATCCCGGCAAAGGAAAAAGCAAGTAAAAATGAAGGCCGTCAGCACCTCGATGCTGACAAGGATTTGAGAGATATACGTAGAACTAAAGATGATTACGGAAGCGAAAAGAGGGATGAAAAATCAAGTAATGAAAAATACCCTGCAGATTCTCGGGATGATAAACCCAGCAGCTCAGCTCAAACCAGTGACACAAAGCATGCAGCTTTGCCACCTAAGCCTGAATCACACAGGCGCCGGGGTAAAGCTCCTCAGCTTTCTGAAGAAGAAAGGGCTGCTCGTTTGAGGGAGATGCAAATGGATGCCGAGATACATGAAGAGAGTCGATGGAAACGATTGAAGAAAGCAGAAGAGGAGGACGCACAGGAAGCCAGCAAAGCGACTGTTTCTCGGGGCTCTTCATTCTTGGATGATGTTCAGAAAAGTGTGTATGGCGCTGAGAAGGGGGGGAGCTCGACGATTGAGGAGAGTGTGCGCCGTCGTAGCCATTTCTCTCAAGGACGGACACAAGTAGACGAACATAATGCTTTCAGGAGGTAATCAAAGCAACCCGTTTATTTACCCACAAATCCTCGTGACACTGTTATCATGAGATTGACCCCCACAGTCCCACACTACGTCACCTATTTCGATTCTGTTTTCTCTGTGGGCTAATGGCCATTGTACTGTTTGGCGTACATTCCGTGTATGGAGCATCGCTTCAAAAATTTAGACAATTAAGCTGGAAACTGTGAAGTTGAGTAGTTTGGGTGTCTTGATTTTTGAGATTTTTTAGAATCTTACAAATGTGAAATACTTGCAGTGTAAGTATACGTCTACACAAAAATTTTACTTGCACAACGTCTACGCTTTGGTTTGCGGCTTCTGTTCTCATTGATTAGGGGAGACTGAAGAGCAATTCAAAATGTCTCTGGATATCAATTTTTTTTTTATTTGTTACCAAAACCTGAAGCTACTTTGTTAGCTGGCCTAGAAGCCATTGCTACTGGGGAGATGCTATAAAATCCTATAATACCACCGGCTGGTACCGTGTTACAAAATGAAATATATATTTTTTCTTTCAAAAGGTGATAAACTTGGTATTTAATCATCTATTCTCAATCATTATTACGTGGACTATAGATAAAGGGTTCTATCAAATTCTCTAATATTTTTATCTAAAAAAGCACGCTTTCGCGCGAGATCGACACTAGTTTTACATCAAATAAAAACAATCTTAACCCGGGATTAATTAACTTGTCTCCAAAATGGCTTATAGTGCCTAAAATAAATTCGAACTCAACTAAAGAACTCTTTCATATTTTTAAATAAACGTAAAAAAAATGCAAGGGACAAATTAAAAAAGTACAATCTATTATATATAGATCGTTTGTCTGGCCAATCAAAAATGGATTTAACCTGACCGGTTTAAAATTGTCTATGAATTAATAATTTAAATGTAAAATTACAAGATAAGCGTGTCACGCCGAACTAACTTGCTTGACCAATTTGCCAATGCCCTCTGGTATGTTTTGCAAATTGAGTAAGGTGGGTGATCCATACAGATCCAATTTGGCTATTCTTCGGAAAATGCTTCATTTACGTTTTGCACAAGTATCAACATTGTAACTGGGGAGTCAAGTTCTCCGATAAATGAGAATTCGTGCAAAAACATACTCAAAACGGAAATGAGACAAGTAAAGTCACAAGCAAAAAAAAACACAAAAAACAAAATTTGGGCATTTCCACATTGTCGGCGAGAGTAGAGTACAGAAAATGGAAGTGATCCATATGTTGCAAAAGGTGGATCAATTCTTGTTAAACCTGAGTTAATTATCACGATACAAATAGAAGCAAAGTTTTTCCGATCCACTTATCGCAATAGTACAAAATAAGATCAGCATACAGTTATATACAGTACAACTGCAACCACAGTTACAATCCTGTGTCCCTCAAAAGAACAGTCAGAAAACTGTTTAAACCAGCACAACAATCAGGACACGCTGTTTCAGCCTGCAACTCCTAGGATCCATTGGCTGATGGAGGATCAATCGCAACACTTTTCCCGTTATCTATAGTAGCCCCATTCACTGCAGGAGTTGATGAAGAAGAGGCAGGTGCTTTGCCTTTTCTCATTACACTGTTTTCATCCTCATCAGATTCTTCTTCCTCCATGAAAGAACCCTTGCGCCGAAGCTCTTTCACTTTCAGAAACTCGTCGTAATGGGCTGTTCTGTGCGCTTTGAAACTTGCACTCCGATTTGAACCTGCCACAATGATGAAACCCTACTCAGCCGGTTTAAAGAATGGGGGAATATGCATATTTTTTTGTCAACAAATGAAACAAAGTTTATAAATGAGTAAGACTTGTCTAAATTTCAATGGAAACTAGTTATGTGAGAAGATATGTTAGAAGCTTTGTTACAGCATTTTTCACAGAGTTCATTGAAAGCATTAGTATGCAAATCATTCGAAAACACGTGGAGGGAAGGGAGTAGCTAAAAGAAGACTAGTCCTCACGCCTAGCCACTGCTACAATTCACCCACTGACTGCCATAAATGCAGAAGATATTTGTTCATCACCCTTTCGAACTTCTATTTGTGAGTTGGAATTTACCAGTACTAACTACTAACATAGAAGAATAGCCACACAGAGAGTTACTTAGAAACATAAAATAGTACGCGGTCAGTCCAACCAATAGCTTAAGTCCACACAGAGAGAACATCAAATTTGTCCACACATTTTTCTGTTCTTTGGGAGGACAGTTCGATTCTTGATGCAATTTTCAATATAGGTTTATAGGTCACCAAAACAGTCTCTCTTTGTTGACCCTGGTAGCGCTGCATACATCTCAGCAGCCCTACCTCGCACCATTTGCGGGAATCCTTGAGATACTGAGGTAATATTGCTGTTTGAAGGCTATATAGTTCTGCTTCAAAAAGACTTGTAAATATACGTCGCTTAGCCAGACTCATATTTTAAATCAAAAGAATGCTGATGGTATAACATCAAAGAGCCGGACTTTCAGTACGCAAGCAATATGACAGCACTGTTGTATAGCAACAGCTCATCCACATTGTAAAAGTAAAACTGTAGCCATAACTAGCAATCAGGGGCAGAAGCAGGAATTTGGTACAAGGGGGGCACAATTTTATCGTATATTTTTTCCATGTTAACAAAAAAAAAAAATTATGTAAGAAGCAAAAAAAATGTAGTTGGATCTACACAATTTTTCCCTTAATAAATGGTATTTATTGGTTTTTTTTCATAAAATACTTTTAACTTTCAAGTATATGTAAATATAGTTACTAATGAATAATACCTTGATATAAGATATATTACATATTAATAATTCATTTTATCAAAAAATCCAAGTAGTCTAGTGGTTGACTAAGTTATACATTAGTTTAAGGTCTTGGGTTCGATTCTCATTACAACTAAATTTTTACTACAAATTGAAAATTAGAGTAAGTAAATGACATGGGTTTAAATCATAATGGTACTCTATTTAATTAAAAAGAGAGTTCAGTGAGAGTCGAACCCAAGTCTCATGGTAAAAATGGGCAAGTACTAACCACTAAGACACTTAGATTTACATGTAATATATAGCAGGTTTAGATCTATATTACAAACTTTCTAGAGATCAAGGGGGGCACGTGCCCCACCTGGCCCCACCCTAGATCCGCCCCTGCTAGCAATGGCTAAGAAAAAAATCATACCAACCAACCATCACTACTAAATCTCTGGACAACCTAATATATGCACTAAAAAGAATGGGGAAGGGTAAGTTATGAAGCAAACAAACAAGAAAGAGAAAGCTAAACCACAAAAATTACCTTCATCATCCTCCTGACCCTCATCATCAGAAGACGTCCAGCCACCAGACTGCTTGGCGCTCATTGTAGTTGAAGAAGCTACATCATCCAAAGCATGACGGACGGCTTCAGCATGTTCAGCAGCATCAATACACTCATCAAAAGTACCCCCACGTATTGGAGACAAAGAACCTGAACAAGCCAAGAGCATGTAGAATATTAGAATACTTGGAGCCAAATAGAAACAAACACTTTCAGCAAGGTCATCCATGTTTCCTTCTCAAGGAACAATTCAGTAATATTTACGCGGAATCAGACCGTTAAAGCATGACTACAAATATTTGCAAGAAACTGATAAGTTGATAATCTTGTTATGAATAATGTACATGTAGCAGCAATTTGCTAAAAAAGACACCACAAATTTTACTAGTCTCAACTCTCATGCCTGAAAAGTGTACTACCGGTCTACCGGATAGTCTTCATCCCATTTTCTTTAGTATCAACAACTTAAACCGCACACGGCACCTAAACTTTAAACTTACTACAAGCTACAACATATTTGAGAATAACATAAGAACCATGCAAATATCAACAATTCAACTGTACCAATGAAATATAATTAAAATACTAACCATCATCTTCAATCATTGGGTGATATGGTGTTTTAGGCTCAGTTATCTTCTGTCGTACAGGCTTATTCTTCTCAATTTCCCCCAAGTTGTCCTCATTCCACCTAACACGTCCTCTGTTCCTAATAAGTGCAAAAGCAAGTGTGTGACAATACATAAGTGATGAGACACAGACACAGGATATCATCTCAAAGAACTGCAGCTTTTGAAAAAAAAATTAGATCATTCAATCTATACAATATTAGATACCAATAAGTTATCTACACAGTAATCCTTATGTCACGGCTAAAGAAAAATCTTTTACATTCATGGGACATCAAGTGAACCATTTCTTATGAGTCTGGCCCCTAAAATGGCTATTAAATTACTTGGAATCCAACGACTCAATTGTTTGTTTCTCCGCTGTACTAGAGTTTCTGCATCTTATCCCTTTGTCTTTACTCACCAATTTACCATACATATCATATCAAATGTCTCTCACTGTCTGACATTCTCCTTTCCTGGCTCAATTCACCAGACACACATTTATGATTCGCCTTAAGAAGAGAGAAGAGGAAGCGACTGCCTCGTTAAAGATTACACGTGTACCTGGGTGAAGGAACTTTTATTTAGTTGCCTTGTATCATTATGAGATCCACTTCAGGATATCCCATCATTAACATTTGAACCAATTTTTTAGCTGCCTTACGTTCCTCCAATTTAAAGGTTTTAAACATTTGAATAATGCTTATAAGCAATTAGAGCCCCTCCATGCCTCAACTGACATTAAAACAACAACATTACTCTAGTGCCTCAAGAGCTCCCGCAAATTGCAAGGTAGGAGGATGAGGGTGGTAGGATGTTTTAGCCCCCTTTCCTATCCTTACCTACACCTACAGACTACACAGTGTACGTTAATAGTTAATGTCCATTTTGTTCTATAAGACGTAAGATCGCAGAAGAATTCCGGTGATGGCAACAAGGCGTAACTGTGCAGATCAGGTCTCATAGCCCTTATTCAAGCGGGACACATTGCTTTTGCAGACAAAAGTGTATTTTAAAATAAAATTGTGGGCATCTGATCTCTAAATAGCGCTAAGATGTACAATTGCACTGCCTAGGGCGTGCCTTGTGCACATGGTCGAAACTGCGCCTAAGGCACCTAAGGCCCTAGGCGGACCACTGGCTAAGAATACCAGCGGTTTACAAATGCCTATGAAATTACATACCCAGAACTCCAAATTTATAGAGGCGTGAATGAAAAATAAAGCACTCCTTATCAATATAAAGCACAGTTGCTACAAAGAAGAGAAATTATGCATGTCTCGAATTACAACAATATACTCCGTAAGGCAAGTACCTCAAAGAACCTGCCTATGAAGGTTTAGTAAGGTGGTCGAACGTATGTGCGACCTTACCCTTGTGTTTCCGTTGTATTGAAAACATGGAAAGACTGTTTCCACGTAACCATCTCTATTCAATACTAAAAAAAAAATTTAACATAAAGGTGACATACTCCATATCTCTAAGTGGTGATCTCCCAAGACTGTCCACAGCACACAAAGCAAGCGGCAAGCGTCCTGTGTTTACAACAGATGTGTGGAACTAGTGATCATCAAGAAAGGACATAAAACAAAATGAGAGACATAAACAAGATTGGGACAGGTTCACAAAATGAGAGACATAAAACAAGAAAGGACAGTACAGAAATACACGAATTTTGTCCAAATCGGCAGCAGATGTTACATCAACAAATTGTAACAGGTAACACAAATCAAACAAGGCTTAACATGCCCGCCATTCTAAAATCATGCCAAGAATAATTAAATTATTTCAGATACAAGGGCAGTTTAACAGAATTTTGATATACATGAATGCTCCCAATCTTTAAGAGCACCCAAACTGGTGACTGACCAACAAGCGATATCCGTCTCCTATCTTGTAACTTTCAAAGAAGATGCGAGATCGACAATACCTCAAACTAACAATTGGACCATTTGCCACGTCTCACACATGAAGCAACCTAAAGGCTGCTACATACAGAGGTTGGATTTGATTATGTTCAGCACAAGTTTGTTGTCACCCCCGGATGGACCTATTCCTAATGGCTCGCTTGGACTGGATGTAATTCTATTGTTATTAGGGTAATCGAGCTCAACAAAAAGAAAAAAAATAAAGAAAGTGATAGTGGTGAAACACAAATAACAAGTGGTGAAGGCGTGGTTGAAGAACTATTACTTCCATATCACACGAAGGTAATATATTACTCCATATCTACAATTACAAGGGGTAGGGGAGATCGGTAACTATAGCCCGCGTAATGTGGTGCCACTACCTCCTACTCCCTCCGTCTCATTCATTTGTTTACCTCTTATATTCTTTGTGAGGAGTATATTAATGAAAGGTAAACAAATGATTGGGACGGGCGGAGTACTTTTCTTTGTGTTATAGCTTATAGCTTCAGGCTCCAATACCCTAACAATTACCCCGAAACCAAACGACCCGCAAATTATTATGCATGAGTGAACACTACCAGAAAAAGAAAAAAAAAGAAAAAAAAAGTGCCATAACATTCACATTAGGTTTACAAAAATTAAGTCTTGCTTAAGACGGGTCAAATACGGTAATAAAGACAACTTTTTTGGTATTTTCTAGACAAATGAGAATATGTGTACAAAAATATAGTCCAAGAATGTCAAAATACATTATTTTCTTCAACTAAATACAGATAAATCAAATTAACCACTAACTATTATCCCCCAAATTGAGCATCTTCATCTCCCCAGCTAATTCTTCAATCAAACACAACAACAATCCCCCAAAAAAACAATACAACATAAACAACAATCAATCAAAACCCAGGAAATTAAAATACCACAATGAGTAAAATACTAATTTAATTGATTAAATATGGACCTTAAAATCATGTTTACATCATGGTAAAAGACAATGAAGTAAAATTTCAAGGGTTGAAATAAAACAAAATGCAAAAAAAAAAAAAGGATTAGGGATTATGAGATCATTACCAGAAATCTATTGATTAAATAAATTTCAGCGAATTTGATGATTAAGAGACTAAGAAAGCAATCTAAGAAACCAGGAAAACCATTTGAGATTGAGATTTAATTTTCAATTGTTGAGGATAGAGACTTGAGAGAGATAGTTGGGTAGGTTTCTACTTTTTGTTCAACCAAAACACCCTTTACTTTCTTATTTTGGGCAGTTGACTTTGATTTGAACTAGTCTGATTGGGTGTTAGACCCGGTTCGAACCCGACCTGATATGATCCGAAAATATTTGTAAAATGAGATTGTACTGACTCGATCTAACTCAGTTGACCTGTAACCTGACAATATTCAATTAAGGCCGTCCTGAGGTGACCTGTTATCCGAATCGACCTAGTATATGTTTTGACGTGAATCGACGTGATAGTTGACCCGACCCGAAAGTTAATCCGATGTTAACCCCAAAGCTAACCCGAAATTGACCTGATTCAAAAGATAACCCAACATTATCTCAATATGTACCTTGACATAAACGAAAAGTCAAGGCGACAAAGAACAAAATAAATTGATATTATGAACGACTATTATAAAGTGGAGTATTAAAAATCAACTAACTTTATAACTTCGCTAAATAACGACCATGACTTGGCTCAGACAAATTTTTTTGAAACAAATCGTCTGGGTGACAAAATGAGCCTAATCAAGCAAATCCCAACCCAAACCTGACTAAACCCGACAAATTATCGTAAGTTTCTCACCCAATACTGACCCGACCCATAAATGAGCCCGATATGTCGACAGTAAAGTTGTAAACGAAAGTATCACTTTTAGCTTCATCTCCGACACTCCGACATGGTTGCTTCCCTGGAATTCCGCAGTCTTCATCTGGTATTCTCTTTTTCTTTTCTTCATTCTGAATTTTAACCGTTTTTTTTATACTTGGGAAATTGCGCGGATATGGAAGCGTTGATTATACATTTATATATTCTTATTTTCTACTAGTGTTTAAGTGTTGATCATGTGTTTAATGCTTCTAGTAGTGTTAATTTATGGCTTAATTTAAGTTTAGTAGTTTGTTAATTAACGATGATGCTAAACTCCCTAAATTATGACTTAATCGAATGCACCTCGTTTCCTGGTTAATTTTTAGGCGTTTAACACGATTATAATTAGTGGCGGTGCCAGTATTTGAATTTTTGGGGATAAACCATAGGTTGAAATTTTTAGAGTATCAAAAAGTTTCATCCTTTTCATTTTGTAGGACGCGGCAGCCCCTCGTCTGCTACTAGTTATAAATTAATCGCTCCTTCTCAATCATTTGCTTACTTCTACGGAGTACTCCCTTCATCCCGTTCATTTGTGGTGGTACTTGGTGGATGTTAGGTGGACAATAGTCGCACTAGGTGATCAAATTACTCATAGATTACCTTCCTAATATTGAAAGGTAAACAAATGAATCAGACACGCTAAAATGGAAATGGATAACAAATGACCGGAGTATATTCTTAGTGGGGAGTATTTTAGTCGAAGGCTATCAAATGACCGAGAGAAAGGGAGTATAATGCTAGCGATGCATATGGGTGTCATGATTGTAACTAGTCGGTGCCAAGTTTGGGGCTAAGCAGTAGATTGAAAAGTTTAGGGGTAAGAATAAGTTGTGCAGTAGAGTAACTTAGGGAAAAAATTTCGAAGTTTTTTAGGAAATAGTTACATATTTTTTATCCATTTCATAGGAGGTGGCAACAGCTGCTAGACGTTGCTCTGTTACTAGCTATAATGCTCGTGATGCATGTTGTGAGCTATCCGAAAATGAATCTATGGATGATGTATATGATAATATGAGTGTCATTATACAGAGATGCTTTTGATGTATCTGGCTTACGAAGAAATATATTTATGTTGGTCGTTAGAAGTTCACTTTTTGTATATTTGTGTTCATCCTATGTGTTTAGGTCCGTGAGTGTGGGACATGGTAGACAAGAACGTCTTTTGAAGGTCTTACCAGTGTAAGAGAAAAAGGAGTATCAGGAAAGGCGTCAAGGCGGACACAATGTTTTCTCTTATTCATGGGCTCTGGAAGTATATGTTCAGTAAGACTGAATTTCATGTTCTTATTCTTGGAATCGACAAGGCTGGGAAAACGGTTAGTTCATCTGCTCCTAGGTCTATCTTCTCTCATATTATGTCAATCTGCATATATTGTGATAACTCTTATATTGGTCATGTTGTCGTGATGTGGTGTGCGCTCATAGTTTTGTACCTAGCCTTATAGTAGCAAGAATGTTTTAACCTTTGCATAGTGTGCCATTGTTACTTGACGATTGTATCTTCCACAGTGATTGGATAAATTGTTTATGTTACATTAGTAAGGTCATCAAATTTGAACTAGTCTAGTTGTGGTGGAAGGGAGAAGCACCTCAATGTCGTAGCTTGATTACATGAAAGTGATAATTTGAGATAAGCTCCATTGCGCCTTTGTTCATCCAACTTATTTTAAAATGGGCTTCCTTACCTGTCCCAACTTGGGTATCAGAGCGGTGTCATTGGGAGGGGAGGCAATAGGCACATGTAATTTGAACTTCTGAACACTTGGTTAAAGGTATACTGCATTGTCATCAAGCTCACTTAGAATGGATTTACGTATGTATTCCTTTTCCCCCTTTTGGTATATTTTCCTACTTGGTAATATTTATCCACTTTTCAGCGTTTTACTTTGGCTTAGTTACCCAAATCGACACATCAATCTTTGTTTATGTGCCAGACATGTGAGTTGTGACTATCTACTTGTTGGGTTCATATTGATGATGACATGCCAATTTAACATGTTTATCAAGTGACTATTTCTTAGGTTCCAATGTCTCTCCATTTGCAATAATGATCTAGAAAGAAGTCAAAGATCAAGTCAAGAACTCTTCATAGTTGTTGTTGTCTTAGGATGTGAGTACATTTGTAAAAGTAATAGAATACATCGTTTGACAATAGTTCGCGGCAACAGTGAGCATGACTGTTGCCTCAATGTCTGGATAATAACAGTTGTACTTATGAAAACTGGTCACAGTAAGTACAACTGTTGCTTCTATCTGCAACTCTTGAATCGAAACCATTTTGTCATTTCAAATATCATTTTCGTCAAAAATGTGTTTTATAAACAAATCTGAATTGGGAAGTGATTTATCAAAATTATTTGAAGAATGTTTTACTTTTTAGAATAAGGCAAAGAAATGCTTTTTTGATAAAGCTAAACATAGCTTATATCCTCCATGCTTTAACCAATGGTCAAAGACACTTTTATAGATTTTTTGTACTATCACTCAACCTCTCCATCATTACCTTTGGTAGCCTTACTTTCTTTATCAAACATCTCTTTCAACAAGCTTACTTCTTTGTTGACATTCACACGTTTGGATGATTAACACTCCCAAAGATAATAATTTTTTAACACTTCATGCTTCCTCCTTTTCTCTATAAATAGAGGACATTAAATGTTCAGATTTCCTAAGACTTTCCAAAGCATCATCTTTCAAGTGCAAACTGTTTTAAGTGTTTTTCAAAACCTTTTTCTTTGCAAAAGTTTTTAAAGTCTTCAATAGTTACAGTCCAGACTACTGTTGCCATTGTGATATATTCTTGTTACTTGAATAGTTAGATCTTGAAATTGTCCTCACAAGTTCTTTTTGAGAACAACATTTGAGTAGCAAAGATCCTGTAACTTTTCAGTTCAAGAGTCAAGTTTTAGAACAAGTGTGTTCTTAAACTCTTTCGCAACCGGAGTAGATTGTTGGCCATTTTATTGTAGGGGTTTTTAAGTTGTCGGAGTAGATTTCTTATTAACAAAGCAATATAATGAAGATTGGACGTAAGCCCTTTAGAGTGAAGGCCGAACCAATTCAAAATCGTGTGTTGATCTTTCCTTTCATTATTTCCGCTGCACTTTTTATTTACGTACTTTGATTAAGCATAACAATAGTCTTCAATACTGTTAGCTACAACTTCGCATTTCTCTGAAAGGAACTGGTAACGGTCCAACTAACTGTTACCACGATCAGAACATTTTGTTACACTTCCGCTCAACTCACTTTAATTCATAAAGACTTAGTTGAAAATTTTAAAAAGTACCTAATTCACCCCCTCCCCCTCTTAGGTACTAGGAATCCATACTCTTCACTACTTAAAGTATTTCCGCATGTAGTAATATTGATTTCAATGTCTTTCAGACTTTATTGGAGAAGTTGAAACAACAGTACTTAAATTTGGAAGGCCTTCCCCCTGACCGAATTGTTCCAACAGTTGGACTCAACATTGGGCGTATTGATGTTGCAAACACAAAACTTGTGTTCTGGGACTTGGGTGGCCAGGTATAACTGTATAAGCCCTGTATTGGATTCAGAAGTTTTCGTATGCCTAAACTATTCTTCTCTCTCTTTTTTTTTAACTCCATGACCTGCACAAATGCGATTTCTCCATGATGAAGACAAATTTTTCTAGCTTAGCTCCCAGGGTAGCTACTGCCTCAACATCTATCTTAGCATACATTTATAGTTTCCTCTAGTACATTGCTCATTTTTTGTGAGCATTTAAAATTATTTGTTTCTTTAGCAAATTTTAGGGCTAGTGGTATGCATTCATAATTCCATGTGTAGGGTGCATTAAGCACAGTTTACAGTAACTAGTGTCGTCTGTTACACTGAATCTAGTGAGTTGTTAGTGGTTCACACTGCTTAATTTAGCTATCTGTTAACCAGCTGATCATACATTTAGCTTATACTGTGTTGTGTAAATGTTCACTCCTTTCTTTATTTCCGATCGGTACTTTATAATCCCATGGGAACCTTCTAAGACTAAGTTTTAGCTTTTATATTGATGGTGCATTGTTTTCTTTGTCAGCCCGGCCTTCGTTCAATATGGGAGAAATATTACGAAGAGGCTCATGCCGTGCTTTATGTTGTTGATGCAAATAGTCCTTCACGTTTTGAAGATTCAAAGTCTGCACTGGGTTAGTTTTTGTTTGTTTTACCATCCTGTCTTTTTTTTTTTTTTTTTAATGACGAGGGGGTTGAATCCCCCCGGGCCCATGCATTCCCGCACCACCACATGGACCATGTAAGCCACCCCCTCCGGGGGCTGCAGTGGCCAAGTGACCATCCTGTCTTTTTTAATGTGGATTTTCAACATGATAATAAATTTAGTTTCAAGACAAAAATATCCTGATTTTTTTATATCTCCAGAAAAGGTTCTTCGACATCAGGATTTACAAGGTGCCCCTCTTCTGATTCTGGCGAACAAACAGGTATTTGGTGATTTTTGGTGCAAAGCTTCTGAAACATCCTTTTGGTTTGACCAACGGACACACATTGACACAACTGTATGTTTTAGGAAAGTGAATAGGAAACTAATGACTTTTTTGTTTGATGTATCCAATCCGATGTTACATTCACACCTCATTTAGTCATAGTGGCGCGTATCGTATCTTATGCAACAGCCAATACAACTCCAGACTCGAATCAGCTCGCCTGAATTAGAAATGACAGTGACGGTATCAAGAGAGCAACAAGAGAAACTATAAAAAGTAAAAGAATATACTCCTGATAAAAAAAACACTTCAAAGAATATGAAAATGTAAAGAGTCAAGGAGGCAATGACCCGCTTAAAGCGAAGAGAAGAGTTAAATTTCCTCGTTCATTGTTTTATGCATGCAGCATTAGTAGTTTAAATAATTGCAAGCTGCATAGCTTATTGTACTTGTATCAATTGTTTTTTTAGCTTGTACTCCTTGCAAACTAGATCACTAGCTTATTAATGTGATACTGTAACATTATAGAAATATTTATAAATAAAAGAGGAGGATAATTTTAATAGTCTTGTTTCACAAATTGAGTCGTGATTCATCATTCATGTCTACATAATTATTCAAGACACTCGTTTTTACAATATCCACTTGTCGCTTTCATTATTAATATAGTGTTGCACAGTCGCACCCTCCACGTCGTCTAGCATGCAATACTATACCGGCGTGTTTGAATAGCGTAGCCACTAGCCATCCACTTATCTAACCAGGTCGTCATAAGTTTCCTTGATGTATACATGGTACAGTGTACATGAATAAATTTCATGGTACGGACTGCAGATACTATACAAAATAGAAATATTTCAAGTGGAAAGCTCATACATACACCTAAATATGGAAACCGGAAAGAGTTATAATATGAGGATTAATGTTGTATGCCAAGTGACTTACTGATCTTCATACTCCCTCTATTATGTGACAGGATATTTCTTCAGCAGAATCAGCTGCAGAAGTGGCTCGATATCTGGACCTCAAAAAGTTGGATGAGAGGGCCTATATGTTCGAAGGTGTTTCAGCGTATGACGGGTAAATTTTGTTCAACCTTTTACTCTTTTTAGTTTCATGTTATGGTGGGTAATCCTCCCATTGTCAGGAGCTCCTGAATTGGAAATCACATTAGCTCCGTGTTTGTTTGTTTTATTAGCTATGTTACTTTGAACTCTTCATATTATCTCACTATGACCCCTGGACCCCTGGACCCCTGGACCTCTGGACACTTGTTTTTAGGTTAAAAAATGTGAGGATATTCCACTAAATAGCCAAGTCCGACATTTGGACAGTGGACACACAACAAACACATTAGCTCCATGTTTGTTTCTTTTATTAGCTATGTTACTTGGAGCTCTTCAAATTATCTCACTATGACACATTGACACTTAGCAATCGATTTCAAGGGAAAAAACATGAGGATATTATCATCAAATAGCCAAGTTCGAAAGTTGGATGGACAGACAACATTGACTGTGTGATACACTGATACTTCTAATCGTGTATGAGTCATAGGTCTTACCTTGGCAGGTTGGCATTTGATTGCACTTCTACGATGATAAAAATGTGATTATTAGATGCACCAGCAAATTTCCTTCTCCTCATTATCCGTATTGTATAACTCGAAAAAGATAAAATTTGTGGTTTGGCTTGATTGCAGTAGAGGAATCAAAGAAAGTGTAGAATGGCTTGTGGACGCTATGGAGAGAAGCAAACGAACTGAGGTGCTGAGAAGTCGTACACCTGCCGCCACTTGAATGATTGTTTCCTGCTGACACTGCTGAGAAGTAGTACATCTACACCTTCTGTACATAAATTAGGATGTACTTTTCCGAATCTTAGTTCATGGCGGATACATTCAGATTTTCAATTTGCAGCTCGGCAGAGTGGCCTTTGATTCTTTTCTGTTTTATTTTGCGCTGCTGAACTAAATGAAGGAGGCAAAGGTATAAGCATTCTGTACCTGGAACTGTCACTAGATTTATTCGGCTATCCTACCCTATTGTAGAGATGGAAGTGGACCGCGCCTCGTGCTGACGCACTGTGCCAGGAGAAGAAAATGGCACGGCCTATTGTGCGTACTAGTTTAATTTCCTCTTACATGTAACTCTTTAAATGTAACTACACCTACCCGACACTCTCGTACAACAAGAGTAATAAGAAATCTAAAAATACAGAGATCTTTCAAAGCAAGAATTGTTATCCCATTCTTTGTCCTTGTAATACTACTTCATTCGTCTCAATCATCTGTTTGCCTTTGATTAAAATACATTCCACAATGAATAAAAGAGGCAAACAAATAATTGGGACAAAAGGAGTAATTGTTGGAGTACCCATTATTGAACTGAATATCTCAAAATTTCATATGATATCACTCTGAGCTTTGTTAATTTACTTATATCAACAAAGGCGATTTTTGGGCAACAATAAAGAGTTAATGTTTACATATTACAGTGCGACTCTCAGAGTCCTACATACATATTACATTATTGAAAGTAGAAGTACACTTTCCTATTAATTGACTACGGCAGAGAAGATGTCGAGTAACTGCTACATATTGGTGGAGTGCGTTAACTTGGACACGAGCTTCATCGTACACGGCATTTACATAGCACGAGACTCCGAAAGACTATCGAGACATTTGAGCTGATGAGTGATTCAATTAAAGTCATCTCTCGTCATCTTGTTTGCACGAAAACACTATACATTATTGCGTACAAAACTTTGGAACACTAAAAGGTTCACACTTCCTTTTTTTAATCACAAATTCTCATTTGTGACGGACCGACCCGTCGTAAGCTTGCGACGGGTCAAATCCCTTTCACAAAGAGCAAGTGAAGGGCAAGTGAGGTGCAAATGGAGCCCCCCACTTGCCTTGTCACTTGCTCTTTGTGAGGGGGATTTGATCCGTCGCAAGCTTGCGACGGGTCGCCCCGTTATAAGCAAGACTTATTATTTTTTAATAGACAACCCTATAAAGGGTTCAATTTACCTCATGAAATTTGTTCCTTACAAAAAGAAGACTTTAAATAATACTGAGTACTCCCTAATAAATATAAATAATAATTCTATAAGACGGTTCTATGACTAAGACAAATTCAAATTCTTGCTTTTGAATCTTTATTTCTATTTTCGCGGTTTGATATTTTATTATATTTGCCGACATATTTAGATACAATTTTTTATTTGTTATCATACTATTACAAAGCTTCAATTGTTTTACCTTAACTAAATGTCTCGTGTTCAAGCCTTGATAATACACCAATTCAATGAATAAATACTACAAAGTATTATAAATTTATTCAGACATTCCTATTAAATTTATCTTAGCATAAGACGGTCTCACGGCAAAGCCGATGATAAAAAATAAAAAAAAAGCCCAAGTTTTTTTTTCACTAAAAGCGAAGCCCATAGACACCATAATAAAATCATATAATCAGCCCAAAATAAGATTAGGGTTTTGGCAATATAACCCCCAATTTCATTTTTAACATCACCTCATTTATAGTTTCTCATCTTTAGGGTTTCTACTTTCTTCAATCTTTCTGCCGCGATTCCTCAACATTTTCTACAATGGTTCTCAAGTAATCCTCTTAATTTCCCTAATCTATGTATTTCTACACTAATTTTATCTTTGTATTTGCTATTGAATCCATGATTCACATTTTAATCCTTGATTAATTTTCTGCAGAAATGCATTTCAATGTAAAAAATGTTGTCTTAATTTAGTAGATTTTATTAATTCACGTGAATTCGTGATGTGGGTATCTGCTAATTTTGTTGTTTGAGTAGAAAAGATTGCATCTTTGAACTTAGTTTATATATTTTGAGCTTGTTTGCATTGTATTATTGAGAAATTTAGGGGATTTTACATGAATATTAGTTTGATTGTTGTTTGGATAGATGGGTTTGTTGTTAAAATTGAGGCGATTAATGATCTAGAGATTGAGCTAGTTTGAAGTCTTATTGTAATAAGATGTACTTCGTTGTTTGATCGAGATGGTTTGGTGTTGCTGAATATTATTTAGGTTGTATAAATGATACGGCGTAGTTAGTAGTCTTTCGGATTCATGCGAATGATCGGATTGATTCGAGATATTTCTGGTCTCAGTATGTAGTTTTATTGGATGACAAGAGTTGTTGGGTGTCAATTGTTTTGCTGAGAATATATATGGTTGATTTTTAGTTGTATTTCGATTGAAGTTGTCGTCCTGCTTTCAGTGAGTTGTTTGTTGGTGGAGCTTAATCGCCTCGGTGGGTAGTGGTTCTTTCTCAGTTTAGTATTCGAAGTAGCTTTGATGGATCAAGCTTGATTTGGTGTAGAATTTGAAGTAATTTGCTGTACACTTTTTGGATACAAGAAGGCGAGGGAGATAGGGTGGGGGGAGGTTAGGAAGAATGCACCAATGCCATTTTGAGTTTCCGAGGGTTTGACACCACCTGGTCGATATCTAATATTTATATCAATCTTAGGGGACTTATTTGTCTGTGTATAAATCTTGCATTTGCTGATTGAGCATTTGTCTGACCTATATGAAATTTTGAGAGAGTATGAATTTGTGAATCTAACTATCAATTTTTTACAATGACGCGAGACTGCCTAGGGTTTTAGAAAGTATATAATTTTTGTTCTTTATCAAGAGTTATGTACGGAGTATTATGGATTATGTTGAATAACTATGGCCCTTCATCCTCATCCTTGTTCATAGTTATCTTTGGAATAAATATTTTACAACTCCACTCACCATTTAGGAATACAGTGTTTTGAATCTTAAATTGGGTTGTTCCAATGCTTATAGTACTTGAGTGTCTTGAGTCTTGATGCGTTTCAGTTTTTAGTAAGTTGTGTTGTTCAAGTGTGTGCTTTTTTCTCTCAAGGGTATGCTTGTCACAAGATAGGTATGTTAATTTTACTGTCTTGTGTGGTCTTCGATACTGATGGTGCTATTGTTTTTAGGACCGAGCTCTGCCGTTTCAGTGGTGCCAAGATATATCCCGGAAGGGGCATTAGGTTTGTGCGAGGAGACTCCCAGGTATCCTAAATTGTGCTATACTCATCTCTAGTTACGGAGTATTTATTTTCATCCATACATTACGGAAACCTTTTTTCATTTTCTGACAACGGGATGTTGCTCTTGTAGGTTTTCCTTTTTGTTAATTCAAAATGTAAGAGGTATTTCCACAACAAACTTAGGCCAGCAAAGCTTTGCTGGACTGCTGTCTACCGTAAGCAGCACAAGAAGGTTAGTTCATGATTTTGTTTCTATCCTTCATTATTTACGAGTATATTGCTTTTCAAATTGTTGAGTGTTATGTGACGCATAATTCGTTACCGATAGTTGTATTAAACTTTATATTTTTTGTAGGATATTTCTGCTGAAGCTGTGAAGAAGAGGAGAAGAGCCACAAAGAAGCCATACTCAAGGTCAATTGTTGGTGCTACTTTGGAAGTCATCCAGAAGAAGAGAGCTGAGAAGCCGGAAGTAAGAGATGCTGCACGAGAGGCTGCTCTCCGGTTAGTACTCAACACCTGAATATAATACTTCAAATTTAGTACGAGTAACATAGCTTAGTTGAACTATATGGACTATTAGATATCTCTGAGTGTCTTCAAAATTCTAACATGAATATATTACCAGTGAGATCAAGGAAAGGATCAAGAAGACCAAGGATGAAAAGAGGGCCAAGAAAGCCGAGGTAGTAGCCAAGACGTCAAAGGCTCAGGGCAAGGGAATTCCCAAAGGAGGAGCCGCTAAAGGACCTAAGCTTGGTGGTGGTGGTGGAAAGCGCTGAACAAAATCACTTTCATAGTCGTAGATTTCTGTCTAGCTGAAGACTTGTGCAACTTTGTGCCTTAATATGCTTCTCTTCGTATTTGAAACACCTAACGCTGAATCGCGAGATTTTTGCTTAAACCCAGTTCTTTATTTTTCGTATCACCGTGGCCTTAATTTTTACTTTCAGTTTAATTATTGATCGCGTTCTTATGCTAGTGTTCAAGATTGTTAAATAAGCTCAGAAAGCACCAAATTCCGGAGAGACTTAACATTACACAGACTTAACAAGTTAACATTACACATCTGCTTAATGCATTAAAAACACATTAAAATTTGATCTCCATCCGACGATCCTACTAAATATAAAAAGTTCTTAGTTGTGTTATTGGATACATCACACTTCCATATACACACATTATCACTTGTATTAGTGTATACTACAAAGAAGAAAAAACCTAAGTTGGAAAACTATCATCTCCAATTTATGACTATTGGGTGAAACACCCTAACCTTCGGGGGGAACGCTATCTAACTTTTCCTTCCAACCTTTATTTCTCAAAACTTTCGGAGTCATCCAAGTAAGCAATAAATATATCGGTTTTATACGTTTGTGAGATGAGAAGGTAAGCTGCGTTCCCACCTTAACTTAGCATCCTCGATGAGCCAAGTTGCTGTTGCGAGAAGCACTCCTCAACACTTGTTTTATTGCCAAACGGTGTTGTCCCGGTAAGAGTCTTGAAAGCAAAGTCGATGCATGGATCAGTAAGTAAGTTGCCAAAAAGAGGGCACCCTGGTACGCCTATAGGCCTACTTTCATTGCCTAGTCTACCGAAGGCTGATGGACTTTGGTAAGGACTTGGAATGCTCTTTGGCACCCATTCCTGTTTTGGCAGCATGGATGTTGGAATGTAAGGCATGTTTGGAATATTAGTTATGTATTGGCTTACGGGTAGAGGGAAGCGAGGCTTGGTGTCATGTCCCTGATTGGGTTTAGCCCTCGTTTCAGATGTTTGTCCTCCTAGAAGGGATCCAATATCCGGTGCTGAAATGTAGACGGTTTTATGACCCTCTTTTTCTTTGCGCATTGAATCTATAATTTCTCCTAGGTTTGGTATGTCGATTGCATCTGTCTCATCACCTGTGATACACAAAATACACAGAAAGATAACATCCTAACATCAGCATGTCACTGCAACCTTGGTACATATGAACAAGGAAGACGGGAGGAAATTACACGAACACTAATTCAGGATGCAAGTTTAGAGGCATTACACTGATCAGAATCGAGTATAAAGAAAGCTGGACTCTCTTTTTTCTTGGGAGATCTGGAAGACTTCGCGGTGGAAGGTCTACTGATCTTTTTCTTCGTTCCACCTTTCGAGTCATGAGCTGTGGTGGAAGCCTTTCGCTTGGATGTGTTTTCATCTAGTTCCGGTCCTTGAGCTTCTAGACCAAGACATGGCTGTAAAAGAGATCGTGTCTTTAAGGTCAACAAAATACAGGATTTCGGAGCCCCATAACAAATTTTTTGTACATAGTTTGAAACTTTACCTCTTTCAGTCCTCCTGGTTTGATCAATTCCTTCTGTTGTGATACATCCTGTCTCAATAGGCAAGAATTGAGGCAACATAAAAACTTCGGAAAATACTACCATACCATTCTCTCAAAAACGTCTGTTTACGTAGGGAAATGGAGCCTATCATTAGTTCGCAAACTTTTGTTTTATCGATATAAAAAAAACAGAGCTATAGAGGTTGTTTCCGGAGAACTCATACTGAATCACTTCGACAATAACACCGATCGACTGTTACTATATTCCTTATATTTCAAAGCTGAAGTACATCCCCTTGTAATCGGCCAACATAAGTACATAACTAAGGCGATATTGAGATAAGGCCGAGCACAAATAGAAAACAAAACAAGATTGATGAAACAACACACAAGTCTTTACATTAATGGAATTACAATAAGAGTTTCAAAGAGTACTTACACTAAGTTCATCATATTCAACATTTACAGTGTCACTGCTCGATTCCTTTGGCTTTGTTTTTGTTACATGCCTTCCCAACTTTCCGGTTAGAAGATATCGGTCTATATCCTTAATAGACCGAAATATATACCCATGTTCAGGATCAGTGTAGTACTGTAAACATAAGCATCATTTCCATCAATATAGCACACTACAAAAATCATATTTACAAAAATCATATTTCGATTCTTAACCTTGACTATGTGTCACTGGTCCACGTGACCTGACACTATGACTCTTCGGTTATAGTCATATACGAGCTTGTTTCACCAATTTACAGGTCCGGCAGTCTAACATACACCCCTATGCAATACTCGGATCCAAAGTCCGAGCGGCTAACGGCTCAATGCTTAATAATAAGATAGAACATACGACCCCGGCTCATCTAAGAAAGCAAGAAAATCACCTAACCTATAGGGCTATACTACATCAGAATAACAACCTTAACACACATTTGTCATACTACGTGCATGATATCTTATTTTGATATGAGACCAGTTAAAATAATTATATTATACTAGAAAAGTAACTCGACTTTTAAATTACTATCTAACTTTTATTTTTCAAGTATAACATACGAAGAAGGTAATTTTAGGGAGTCTCATAATAACTGGTAAGTCTCATTGAAGACGGACCAAACCCGTCTTCATCTGAATACATGCCAAATGTGGCCAGTTTAACGACACCTGTAACAAGTAACAATTCCTAAGCTAAAACCGGTTCTTTGTCACATGGTTACATGTGTCATTGTATCGTTAAACTGCCCACACATTTGCCCCGTCTTCAGCAGAAATGAGAAAAATTAGATAAAAATCAATAAAAAAGAGAAATGAAATACCCTATCTTTTTTGCCAGTTTTTCTAATTCTAATCTCCACCTTCCATCCTTCAGGCAACCCTTCGAGTAACAAATCTTCACCCTTAATTACTTGCTCTCCCATTATTATTACTACTATTTCTTCACTATTTTTACCATGAAATTGAAAATGAGTAATTCCTCTTACTTAGGTTAATTAACCTCAGTAATTAACACACTAAACTCTGATATAATCACCCAACTTTTATGCATGCTTATCTCCCTAAAACCAAGGCACCGCTAAAATCTCATGCATTACACTCACATTTTCATACTCATCACTCTTTACACCCACTTTCTTAATATTAATAAGCATTTCTTTTATGTCAATATTTATTTTATTTTATTAATATATTTACGTAAATTTGTTGAAGAACAAAGAGGGTTGATGTCACACGTGGATGGTGCCAAACTAACTTAAGTAACACCAACATAAACTGTTAGTATTATTAGTGGTTCTTGAAGTTCCAAGGAGAGATATGAGACAAGAGCATTGTTATTCCACTATCTTTGACACTTTCTAGTGTTAATAAGTTAAAGACTATGTTTAGACATTTGTCATCTTTGTTTACTTCAACTCTTTGGACTTCCTTAAACGTGTCCTATATATATATGTAGCTATGTTGTTCTTCATTTTGTTTTATATGATGGGAATTATTACGTGAGACGGTTTTACATTATAAGATGGTCGTATGATATAAATATATGATAACTCTATTTTTTGCCCCTACTTTGTAACATTTTGAACCCCTTTTCTGGTCCTAAAGTAAGTATTTAGTTAATATTAGTTAGTTTTAGACTAATTTAACCGTCCTTGGGACCGATCTCTTTCACTGCTACATTAGTGTTGTAGTTTTATAAATGTTGTTTGATCATTGATATGGCTTAGTGCGACTAAACTTACTATCAAGAGACAACTCATTTATTAGTAATAAATGAATTACTTTATAGAAAATGACCGTATGGATGTGAGACTATCTTACTCTATAATTTGAATTAAAACATTATTTTTTTTCACATTCAGGCATCGTAGGTACGAGTTTTGGGAGTGTGTGTATACAAATGCATGCAATTATCTAAATAAAAGTTGTTAATGTAACTATGTAAGGATTATTTCGAGTGTGTACCATTTTATAATTTACCTTTTTCCAAAGTTCAAAGTCAGAATAATGTTATACTATTACATCGTCAGAATAATTATGAAAAAAAGTTGTGCCTCTCGACCTCAGATCCTAAGTCCGTCACTGGAAATTCGCAAATGAAAACCAAACTAAAGTACTTAAATAAAATAATTAAAAAGAATAAATAAAACCTATCATAACTAAGATGAACGATCTAAAATATCAGTAAGCCTCTTTTGCGGCAACAATATTTGTCGAAAACAGATCCAATATGCACCTACATGCGCTAGACTTCCTCATTTTATCTCATTCGTCATATCTAACCTTGGTAGTACGAACACTTCTCTCAATCACTCTTGCTGTGTCCGACATCGGCACTCGCCGGACACACTCCTAAACGTGTCGGAGCCATGTTTAACTTTCTTCATTTATTTGGGCACGTCTCCGACGTGTGTCCATGTTATTTGGACAAAAAATTGAGTGGGAAATAATAATGAATAATACTTAAGGCCAAGTTCTACTTTTACTTATTTAAATTTAATATGAAATACATTACAAAAATAGAATCGAACGTTTTTAACTATAAAAAATCATTTAATTAAATTTAGGGGAGTGATAACGCCACTCGAAAATCCCTAATGCCACTCACTTTGGTGAGATCACATATTTACATTAATTTAATCATACATTCACAAATCTGAGTGGCATGAGGGATTTTCGAGTGTCATTAACACTCCCCTAAATTTATATAACGTGTTTCGTGTTCTAAATTTCACGGGATGTCGTGTCACGTGTCCGTGTCGTGTCCCTGTTCATATCCGTTTTGGTGCTTAACTTTAAGTAAGATATAACCGCCTTAAACAAGTATTTGTGCCGAAATAAAAGTCCGACTGAATAATAACACGAGACAACTAATGTGATGGACGCAATTCTATCTTCTTTCCAAAAAGGATAAAATGAACCAAGGAATCCTACAATGGAGTCCATGTTTCTTCTCAAACTCCTTCACCTCTTTTCAATCTCCAACACCTTATTTCACCATTAAATTAAGACCCTTTTCTTCAATCTCAGCAACCTTGAATTCCCTTGAACAAAATCAACAACAACAACAAGAAGAAGAAGCATTAATAGCCAATTTACCAGCAAAAGAAAGAAGAAAACTTAAGAATGAAAGAAGACAAAGTAAAGCAGTTAATTGGAAAGAAGAAGTTGAAATGAAACTTATTAAGAAACCTAAGAAGAGATATGCTACTTGGACTGAAGAACTTAATTTGGATAATTTGGCCCAATTGGGCCCTCAATGGTGGGCTATTCGGGTTTCTCGGGTCACAGCTCATTTCACTGCTGACAGACTTGCTCTTGCTCTTTCTAATAATTACCCTCATATGGATTTTAAGGTTAATGTTTTTTGATTTTTTTTTTATGTTTTGGTTGTTAGGTTTGTTAGATTTTACAACTACTCACTCCGTCCCGGTCAATTGTTGTCGTATTTCTTTTTATGGTGTCTCAGTGAATCGTTGTACTTTCTATATTAGGAAAGTTTTGTCATCCACTAAGTGCAACCTTGAATTCCCAAACAATTAGTCTTCGGCAAGTTCTCATTTGTGACGGACAATTTTCGTCACATGCTTGTGACCTCTCTCAACTGCAAGTAGGAGAGAAGTGGGAGAGGGTTTGTGAGAGGTCACAAGTTTTTGACAGTAATGAGCGAGACTTCTTAGTCTTCTTTAAGACGGTTTTACACAAGTTTTTTACCCAAAAGAAATGTCTTCTCTTAGTCTTCTCTAAGACGGTTTTAAACTTGAGAATTATTCAAATCAAGCTTCCATCTTGCATACATGTTGATGTTCGTCAATTTCGTCACCCGCGTATACCTTGGACAGCTCAACTTAAAATGATCATATCTCTTTTGTTACTTGAGCAAATAAAGCGTATGGCCACTTGTTGGAAAGCTAACATCATGTACTTTCATATCCAAGTGAAATTACGTAAAAATTACCAATATATCCTGAGATATTTAGCTTTAAAGTAAAGGGAACGAATCTGAAATGGCAAGAGTGACTTAAACTTGCATTTTGAACCTATACCCATGTCCCTCATGTATAAAGTGCTATTTGCAATGGGTAATTACAAGCTGTTGATGCTTGACAAGGTAAAGTTAATTGTGTTTTCGACAATGGTGCCACGAACTTCATAAAAAGTGAATAGTGTAGTGATGAATCAGTAAAATGTGACACCTTTTAAGAAGAATTGTCACATTTTTCTGCGTTTAGAGTTGCATGTTATATTACTTTGATGCATAAATTATTTCAGAAGTTTCAACTTTGAAAGAGTAGTCGACGTTATTTTCACCTACGATGATTTCGAAACTTTTTGGTCATTATGAGATTTAAGTAGGCAATGGTAGGTGGTCAATTGAATTACTGAAGGGCAATTTAATGAAGTTTCTTAAGAATTTGGCATTAGCGTTGACGGATGAGACTAAGCTCCTGGTGAACTTTTTTTTGACCCAAATAGGATTCACCGTGCTTGTTAGAAATGATTTGGTGAGCCTGTATGGCTGTATCCGATCCTTCCTATGAACCTCACAACGCCTGGTGGACCCTAAGCTCCTTGGCCCTGTTAAGTGTTGAGATGTGCTTCAGCGCGCCTTGTGCTTAAGGGAAAGTTAGGCCGGCGCGCTTTTTGAATCTAAAGAGGTCAATGGTGGATTCTTTGTATCCGTACAGAATCATGGCTAGAAGTTAAAATGAAAATATATAATTGGAAATGTGAATTGCATGAACATTTCACTCATGAATCATGATGCATCACTGAAGAATTAATAACTCGCGTTTTACTTTCGAGTTCTAAGCTTTTCGGAATTTTTACTCATGTAAACTGCTGTGTAATTGCTAAATTCTAAGAAGTCCTGGCTGTAAGTTCGACCCATAGAATTTTAGAATAAGAAGCCTAAATTTCCATACAAGTTTGATACTTTCATGTGGATGTTTTCTTCAAATCATGTGAGTGATATAATGATCAGTAATGTTTTGTGTTGATGATCCTGTAAAGAATTTTCTATTTTATTTCAGATGTATACTCCCACTGTCAAAGAGAAAATAATATTAAAAAAGGGACCCATTTCTGTCAAGCCAAGACCACTATATCCGGGTTGTATCTTCTTAAGATGTGTGCTGAACAGGGACATCCATGCCTTCGTTAGAGATGTTGATGGCATAGGAGGATTTATTGGGTCGTTGGTCGGGAACACGTAAGCTATTTTCAATACTTTTTTTTTTGCCGAGAATGTAGTCTGTTTTCAGTCTATAAAAGTTCCACTGAAATAATGCTACTGTTCTGTTATTAAACTCTGGTGGAATTTCATGCATTCATAGAATCACGGCAGATAATGATTCTGGGAACGAATGGCGTTTCTAGGGTGGACTGACCACGATAGTTAATCAAGACTGTTACTTTTCATGTTATTAACATTTCACGGCAAATTACTATAGTTCCGGTGACCTTATTATTCTAATTGTAATTGAACTTTCTTGCAATCAGCTAATCAGGACATAATGTTGCTTGCTGTTATTAATGTTACACTGCATATTACATGGCAGATTACTAGAGTTAGACCGGCCTTTTTTCTATTGCTACTTCGATTTCTACTGCAGTTTGTTTGTCTCCGAAATTATTTGCCTTCAGAAAACTGGCCTTGCTGCCAGAAAATTCAGTTCTCACATATATGAATGAAACTCTTTGTAAATTGCTGCTCTTCTTATCCGAAATAGCAGTATTAACAAGCTTTTAATACAACCGTTATTCCGATTTATTAGTTTCAGCTGTACTCTCTGGCAACCTCTTTTCATGTAACCAAAATATAATAAAGTTGGAGTCCTGAGAAACTAACAGACAAGTTTGAGTAGTGACGGATTTTTCTGGATGGACCAACTTCTGAAGTCAAATACAAACTTATAAGCTAAACAATTTGAAAAATGCTGGTTTCAGGATTCGGCAAATAATCAAACCGAGACCAGTAGATGAGGAAGATATGGAGAAAATATTTCAAGAAGCTAAACGAGAGCAGGAGAAAGCTGATTTGGCATTCCAAGAGAAGCACAAACAATTTCTGGAGTCTTTGATGCCTAATCTTGATACTCTAAATGGGGTTCTGGAAACCCCTCTTGGTACAAGTACAAAAATCCCGATCAAAAAAGTTTTGGAGTCTTCAGGAAGAGGAAGAAAGAGCAAGTACCCCAAAATCGGTTCAAGCGTAAGAGTTGTTTCTGGGTCATTTGCAGAGTTTTCCGGAATCGTGAAGAAGGTCGATAGGAAAAATGAAAGGGTATGATTTTTACCTGGTTTTCGTTTTCTTTCTCCTATTCAAAAGTTTTTATGAGTGAGGCATAGCGAAAAGTTTCTATAAAACCAGGGTGATCCAATAAGGTAAAATAAACCGAATGCTGAAAAATCATTAAGAAGCACAGATCCAAAACAGGAAGCGAAAAATAAAGAAAACACCAAAGACCAGTCTACACTCGCCATTTTCTCCACTACTATAGTCAGACCCATGTCTTCGGTGGAGAAGGGGCTAGCCAAAAACCTATATGAGACGGTCTTACATGTGAGATCAACCCATTAACCCTACAACCACGAGAGGAGTACATAAAGGTTTGGGTTCAGTTGTGAATATATCAAACATGAGGTGAAGAACATTCTGATCTTGGGTCTTTTATTATCTGTTTCAAGATCTGCCACTATGTTCTAATAGTCATTTTTGGTTCACCGTGTTTCCAATAATGTACTTTAAACTGTTTCTTAATCTCATGAGTCTGGAGAGGACCTTTCGGTATTGTTCTTCCAGGCAATTAGCGGTACTAACTCATAATTCTGAAATGCTTGCACTACTCTAGGTAACAGTTGGATTCACTATTTTCGGGAAGGAGACGATATCTGACTTGAACCTCCAAGAGATAGCATCAGAAGAGTAGAATGAAGTTATCCTTTGTGGAACTAGCCTATAACAAGAGTATAGACGTGTAAACTGTCTTGTAAAGTTCTCAGTATGTTCATGGAGTAGCCTATTTTTGTATACGATTTTGCGAAGATTAGCAAAGACAACGGTCTGAATGAAATTGATTGTTTCAGCAACCATTTCGGAAAAAAAAATTGGATTTTAAAGACTCAATCTATTGTTATAAATTACCCTAATAGAGCATAATTGGCATGAACATCACATCGGCACCTAGAAAACATGAAAATCTTGTTGCACATAAAGCCTCTACGCGAGTGCAGAGCACCAAACAAGCTTTTCTATATAAACAGCAAGTCTTGTCTATGACGGAACCATAAAAATAAAGCTCAGATGCGCAACTAGAATTCATCTGAAGAATCAGAAGAATGATGGCGAACCCAAAGTGCCAAAGTGAGCGCAGAAATCATCACAGCTTAGAAATGCACCAGCCGGGAATCGAACCCGGGTCTGTACCGTGGCAGGGTACTATTCTACCACTAGACCACTGGTGCTTCTTGTTTACATCATACGTGGTTAACTAATTATAACATAATAGTTAGGCCCTGTTCTTTTGGGCTGAATAGGAGCTGAACTGAACTGAACTTATAGGAGCTGAACTGAACTTATTGGAGCTGAACTGAACTGAACTGAACTTATAGGAGCTGAACTGAACTTATAGGAGCTGAACTGAACTGAACTTATAGGAGCTGAAGTGAACTGAACTTATAAGAGCTGAACTGAACTTATAGGAGCTGAACTGAACTGAACTAAACTTATAGGATCTGAACTTTTCTGAACTTAATTTTACTTAATTGAATAGAATTTATAGAATCTAAAATTTACTAAACTGAACTTTATTACATAAGGTAAGATAATAACATAATTCCAATTTATATACATTGGTTTGTTCAAATAGATTACTACGTTGACATCATCTTTATCTGTATATTTATCTTTTGGAAAGGACTGTCATAAAAAAAAGGTATACTCTAAAACATTTACATAAGGTAAGATAATAACATAATTCCGATTTATGTACATTGGTTTGTTCAAATAGATTACTACGTTTACATTACGATAAAAAAAATCACATATTACATCGTTTTCTAACCATCTATTTCCATATCATCATCTTCCTCATCACTTTCTTCTTTATCTTCACTATCACTCGTAACAACGAATCTATTGCCTCGCCAAATGTTTTTTACTATCTTGTTTCGTACCTTTAACATGGTTTTTTTCCGCTTATCATCAAACATGCCCAAATCTACTGTTCCTTGAATATTCACGTCATGTTGTATAATAGGTATTCCAAGAGTATGCATCCTTATAAAATTATGGAGTGTGAATGTATAAAACAATAATAGACATTTGATATTTTTGTGACATTCGGGGCATATTTTTTAACACCCACATTTTTTTCAATTGACCAAATGTCATTCCACTAATTAATGTCAAATGTTTTTATATCGGTTTTCATAAATAATATATTCCGTATAACTTTTCTGAACTTAATTTGTAAGAATTGAATTTTTCTGAACTGAACTTATAAGAGCTGAACTGAACTGAACTGAACTTATAGGAGCTGAACTGAACTGAACTTATAGAAGCTGAACTGAACTGAACTTATAGGAGCTGAACTGAACTTATAAGAGCTGAACTGAACTGAACTGAACTGAACTTATAGGAGCTGAACTGAACTTAAAGGGGCTGAGTTTAAGTCCAAAAGAACAGGGCGTTACTCTGAAGGACCACTATTGGTTTCTATTACCAAATCTTGAATTTCAGTACCGTAAACCCTCTCCGACCCAGTCAATAGTTTACGCTTGCTATATTTTGTTAAGACGGTTTCATTTTGAGAGTTTCTCAGGGAATATATGTTACATAGCATATTTTTCTATTAAGTTACGATTCCTATGCTTCACTCCTCTATTTCTTGCTTTCAATTATAATTTTACCTTCTTTGTGAATTGTGATACAATCACCATACCCAAATTTCTTATGATACTTGAAAAATCGTGATAGTAAGGCCCTGTTCTTTTGGACTTAAACTCAGCCCCTTTAAGTTCAGTTCAACTCCTATAAGTTCAGTTCAGCTCCTATAAGTTCAGTTCAGTTCAGTTCAGCTCCTATAAGTTCAGTTCAGCTCCTATAAGTTCAGTTCAGTTCAGCTCCTATAAGTTCAGTTCAGTTCAGTTCAGTTCAGCTCTTATAAGTTCAGTTCAGAAAAATTCAATTCTTACAAATTAAGTTCAGAAAAGTTATACGGAATATATTATTTATGAAAACCGATATAAAAAAATTTGACATTAATTAGTGGAATGACATTTGGTCATTTGAAAAAAAGGTGGGTGTCAAAAAATATGCCCCGAATGTCACAAAAGTATCAAATGTCTATTATTGTTTTATACATTCACACTTCATAAAGATGCATACTCTTGGAATACCTATTATACAACATGACGTGAATATTCAAGGAACAGTAGATTTGGGCATGTTTGATGATAAGCGGAAAAAAAATCATGTTAAAGGTACGAAACAAGATAGTAAAAAACATTTGGCGAGGGAATAAATTCGTTGTTACGAGTGATAATGAAGATAAAGAAGAAAGTGATGAGGAAGATGATGATATGGAAATAGATGGTTAGAAAACGATGTAATATGTGATTTATTTTTTTTATCGTAATGTAAACGTAGTAATCTATTTGAACAAACCAATGTACATAAATCGGAATTATGTTATTATCTTACCTTATGTTTTAGAGTATACTTTTTTTTATGACAGTCCTTTCCAAAAAATAAAGATACAGATAAAGATGATGTCAACGTAGTAATCTATTTGAACAAACCAATGTATATAAATTGGAATTATGTTATTATCTTACCTTATGTAATAAAGTTCAGTTTAGTAAATTTTCTATAAATTCTATTCAATTAATTAAAATTAATTCAGAAAAGTTCAATAATAAGTTTAAGTTCAGTTCAGCTCCTATAAGTTCAGTTCAGCTCTTATAAGTTCAGTTCAGTTCAGCTCCTATAAGTTCAGTTCAGCTCTATAAGTTCAGTTCAGCTCCTATAAGTTCAGTTCAGCTCTATAGTTCAGTTCAGTTCAGCTCCTATAAGTTCAGTTCAGTTCAGCTCCTATAAGTTCAGTTCAGCTCCTATAAGTTCAGTTCAGTTCAGTTCAGCTCCAATAAGTTCAGTTCAGCTCCTATAAGTTCAGTTCAGTTCAGTTCAGCTCCGATTCAGCCCAAAAGAACAGGGCCTAAGTTATTGTAAAACCGTCTTATCTAATAGTCATTGACCGGAGCAAATGCAACAAAAGAGCAATAATCAAACAAATGAAAATGATCCGTATTTGTTCATCCCTTTTCACAGTAAGAGGTTACTGAAATAATTTCATATCTTCATTAGAACAAAGCAAGGAGTTTCTTAGGGGTTTTTCCAGTGGCGCGATACTTAGACGCTATCTCTTCTACTTTAAGCAGATGTTCCGCGTGCTTTGCTTCGACCATAGCCTTTCTCTCCTCGGCTTCTTTGTGTATCATAGCCATTTTGTTCTTCATCTTCTCCGCGTGTTCTGCCTTCTTTTTCTCCAAGCATTGCTGCGTGTTCTCCAAGTGTATGGCATAAAGTTAATGAAACCAATGACGATCATAAAAAATTCCGAAATCCAATGCAAATTTTTACCTCAATCTTCTTTAGTTGTGCCTCAATTGTTGCTTTCTTTATGTTCACCCAAACCTCTATAACAGCTTTTTTCTTATGTGCCCTGTTCAATAAGTTTTAACTCGTGATTATTTCGTTAGGAATTAGCCTATTTTTCTTTCCTTATAAAAAAGCAAAAGATTAATAACTCGTGACTACTTTCAGAATAAAAAAAATTGTAAATTTCTTTTTTTCGGGACATATTATTTAACATATATCTTACTTGTTCTCTACTTTGCTCTTTTCACTTTCTTCCCATGCTTTGATTAAGGACATCCTCTTCTGTGTTTCGACTCGAGAAAGCTGCGTATCTGAACATGGACATCAAGATTGTTAACAAAAAAAAACTTTTGATTTACAAACTAAGCTTGTTAAATGTTATTATTAATGCAATATGTTAAGCAGAGTAATTTTCAGTAGGGCAAGTGAAACATATACCTCTACCAAGTGATCCTTCTGAAGGTTTTTCGTCTTCAGGATTTTCTTCCGATAATTCTGTTACTTCTGTGGATCACAATCAATTCCGGAATAATATGATGAATACGGGTAAATATATAATCAAATCGGGAACAAAAACGATACTCCGATGTTGTCTAAGGAAAATGGCATTTGACAGGAAAAAATATGTTACTCAATACTCCCTCCGTCCACACCAATTCCATACATTTTTAAATAATATATGCGGGAATTACATTAATCTGTACTTAAGTACTTCACCTAAGTACGATTTTTTTTATTCACGTGTTTCGACTTTCTAAGATAAACCAATCGGTCACTTAACAACATATTTTTTTAGTTTGTACAGCTCTGTTTTTTACAAAGCGAATGCAAAAAAAAAAAAAAAAGATTATTATGAGAATTTTAAGTAATAGGGAGCTATGGCAAATTTAACGTACTCGTACTTTCTATGTAAGTAGAGGTTGATACAACCGCGGTTTCTTTTTCTAACAGCGGTGCTTGTGTCTCCACTACCGGTGTTGACGTCTCTTTTGGCAGCGTTTCCGGTAACAACCGTCTCGTTTCAGCCTCTACCGTAGTGCTCTCCTCCTCTGCCATATGTTAGTATGTACGAAACCTTACAAAAAAAATACAACAGAAAATAGAAAAGTGGCAAATAATATTATTTATTTTTATGGCAAATAATAATATAAATGGTGTATATAAGTTTCTTTTAAGTATATGTTCTAACTTATACCATTATATGATTATGTGCAATTGTGTATAAGTGTATAACATAAGAAATTAAGTGGAAATTCTAATTTTTTGATTGAAAAAAGAAAAGAGTGTTGCTGAGGGAGTGAGATAAGGTAAGATTTGATGGATGGTGGGTGCAAGGTATGTAACAAAGATTAATATGGAAGAAAATTAATGGACTTTTCATTCTTGTCAATGTCATTTTTTTTTGTATGTTTTAATTTTGTGTAGTAAATCAGTAAATGGTAAATAATCTTGCATTTGTTAATTTTGAGATAAAATAGGTATATAATCAGTCAAAACAACCTACATTTAAGGTGTTTTTATTATTATAATTATAATTATATGACTATAAATTAATTCACAAATTCTTATTTCAGACGGAGTAATTCCGTCTGAAAAATAAGACGGGATTATGTTGCCACTTTTTGATAAAATGTAACCACAGCTTATATCAACTTGTTCTCAATAGTGGTTACATCTAACTGTAAAGTGGTTACAAAATCCCGTTTTATTGCTTCAGACCAAAATAATCCGTCTGAAGCAAGACCAACTGAAATTAATTATATTTCTGGAGTACATAGTTGCTTTATATGGAGGAGTACATACGTTTCCCTCTTTCAAAATTTGCAAGATTGTTACTTAATGGAAGAATAATTGGTATCCATATTTGGTTCAAGCAACAAATCAATTTAGATGAAAAACTAGGTCTCGGGCGAAAATTGGTTTTCGCTTGAGAGGATCATTCGAAAGTTGAAACAATTTCTAAACTTGTTAAACAAAAGACTTACAGTGATAAAATAGGCCAAATGTAACTTCGAATTCATATACGCTTATTTATCCACCATTTTTAATAAATATGTTTATGTTTTATACTTCTATTAATAGGTCTCGTAATTCTCTTAATAACTCGAAAGTATAATCATACAAATGTGTAAAACAAATTACACCCCAGAAATTTATATAGCTGAGTAACTGAAGTCTTCTATCTCCTGATCCTTTTGAGCATAAACTGTAAACAAGACAAATGTACCATACAATACAGTAGCGATCGCGGTGAAATTGACGAGGTACGCTTCCGAACCAAATTTCGGGAGACCGGAGCTCTCGAGGAAAGTAAGCTTCTCCAGGAAACCAATGGCTGCATTTGCGACGGCCAATACATAGACAAACATCCCAAACAGGACATGCCATGGCAGCGATTCCGCTCTCAGGGATGGACTTCCTCCAGGATAGAAGAATATTATGAATCCATATATCCACTGCAATTTCGTCCCCAACATTTCAACATTAAAATTAGTATTTGGATCACTGTAATTGGCTACGATAAATGATTGGGACATTTCGATTACTGCACAAGTATCATTTTGCGACTAAAGTATGTAATTGTTCATTAAGTAGTAGTAGTTCAGAATGCATTTTTGCTCACCTAACTCTGCAGATACTGGAAGAGTATTATACATGCAAGAAACCTAACAAATCAAGCAGGCGAGATGAACAATTTAACTGCAGAAAATTACCTGGATGCCGTAGAGAGCGATAACCCCGATCCCAAGCCAAGAGTGCAAGCTGTACAAGTTAAGGATTGAGCTCTCATTATGAAACTTGAAAGCAGCAGATATTCCAACAATGCCAAGTATTAGCGCAATAGCATGAAGCACAAGATGAATCACTTTCTTCACGTCTTTCTTTAAGGGCAGAGATTTGTAGCTTACGATTGCTGCATTTTAAAAATTCAGTGGTTAAGAGGATGAAGGTCTACAGTTATGTCGAAGACTAATCATGTATGCCGTACTAGCCTATACGTTACCTTCGCCTCCGATTATTATGAAACCAATCAACATCAGAACAGGATGTATCTGACAGAGGAAAATCAGAATTTTGTGAGTATGACATCTACCGGCTTCCAAATTGATTTTAGTTTATAACAGGCATAATAAGATGATATAAATCATGGTGTTAAGATGAACATGCACAAGTCCATGAAAAGTGACAGTTAAACACTTCATAACATTTAAAATGCAACAGACATAACATTCGTCAGCATTGTAACTACATCTTCAGAATTTGATACCAGGCACTCTAGTTTCATATGTTATTTTGGAACTCCAATCATAAAAAATTTCGTAGTGATGAATTCGATTCAAACTGTAATTGTGTCTTTTCCGTTTTAGAAAATAACATCGCATTTCTGTACCACACTTTCTAACATCTTAGTTCGTTAAAATACAATGCTTTCCCTCATAGCGGGATACAACTTGGTAGCTGATTTATATGTGAAAGCGCGGCTGAACAAACAATTTGTTCACCATAAACATTATATGAAGTGAAAACTACTAGAGTTCTCGTCTAAGAAGGATAGTTTAAATGAATGTAGACTGATAGCGATGAAACATACAAGCAGAGTAGCAAGCAAAGATGAATAAAAATGTACACAAAGGGTCTATCACCTCGGAAAGAGACAGCAAACCAAGAAGGGTACTATCAGAAAGAGATTTGAAGGATTGCAACACAAGACAATTCAAACGTGCCACATGAATCAAGCTGAATACAGTTCAATATTACCTTGTGCCCACCAATTAAAATAAGACAAAAGGAAAGGATAAGAACCAGCCAGCAACACCAAACATTGTGATAACTGATAATACTTCTGCTTGTTATTTTACTTACAGATTATACAACCTCTTTGTGTTGGTAACACAAGGATAAGGCTGCGCACATTCGACCACCCCTTACCTCGCAATTTGCAGAAGCCATTGAGGCATTGGAATAATGTTGTTGTATTATACGAAATGGTCAAAAGTCTGTCTTATATTCGAATTGATTTTTTGAAGAAATAAAATGTCAATGAACTTTCAAGCTAGCGCAAAATAAACATTGAATTTGCTATAGCCTCACATTTATCTCCTAATATCAAATTTGACAAATCTTTGTCAGCATTTACACCTCTTAAACTCGAGTCGCAAACACGAAAATGTATAGCCTTTATTCTACAACATTAGGAGAGATTGAAAGACTTGCAAACATATAATCAACCAAGAAATTTTGAAACAGTCTGCTTTAGTTAGTTGTCAATTTGAAAAAACAGTTAACAGGCTAAAGAGAGTTCCAAGATTCATGTGAAAAATTTATTGCCACATCACAGCTCTATGAACCTCACCTAAACTAACCAACCACAAATACACCATAGAGAAGTAACACTTGATTATTTGTATTAAAATATACTCCCTCCGTCCCAGTCAATAGTTAGTATTTGCTTTATTTTTCCTTCACAAAATAAAGCAAACGTAAACTATTCACAAACTATCTTCTAAAATTTATAAGATGAGAGTATGAGACTATAATTACAGAAAAGCTTGGTTGATGATAGATGATTAGATTGTCTAGCTAAATTCACTCCAGTTGCACAAAAAAATTGAGCTTCGAAACTTAAGAGTAGACTACGGTCCCGAAAATATAATAGCTCATAGATAACAATATGTGGATGGTCCCTAGACATTAATGTTAAGTGTGATAAGGGCAATTAAATTGTGCCTATCACCTATCAAAAATCTAGACACAAATATGAGCCTTATATCATCAAAAGCTACACTATCCTTTTGTTTGACTAAAAGTGAACAAACAGCAAGAGTGTGTTCAACACAATCAAGCAGCCATTCAGAAACTTATAACACTAGATACTTTATACTACGCCACACTCTATCTTAAAAAAAAAAACTAATAGAAATACTTTAGCTGAAAGAAAACCATGGAAGTTAGAGAACTCTAATTTGTTACTAGAGTATAGAGGTAATGAGTGAGCCTCAATCATCCCTGTAGACTCTTGCTCATGCCCTATCACCGCTGTGGTTCAATGTAGTGTGCTCCGATTTCAGGCCAACCACACGCAATAAGGCACACAAGAAGTCATCCTTCTTCCTGTCTCACTTGAGGTGGGTGGGTGAAAACACTATGAGCGACACAAAGGCAGACAGCCTCCACCGAAGGCTTTCGGTGTGACTTACACTCATGAATTAATGGTTCACTGGATTTTACAGCTTAGATCAAGTTTTGCATTTCCCCACATTCTACGTCCTTGTGAAAGAACGCGACTCTAATAGACTATCGTACTAAGTGAAATACTATCTCGGTCAAAAGCTAAATTGTTGGTTGAGGTTCAATCTATGGTTTCATATGAAAACATTGGTCCCTGTTTAATTTGAAATCATGAAACATACAGAATATTAATCTTGAGAACTGATGGAATATAGAATACCATATGGGTTTATATAGTATATATATGCTAATCTCCAACAAATATTGAAAATATTGGTCTAACCAAACAAAGACACATTACAACCCAACAAATAATAAGCACAAAATCACATCACATCCATTAAATTTATGGAATCAAAAACAAAGAGAATGCAGGGAAAAAATCTCATTCTATACTATAGTATTCTTTCCGCTGCAGTCATTTGTTTACCTTCTATATTCATCGTGAGACGTGTTTTAATCAAAGTAAACATAAAACAAACGATTAAGACAGATGAAGCACAAGCTAAAAAAAAAGAACTGACATTAAAGATGAGGTTTTTGTTGGAAGAATCCCATGCCAAGCCACCCCTGAAGCTAATACACCACACCAACACCATAACCGCGGCCGCAACAGCCAAAGCATGCACCACAAACGTCAACGGTGTTGCCTTCACTACTGCTGCCATCTTCCCGCCCTTTTGTTTTATTCTATATAGTTTGATATCAGCTATGTTTTTCTAATAAGGGGTTTGCAGAGGTTACAAGTGTTCAGTGTTTAAACTAAAACCAAAAAACCTGTGTTTGTATTTTATACAGTATATATTTTCATTTATTTTTTTTCAAAACTGGCCGTTGGATTGAAGAGATAAAATTTTGGATTAAGATGAAAAGAGATAATGCCACTTCTTATTAAATGAGGTAGCTATAATTATAATGACAGATTGGCGTGGACTCATATGCTCCTCCAAATTTCGTGCAACTTCTTCGTCCACTTTCAACTACCTAGAGTCCAAGACCAGCTGCTAAGCTGACAAGTTGTACATGTAAAATTTTTGGATATATTGGGTCATGGTAAACTAGTGGGTCTCTACATAATTACCCTCAAAAAAATACTTACTGGGACACTCGAATAATTAGTCGTGGACGAAGATACCTAAAATTTTGTTATAATAATTGCAATTGACAAGTTGAAAATTGAAGGTCAAACTCGTCATATGACACATAAAAGGAATGTCCCAAGATATTTTGGAGGGTATTTAGGGCTACCCTTAAAAAATACTACGAAGTCACTCATTACAATATTACATTATCTAAATAATATTGTTATTTCTCATACAAGTATGGAGTATTATAGAGTGATCACTTTAATATTGTCCATGACTAACTCAATTGGTAATACACTACAATCTTATCATCGACATCACGACGCAGATCTTAACTGCGGAGTAGTTTGTAACTTGGTTATACACTTATACAGTTATACTACTACTGAAATGTTTAAAGCACTTACAATATGTAATCATAAGATAGTCATACAATAAATTAAAATAAATTCATTTTTCAAAATGGCGTATTTAACGAACACCGAAAATCAAAAACTTAATTTTGGTCATATGATAAATGGGTCGTTTGAGTCGGGTCAATTTTGGATCAATACTTTATCGGGTCACTTTGGATCGGGTCATCTTGGGTCAGGTCGAATAGGGTCGTTTAGGTCATTTCGGGACATGATTTGACCTTAATTAAGTCATTTAGGGTCAATCGGGTCAATTGGGGTAATTCAAGTCAGACCACTTTAGGTCGGGTCACTTCAGGTCTATCAGGTTCATCAAGTCATACATTTCGGATCTCGGGTTATTTCGATCACTTTTGCATTTTTAACACATAACCAACATTACCCAATAAGTGTATACTACATATCTATATATATGCATAGATTGAAGGCCCAGCCCAGTAGAAAACCTTAAACAAGCCCATACATCCCCAGTCTTTCAAGCTCTCTCACACCTTGCCGACAAGACAAAACTCAAAAAAGCCAACAATTTCGGAGTATCTTGATACCTACTCAAAGACGAAATTGTCCAGACTTTACAGTCCATGCACCAAGCCACCAATGCTCCAATAACCAACCCTTAGGCTTGAAACATACGCAAGAGGCTTGAATACAATTATTTGTGTATTACTATAGTCTAACAAAAAACCATTATCTATGCTATTATAAACAAAAAAATAATTATCCATGAAATAAATGCTGAACTCGAAAGTAGTGTGAAATTGGCGTCCTAGTAAATTGGAAGTATGAGTGTAAAATGGATGATAAATGCGGTTCTTGCACGTTGTCTGCGCTTCTCCAAGGAGCACATTTTCTAACTTTGTATGAATAATTGACCGAGTGACCGTGGTGCTTTAATGACTAGAGGATGGCCTTTCTTATTTCTAAATTGTCAAAACGAGGACTAGAGGAGAAAGGAGTTATGAGATGTCGTATTCGACTATTTATGACTAGGGACACGACGGACTATGGACAAACCATAACTCTTGATCGATGTTCTCTCAAGTGTTAAAAGGTAAGATATGTTATTTCACCACGGGATTGAATCATAAACTAAGAGGTACACCATACATAGGAGCAACTTCACAAGAAATTTATGTTATACAATCTCATGAGATTTAATTTTAAGATGTATAAACAATAACAATGTCATTCGAACTTTTGTGATGATGGAAGGTCTAACACCAAGTTCTTAAGATAATCTATTTATAGATTTGCACAATACGTTAATGTGTTTAGTAATCAACTTGACTATTTTATGAGAATAATACACATATTAACATGTTAACATAGCACGACTTATAAACGTTTGTAAGACACAATGTTAATCCCTCATTTTACCAATATCACACGCTCAAATAGGAATACCAACCGCATCCTAATAATAATCCTCAATAATCCTATCTCAATTAATAGTTCTATCGTAGACGCTCCCTACATTAATTGTCCAATCTCACTTTATTAGCAGGCCGAACAGGACATGCCTTATGGGTTAGGTCGTCCCGTCCATGAAAAGTTCTTATCCACTCCACACATAAACCCAAAGTGCAAATCCTATCCATTTGAAGGCTTGCAGTTCTCACAAGAAACACCTAAGATGAAACCCAAATTCTTCAAGCAATTAATCTTACAATATGTCCTTCCCTGATTCATTTGACTTTCATTGTCCTTGGGTCATTAAGACGGAGAGGCGTATTAATTACTCAGTAAGAATAGATGAAAGGAATGATTCTCTGTCACAAGCCACTTGTTCAAAAGAGATCCACATGTTGGGCATGTGCTACGACCCCTACGAGTACCTATCCACTATTCCACAGCTTACCAACTACTCTTTCGCAAAGATTAAACGTCTGCCAAACGATGGTACTCTACTAAGGTTATTCTTATCAAAATGTTTAAAGTTGCGTCAAGGGATACAGCACTTACTCATGTCACGTAAATCTGCAGATACCCTACGGACTAGGGGCCTTAGCCGCTCACTTCACATGAAATTACTCCGTTACCTCCACGGACAATCCATTCCTATACACAAATTCTCATTGAAGACGGGCATATCCGTCTTCAATGAATACGGGTCAGGTTGCCTTTCACAAAGAGACAAGTGAAAGGACAAGTGAGAACCCACACTAGGTTTCTCACTAGTCGTCACACTGCCTTTTTGTGAGACGCAACCTCAACCATCTTCAATGAAACTTGTTTTACATATATTTACCTCAAAAACTTGCTTGATTACCCATTACAAAAACATATGAACTATTATTCATACGAATGTGTAAAAATTGTACCCTTCACGCAATTCGTAAGAACGAAATTTCCTAAAAACTCTAATTCCTCCAAAATGAAAATAATAAGGTAACTCCCTTGTAAATAAAAATTCCTATGAAACTCTTACTCGCACATGCAAAAATACAATCAAATACGTCCGACTAGTCGCACGAGCTTCTCAAGTTCACCTAAAATAGAACATCATACGGAGTAGTAACTAAAACAGCAACGACTGATTTTGACATAACAAAAAATAATAAGATTGATCTGTTGTGAGAAAATATCCAACCCAAGATATTAAAGTTGTCAAGTGTAAAATGTACAATATTGATGAGATATATGTAACTTTAGGTGTTGAATGAACGAGACATTCATTTGTTTTTACAATTATGTGAAAACACATAAAATGTTCTTAATTCATTCATGGATTATGTGAGAAGTGATTTTCTAATTATAAAATTTAGCGTCTTTGACTCTTTTCACATGCGGTAATATTTTTATACTAGATTCTAGTTAATTTGGCTAGTGGATTTAATTTTCGATTGCAAGGTTTTGTCTTGAGTTTAACCCTAAATACCGTCTCATTTTATTTTTACTTGCGTTTATTTACTTTCGGTTTACTTGTCTATTGGTTGATACAAGATGTTACCTTAAAATTCCCTTATTTATATGATCTTGGTATAAAATACCTAATTAACTTTAAGTTGAGTGTCTTTTCCACCATCAATTATCCTATTTTTATTTTGGCATTTTATGCCTCTTAGACCTTAGTGGACAAAAAGAAGAGCAAATAGGGAAAAAAGCAAAAAGAAAAACACATTAGCAACAACGATATTATCATAATGCTAAGACTTCAGCAAATCAAAGGATAGGATGGAAGGTCAGACATATGCAAAATTAATTTTATATACTTGAACCAGTTTTAAACTTAAAATAAATAATATTTGTCTTAAATAAGACTTACTAATATCACTAACATAGAAATGTTGTTTCAAATAACTATTGAGTTTACACTTCCAAAGCATAGTGAATTTATCGATGATTACCATTTTTCTTATATAACTAGCTTTTGAACCCGTGCTCGCACGGGTGGTCTTCAAAGCTGCATTATAAATAATATATATATTATAACTGTAATTTTCATAATTTATATTAAAAAAAATCTTATTTACGTGCCTTTAATGGAGTATAAACAAATAACTACTTGGATATCCAAAATCATATACTTTATCCAATTCAATACTCTAATAGCGATTTCTTCAAGACTTCATTCAACTCAATTCTTTTTTCCTCCATCTTTCCCAACATATTCTATAACCACCCATCCACGGCCAAATTCCATTGTCATCCTACCCATGACCCACCTAAAACCAAGCGCCAATGCTCCACCTCCACCACCCACCGACCACCACTCACGAACGACCCGCCATTCACTACTTCTTGAGCCCTTTCACGTATAACTTCAAAAACTCGGCTCTTATTCTCGAACTATAACTTTTGGGTTTACTTTTCCTTTGGGTGGTGCGTGAACCGCGGCTGAGTCATTGTAAAATCGCGTTGATTTGTCATTATTTTTATATATGTATTGAATCACTTAATCACAGAAATAAAGGACATATTCCCTCCATTTAAGTTCAAATACAACATTTCTTTTTTTGACATTATTCATGAATGAAGAGAATTTTTACGATTTCTTGCAATATGTAAGATAAAATATGGCCATGTGGTATCTTGTTTGATTCTCCTTTATAAGTACAATAAGAATATCAAATTTTTATATTTTTTTATAATGTAAAGCTCGAGATATTTACGTTAGAATTTGTGCCTTAATAAACGTGTAAAGTAGAAATGTTGTATTTGGACTTGAATGGAGAGAGTATAATTTTGTAGAACCAAGCCTTAGAATTTATCAATGAAATATTTAGGTTCGATCGTAATATTATAAGATACTCTATAAAATGTTAATGTGTTGAACCCATGAAACAAAAGCGTAAAAAAATTGAAATGTTATTACTTTAATAGTCCTTTCAGGCTTTGTAACTCAGACTCATTTAGAAGTATCCTACATGACTGAACGAAGCTGAACTGAGCTAAATTACGTTGAACAGAACTAAGGTGGGCTGAATGGAGCTAAACTTAATTGAAATTTGTTGAGATAAATATAGCTAAAATAAGTGAGTTGAACTGAACTGGAGTGAACTGAATAAGAGTTAAAATCAAACCGAAAAGTATAGGGCCTTAATTATTGTGTCCAAGTGTCGACCACTTTATTGAAAAATATGTTTGTTCTTGGTTAATACTCTGTGTGTTTTTTTATAATATGGATAAGATTACTAAAGTAACTGTTTGAATATATAGAGTATTTAGTTTGTCTACATATACATGTTAATTGAAAGATCGTCATGAACACAAATTTACACTTTGATTGTTGAGCAACCGAGTCCATTTTGATAGTAGTAAATTAACTCCTATTGGCTATTAAAAAACATGGTGTTAATTTGTGTTCCGAATTAAACTTTATTGTTACAGACATAAAGTGGCCATTGTACTCGACCCAGACCCGGCCTAAACTCTTCTCACCTCCTTAATTCTAATAAAAAAAATGAAATCAATCCAATCTTAAGTTTCAACAAAAATTCTATCATTTTATTGTTAAATATTGTCAAATATGGTAATTGCCTTGCTACGTAAATTCCCTTACACACAAGATTCTAAATATTTTAATGAAATCTTCGTAAAATTGGGTGCTCATATCAATTTTGAGTAGGATGATACTATAGTTCCCATGAATGAAGGCTTAAATCTTGCTTTTAGTTATTATATTTTATTTTTTAACTATTTTAATTATAAATTCCTATAACAGTCATTAATAGAAAATCTACATTGCTATGACACATGGCGAAATAGCTCAGTAAATGACATGTGGCAAGCGGCTTCAGCTTTAATATAATATAATATAATATAATATAATATAATATATGATGATATGATATGATATATGATTCAGAAAATAATTGTAATAATAATAATAACGGTTTTTCTAACGTGTGCCCTAAGGGCATACATTAAGAGCCTAAATAAAGAAAGAATTAAAGGATATTTGATTAAATATGGTAAAAATGAATTGATACTTACATTTTTCATGTTAAATTCATTTGATTCTTTCTTTATTTGGACTCTTAATGTGTGCCCTTAGGGCACACGTTAGAAAAACCGTAATAATAATAATCACAAGATTTTTTTCTATTATTAGGTATAGAAAAAAGATCTTGAATTACTTTGATTGACATATCAAATGCACGGGTTTATGATCTGTGTCTATTTCCTTTAATAGTTCCAATTTTATAAACTACTTCTCCCTACATCATCTATTACTTGAAATTGGGACTGTTAGATCGCTTCAAGATCAAATCTAAACCGTTTAAAAAATAAAGGGGTAAAATGAAGAGTATCCAAATTGCACAAATAGTCGGTTTAGAAAAAAATCCTAGTAAAAAAAATAAAAAATAAGGCTAATACAAATAAATCTTAAATTACTTTGGTAAGGGTTGGAGAAATTAAGTGGGTTGTTACTTGTTAGTAGAGCATTAAATGGGTTAGGCAAAATAAATGTTGGTAATAAAGCTGATATATGTAGTGAATAACATCTCCAATAATAAGCCACATTACTTTGTAGTTTAAGTCGTCATGTCAATTTTTAAGCTACACAGCTTCCTAATTACATAATCATGCAATGGTGTGCATCTTGTAGGTTGTGTAATATTAATACCTCTATCATTCAATGAAAAGCTAACTTAACTCCATTTCAAGCTACTTGTTTGGTAGAGTAAGGGCTTGTTTGGTTGCCTTTTAAATTCATGGGAATTGGAAGATCATGGGAATTAGCTAAATGATGTCTTGTTTGGTTGCCAAATTCATGGGAAGTGGAACTTCCTATGGAACTTCAATTCCTACATAATGTAGGAAGTCACTTACCTAGGTAAGTGGGAATTCCCACATGAATTGAAGTTCCTACATTCAACCAAACAACATTTATACAATTCACATAATTTTTAAATTCATATGAATTTCATCTTTCCCGGAATTTCATCTTCCTATAGCGCACCAAACGACTCCTAAGTGTTGTTTTTCAAGCATACTCTAATTTTTCATCTTTAATAGTAAGTTTGTAGCTGGAAATTGTAAATACATTTTAGAGAATGATATTCTTTATTTTACCCAATAATTTGGTTTAAAAAGCACAAATTCGTCAAAAAGAAGTAGAAAAGTTACAACAAATTAAAAAACTTGATGAAACATAGTCAGAAAATTGAAAAGTGGAGGGGTAGTATAATGGGCAATTAAATATACCAGTTATTGACACATGTGCAAGTGACTAGAATACTAGATAAGATTGTGAAAGTGTAGTTGAAGAAGTTACAAAGAGTGATATTTGTACTACAAATTCTCATTTCAAACGGACACTATTTGTCTTAAGCTTAAGACGACTCAAATACATATCAAATCAACTCACTTATTGCCTAGAATAAATCCAAGAAAATACCTAATTTCCTTAAGAAGAACGACTCAAATACATATCAAATCACCTCAATCAAATACATACATGTATATTTACTTATTTAGATTAAATCCAAGGAAATTAGGGTATTTCTTTGGAGACCCTATATTAACTTTGTGAACCTTAGTGTCTGATAAAATATGACAGGAAGAATTCTATAAAAGCTCTGTGCACGTGTTCAATACAGCTAAATCTCTGAACCTCACGTGGTTTGAAGCTGCTGCTCACACAAATCACAGACAGCTCGAATCAGAGGCATAACAAACAGTAGAAGTTTCTTTCTTCAGCTGTTCCTTCTTTATCAGATGGTAGTGGTTTTCTTTCATTCACCTAATCTTTCTTTCATTTGATAGAATCTCAAAATAGTAGTACAAAAATATTATTGACTCCCCTACAAATTGATTAATACTTCCGTTTAATTACTAAATAAATGAGTGAGATCGTCTCATAAAATACTACTCATCTCCTCGATGTTTTGGATTTGGCAAATTCTGTTTCAGATGGATCAATGTTGTCTGAACAAGAAGACATGGTTTCGTGATCATTTTATCGTAAAATGTAACCACAATAGTTCAGTTAATGTTACCGCCCATGATAACTTTTCTTTTTTCAAAAGTAATTACATTTGACTGAAAACCAGGAGTAGCCTCAAAACCTCTCTTATTGTTATACTTCCTCCATTCAACTCCACTCTACCACTTTCTTTTTTGTACACTATTCACAAGCGATCATATAATTGCAATTTTCTCTCAATATATAAGTAAAACATATATTCATGTGTGATCTTGTTTGATTCGTCATTACGAGTACATTATTAATATCTAACTTTTATAATTTTTGCAAACACGTATCTAACGATATTTACCGTGTAAAACACGTCTCGGCAAATGTGAAATTTTTTTTTGGTAGAGTGGAGTTGAATGGAGGAAGTATTGTTTATATTGAGAGAAGACCAAAAGTTTGGATTAAACGAAGTTAAAGTGGAGTATCTAATAATTTCAAAAGGTTAGGGTCCACAATGCAAATTACAGGTATCCAAATGGAAATATATTGCTGGTACAGGTCTGCAAAAATATTAAAGTAAACAGGACCAATAATCCCAAAGAAATTAAATGCCGGGATAGCATTCCTATAATCCTAATAAAAGAAAAATGCCAACTAATTCTCCATTTGATTGCACTAAAGTTGTTACTTCACTCTCCTAAACCTTCTTACATCTTTGTTTTCCCACACACAAAAGCTTTAGAAGAAAGTTGATTGTAAGTTTGTAAGAGAAGTTTCTTAACTTGGTATTTACCTTATGTGCTCAGTTACTTCATACCACAGCAAACAAAATTCAAGAAAAATAACTAAAAGCAGAGAGAACAAATCATAGAACAATTTTGAATGATCTTCAAAGCAAGAGTGGTTATTGAATGAGAAAAACAATCGGACGACAAAATGTTTAAGGTCGGGCGATGGAGAAACGAGAAGATCAAGGTTGTCTTCATGTTGCACTTTCAGGCAACTCAGGTACAACTCAATCTTAAGTGTCACGCCTTAATATGTTTGCGACAGAGTTATCAATGTTTTTAAAGATTTACGATTATGGAGGCTATATTATGCGGTGACATGGATCGCATTTATACCGCGACAACTGAGATCAAGCCATGATGACCAATTTCAAAATCGAGTCTGAAACCGAGATTTAATATCATGCGCACAGTAGAGAAAATGTGATCCAAGAACAAAAAAAAAGTTCAGGGGGTCTTACCAAGTGAATTGATCATGAGTCATGACCCTTCTGCGTTAACAGGTACCGTTATCGAAATCAAGGCTCATGATATCTCTTGTTCCTGTGGATGTCGGCCAGCCGACAGTGAGATTAGGCAAGGCTCTAGTCCAAGATGGAATATGCACATGGAAAAATCCTGTCTATGAAACAGTAAAATTCACAAGGGAGACAAAAACTGGAATATTGCAAGACAAGTTTTACCAGTTTATAATTTCAACAGTAAGAAGAAACAGTGAATTGCCAAATTCTCCACATTGTTTTAATGATTTTACTGATAACTGCACTAGATTTTATTTATACCAGATTATGCACAATTCGATTTCAGGGCTCATCAAAATCTAATTTCTTTGGAGAAGTATTTATCAATCTGGCAGACTATGTCGAGGCGACGTCACCATTTACCCTATCTATTCCAATCAAGTCTTCATTTGCCGGAGCAATTTTGCATGTAAGTTGCCTATATAACACCCCCACCCCCTCTTATATATATACTCCGTATATACTAAGAGATCAGATCATCAGAAAGGAGATCTAAAATAAAAGGATCAATTTTAGGCAAGGATCCAAAGGGTTGCAGTTGGGTGCTCTCAAAAAATTCCATCAACTAACATGTGATGTCAGAGGTGTGAGAATCTTACCTAGGAGTGTAGGACAACTAAGGTTGCTAGCCAAAACTTTGGACTGAACTGGAAAGAAGATTCGTCACGTAAAAAATAACTGATATATCTTTAAAATGAAACTTTGTTAGGGTGGATCTTGAAATATATGAAAATATCTCCCTACAGGCCGTACATACGACCTTGGGCGACTACAGCTATCAACATAATTTCACATGAATCTATGAGAACTTTGAATCTTCCTGCTACGATTGGAAATCATTTATTTTCAGAGATGTTTTCTTGAATTATAGCCCCAATTCTTAATTCTGATCGAAATCTATGCTTAAGACAGGTCATAATACAGAATACACAAGGAGCAGATGATTTAAGGTAATTTGAAAATGAGCAAAAAAAAATTTGACTTACACTTGACTCTTTGTCAGTGATCTGTGACTGACTGTTCAGGAAGATGTGTCTGACTTTATCATTTCCAGGGAACTGCAGAGAGAGAATGAAGAAAATGATTATTTGACGGCAAAGACCCCTGAAGTCAGCTTACGAGGGCAACTTAGCAATTCCGGATTTGATGATGGAGGATTGAATTATAGCACACACCAGGTAAAGTTACATTTCATCTTAGATGTTCACTTTGAACTTGCTTAGATGTCAGCAAATATAGTACTTCGTATATAGGTTCACCAGATATAGTATATGGTTAATTTGTCTTGTAGGAGTGGAAATGGAGGTTGGAAGTTGGAACCTGCCCCTTCCTCCCTTCAATCTAACTAGCTATCCAAACAAAGGAAAAAGTTTCCCTTCTCTCCCCTCACTTACTGTCTAAATCCCTTAGCCAAACAAAAAAATAGTTTTATTAAGTGCAAGGAGCACCAACACGACGAGTTGCATGGTGCGAAATGAATGCATGCACGCATTGCACCTCATGGGCATGGCTCATGAACATGAGGAGCACTTTTTTTTCGAAATAATTCTTTAAAAATAAAGATTGGGGATACAAAGACCTTCTTCCTATTGTAAACTGTGTATAATGAGGCAAAGGGGTGGGGGTCGCTAGTTGCACCTTAATGAAAAAGCTGCCTCAAGGAGCTTTAATTAGCTTCAAACTGGGCCGAGTTTCAGCGCACTTGAGGCTTGCTTTGTTGTTTATTTTTAACTGACACTTGACATCCATTGTAGGGTGGGTACTACGATACGATGGTATCTTCAGATATTGATGGAAGAGAAAGCGTAAGTAACGCTAGCACGCTGGATTCGTTGTTTAAGCAAAAGGAGGATAGTAAAATAGAAGTACAACAGAAGGATGTACCAGAAACTCAGAAACCTGTACCAGAAACTCAGATAGAACAAACACCAGAGGTGGAAGATATAGATTGGAGTTCAGAAGATGAAGTTGTAAACTTCATAGAAAATACCAAGGGTGATTTTCCAAGAGCACAGGAGCAAGAACCTCCCAAGACTTTAGTTGAGCAATTACAGAGGGAGATTCTTGCATTACAAAGAAAAGCAGATGTAACTGATATAGAGTTACAATCATTAAGGAGACAGGTGGTGAAGGAAACCAAAAGGGGAAAGGAATTATCAGGGCAAGTAGTTAAGCTAAAACAAGAAAGAGAAGGATGGAGAATGGAATCTGAAAAACTCAAGTCACAGCAAAAGGTTAATAATGGCACTCCGTATCCACAGGAAATGGGGATAAAAAGTAAGAAGGGTCATTCTTCTAATGAAGTTGAAGAAGACCTAAATCATGCAAAGGGCGTGAACAAGGCCTTGCGTTCACAGCTAAGAAAGACGCAAGATTCAAACTCGGAATTAATTTTAGTGGTGCGAGATCTAGAAGAAAAGCTAGATAAGAGGGAGAAGGACCTAGCCAATATTTCCAAGAAACTGCAAGACGGTAAGAAAGGAGGTGAGATTACCGATAAGGATTCTCGGAATGGACTGAGCAGTGATGAAGAAGTACAAGAAAGAACTCTATGTATAAACTTGAAAGAAACAGTTACACTGCAAGAGCAAATAAAGAATCTCCAAAATGAGATGGAAACCCATATTAGAGAAAAGAGACAGCTGGAGGAAGAAATTGAACAGTATGGTCGAGATTATGAGATGGCAAAGAAGGATAATAACGATCTTTCTTCAAAGTTTAATCAAAAGCAACTAGAATTAATTAAGAAAGAAAGAGAGTGTACTAATAATCTACGTAAAATGGAAGAACTTGAGTCTCAGATGTCAAGGTTGGAAAATGTAATAAGGAAGCAGGCTGAAGAGTTTTCAGAAAATTCAGCCACAATTATTGACCTTGAAACTGAGGTAAGTAGTTTAAAAAGTGAGCTGGAAAGGCAGGCCATAGAATTTGAAGATGAGCTCAAAGTAATGAGTAATGACAAAATAGATCTAGAGGAAAGAGCCCTTCGTGCAGAGGAGAACCTGAGAAGGACTAAACTTGATAATGCTTCTGCAGCCCAAAAGTTACAAGAGGAATTCCGGGAACTCTCTGAGGAATTGGCATCTAGATTCAATGAAAATGAAGAATTAACTATAAAGGCGGAGGCTGAGGCAGGGGAATTACGGGATCATATAGTCATTTTGGAAGAACATCTTCAAAAAACTACTCGAGAGCTTGAGTTAGTCCAACATCAATGTGCAACTGAGGTGGAAAAGATTTCATGCCAACTGAGAGAGAAGGACATCGAACTTGAGCAACTATTGCATTCCCACAAAGGCGAGAGTGCCCAACTTTCAAGATCCCATAAGAAATTGGAAGATAAATGTGAAGCTCTATCAAATGAGAATCAAACACTCAGAATGGAAGTAGAAAGACTTACAGAAGAAAATTACTTCTTCACAAAGCAGTTAGAAGAAGCAAAGACATTGGTTGATGAAACAAAGACAGCCCTTCAAGAAATAAAGAGAAACAGAGATGAGTTCGAAAGTAAATATTGCTCTGCGTTGACAGAAATTAAGCAAAGTGAAGAAGAGCTGAAGGGTTTAAGAAACTTAACGAAAAAAGTTGATGAATTAGCAGGAGCACAATCAAAGTTGGAAAACCTTCAATCTCAGCACAATGAATTGAAAACCCGATTGTCTGAAATAAAATCAGATAATGAGAATCTGCGGAAGCAGGTCAGTAGACATAAGGAAAATATACAGAAGAAGGATACTGAAATAGCCCATCTTGAGAAGTTCAAGGATACCAGCTCTAAAGAGATATCATCCCTCAAGGACAAAGTCAAGCAGCTCAAGGTACATTTTCAGTGTTACATGACTACATCAACTAATTACTCGTCATTTCTGTGTGTTCATCAACTCCTCTTACTGAAATCTGAACACAATGAGTAGAGTTTATTGTCCAATATAGCTAACAAATACTTCTATCGGGCAAGAGTACAATAAGGATATAATAGGCAACTTGGAATTTGAATGACCAGAGTAAAAGGTCACAATATTATTTATGTCGTTCATAATCATCACTAAGGGTCTGTTCTCTACATATTACCTTCCTGAACTTTGTTTTTCTGAACATGAAAAAAGGTGTTTCTTAGTTTTGGTTTTCTGAAAAATATGAACACTCTCAACATATGCAACAATGAGTTGAAAAGAATAAGTCTGTAGTCCTGAAGTATTTCACTAGAAGTCAGCGAAAAGGAATAGACATCTTGCATTGTGGCATTATCATTTCCTCTGAAATTAAATAGTCAACTCATATATGTAAAGTGCGGTTATGTAAATTGTAGACAGACCAAAAAAACACAAATTCATGTATAAGGGTTTCTTAAAACTAGATTTATCTAATTTTAAACAACAAACTATTTACAGATATTCTACCTTTCTCTAAAGTTATTTGGGTAGGGTGAGTACTGTTAGTAACTGTTACTGATTGGAAGTAAAACTAATCATATTTTGTCAATTCACAGGCTGTAAGACCAGCCGGAGTATCTTCTGAAAATGGTAACAAGGTTGAAGAGAAAAAACTGAACACAGTGAAAAAGGCACAACAAGCAGCATCCTTCGGGAAACCCCTGCAGAACGGAAGCAGTAAAACAGCTGCTGAAAGGTCGGTTCACAATACTTATTACTGATTCTGACGAGTTTTTTGTTTTACCTATATTTCTTTAGTATTACTGTATTATGGAACTTTAATACTTACATGCTACAATTTCATATGCAGTCGGAAAGAAACCAGCATAGAAAAGAAAGTCACAGATTCTCGAACTAGTGACCTACTATCAGAAGTCGCGTTACTGATGGAGAAAAACAGATCAACAGAAGACGAGCTCAAGGAATTGCAGGAGAAGTATTCAGAGGTAAGCTTAAAATTTGCCGAGGTGGAAGGTGAGAGGCAACAGCTAGTAATGACTATACGCAACTTGAGGAATGGCCAAAGGAAATAAGTTTCTAAACTTTGACGAGATTGGGGCCAGATAAAAGGGGAAAAGCAATCAAGCCGGAATTTGGCAACTCAAAAGACAGGTGCAAGGATCGCAACATATGAAGTAATTTATCAATCATTCATTCATTGTATTATTCATTGTTTTACGAATGAATGAAATGTAAAAAACGTATTTCATGCGCTTATATTGAGAATTCGGCTCCCCAAATAGGCTATTTAAATCTTTGTTTCCTTTCAAAAAGCCTTGAGCTATACTTTTTAATTATACCGACAGTTTGACACTAAACATAACAAGCAAAGCCTTTTTGACACTAAATATAAGCAATAAACATCTGAATGAGATTTTGATTAGAAAATATCGTCTTGTTCCGAAACCTAGTTCAATACACTGTGCATGAAAGAAAAGGCAAAACATGCTGAAAACACTGATATAACAGAGCAATTCCGTAAATCACCTTGTTGACATCAGTGAACTTTACGGAGTCACATATACTGCGTGTATCACAATCTGAAATTAAGAACGAAACAACAATTCAGAATTTTTCCAAAACTATGAATAGTTGAAGATACAAAAGGTAAAGATAAGCAAAATATGGAGAGCATATACCTTCAACAAACGCGAAATTATCGGTTCGATCAAGCATAATACACAATCTTCAGCTGATAAATAATTCAAGCACAAATAATTGTAAATTTGAGCAACAGGAACCTCGAAACACTCGATTATGCAAGCAAGAGACGTATAAAACTCGGCATTATAACACAAATCAACACATCATGCACATTCAAGGCGCATACACAACTTTGAGAGCTAAAACCTAGGAATCAATCATACAATGCGAAAATTATGCTAATCAATCAAAGCTACGAAATAAAATCAACACATGAAAATCGAAACAAAACAGCGACGAATTATATAACCTTCCGAAATCCTAAATATCGCACTCGACTAAAACGTTCGCACAAATTTCATCTAATGAAATCACAAAAGCGATCATCGGAAAACCTAGTTTTCCGCCTTACATAGAAGAAATGTAACAAAATATAGTAAAACAGTCCAATTAAAGTGAGATTTGCGAGTTTCGGCTTCAAATTTAAGATGAATAACAAATGATACGCGAAATTGGGGAGAAAAACCTAAAATTAATTGAATGCGACGAAAAATGTAAGAACAATTGCTTACCTAATTGAGAGTAGCAAGCTCGAATGATTGAAATGGCGGTCGAAGTGTTCAAGGGAGAGATAACGAGTGAGAACAACGGTGAACAATGTCCAATTGTGAAGAAGATGAATCGATTTTCGAATTTAAATCGATTTTTTCAATGTTTAAGGGTTTTACTTTATGGCGCGCAAAAGATACGCATCGTGGCATGCTGACGATGGATGATTAGCTAGGTAGCACGAAAACGGACCCGACACGAACACGCGATACGGCATCTCGTGAAAATTAGGACATGGGACACGGCAGTTAAATTTAATAAAATATATATTTTATAGTTATAAATAACGTACGATTTTATTTTTATATTGGTATTTTATATTAAATGTAAATAATTGAAGGTAAAATTTGACTTTTACTATAATTTATTCTCATTTCACACCCAACTCATCTTCTAATCAATCTCTTTTAGTTTTTCAACCTCTCATTCCTTATTTATAGGTATCCGTGTGTCCGACACGGTGTCCGACACGGGACGGCTAGTTAGGAGAAGTGTCCGTACTACCTAGATGATTAGTAGCGGGTAAGAATGGAACACTCAACTTTACCGCGGAAATAAAAGACCACTTGAGTTAATTGTAGTTCTTACATAATCAGATGATAGCGTAGTGATTTTATCTAACCATGGTCTCGTATTAAAATTGATTTTGATCCCGGTCTTTATATACCTAGATTTATTCGAGTCTCATTTGTTGGTTTACATTTTTTTGGGATAGTTATTGATGAGTAATTTGATTATCCGCTTCATTTTGATCACTTGTTATCTATCAACAATAACTTAGGGTAATACTTGTACATTATTACTTAGGGCTTGCTTGAATTGAGAGTAATAGAGAGATAATGAATAGGGGACTAATGACTAATGAGTAATGAGTATGCTATTTTGTTCTAGGTTTTGTATGAGGCTAAGTATTTACATCCGAAAACTATTACTCTCATAGGAGGGTAATACATTACCCACCACCCTCCCCCACGGGTGATGATTACTAGGGTAAAAGATCACCATGATAATCATTACCCTCAAATGTCAAACCTATCGTCAAGAAATTCATTACCCCAACAATTAAGTTATCTAGTAATCTCCCAAATAAAATTTTTCCCTGAATAATTATATGGATTTCAGGCAAGCCTTTAGAAAGAAAATACTTCCTCTTATTCACTCATTTCTTCCTTTTCCTTTTATACAAGAATTAAGTAAATAGATTTAGACCACACAAAAACACACTACTCCACGCACAAATAAATTTGGATCAAACAAAACACACAACCCCATAACTAAAAAAAATAAAGAGGATGGAAACATAGTCCCCACTCCCCAGTCCCCATTTCCCACCAAATTTGACTCTCTTATAAATTGGGCCTTAAATTGATGATTTCAATTAGGTCTCTAAAATTTATTAAGACTCCCGTAAGGCCGTAATCTAAATCACACCAAAAATCAAAACACTTGCTCTTTATAATGGAGATTTAATTCGTCTTAAATTTAAGACGGCTCATCCCGTCTCAAATGAGAATTTATCAAGAAACGAACGACGGTCAGCAAAAATGTGGAGCAAGGAGTCACGAACGTGTCTGTTTTACTAATACGTGGCCAGAGACAACAGTGCCACCACAATACAAAGGTGGCACATTGATGCGCTCCAAACATTTAAAACTCAATCAACTAATCTTGCTAAACTCCATCCTAAGTTATGTACACACTCTTCAATTCACAACTTCTTTAAAACCCATAGATTATTTTTCATGCAACAAATAATAGGTTGTAGTTAAATAAAATCCAAAAGAACGTCAAAAATATACTACTAACTCAAATTCAGATAGTGGAAATTAATTGATCACACAATGAACACTCAAATGGATCGCCCTAGAGATCATGGAGACCCTCGTCATCTCAATACTGGCTTGCAACATTCTGGTATGATGAGTTTAAAATTGATGTTTGTTTCTGTTTCGGCTTATTCTTACATAAGACGGTCTTACCACTATTATGAGATGAGTGTATTATAAACGAGTGAGGGTCATCTGTCTCATTTGGTGTCTCATTACGTATTCCACTATATATATTTTAACACATTTTAACACGTCAAGACATTAGCATGCATTTTTGCTGTATATTTTTTTTAGTTTCAATAAGCGATGTGTCAAAATATATATATGTGGAGTGACATAGAATGAGATACAAAAGTGAGACAGACAGATTATAAACTGTATCTAACACATTATACTAACTTAATAAGTCTTTCTTAAAATGACATTATTTATATGTCTTAAGTTTAAAATAGTCAACTACATATCAATTGTCCATCTAGGAATGCATAGGGAAAAACTAACAATAAATTTGTCATCATATCTACGTAAGTGATACTTCGTATGATACTTGAGTGAGTTGACACGCCTTAAGTTTAAGACTAGCTTAAAACGGATGTCCTCTTAAATAAGATTTTGTGATGTTAATTGGAGACTGTTTAAGGGGTTGTTTGGTTCACGAGGGGAAGATAAACTTCATATGAAGTTAAATTCATAAGAATTTTTAATTCATGTAAATTACGAAAATGTTGTTTGGTTCTCATGGACAAATGAGTTCATGTAGAAAATTGCACTTACCGGGGCTAGGTAAGTAACTTCGAACTAGAGTTCCCCGGAAAGTTTTCATTCTCATGAGAAGTCCATGAGAAGTAACCGAGGGATAGTTAAGCAATTCATGAGAAGTTGTACTTCCCATGATTGATTAAAGTAGATAACCAAACAACCCTAATTTTACGTAAAAATTGCTCTTATTTCACCGCCTCTTAAGTGGGCTTACTAATCACCGCCTTCTATAGAGGTGGCCAGATGAGAACAAGACTTGACTCAAGTAGTAAGAGCCACTCTTACCTCAACTATAAATTGAGAATTCGATTCTCACCCGCGACATAGTGCGATCATTTGACCAAGAAATAGAGATTGCCAGGTGGCAAGGATATTTTGAATCATTTTAGGAAACAATCCCTTTAAATACACATATATTTGTTTAAGACAGACATAATAGTTAGTTAATTAGTTACTACTCCCTTCGTTCCGGTCAATTGTTGTCTTATCCTTTTTTGGGTGTCTCAGTCAATTGTTGTCCTTTCTATATTTAGAAGTCAAGTGTTGTCCTTTCTATATTTAGAAGGTTTTGTATGAGTAAATTGACTCTCCAATGAGACTAGTGTTCACTTGTCATCCACTAAGTATAAACATAAATGATCCCCTATTTTTTTCCTCTTTCTTTGTACCAAAATGAAAGGACAACAATTGTCTCAGAGGGAGTATGGATTAATTTATTCTAATATTTGGTTGGGTATGTTTGAAAACGATCCAATAGATTCTAAATCTATTCGAACACCCTTGGAATCTCATCTCTACCTCTTCCTCGAGGTTTTAAACCCCATTCCTTCACCATACAATCTTAAAATGAACAAAACAGTTATTGACGTTATTATTAGGAGCTATACGGGGTGGGGTTATAACTCATAAGTTCATATCTTTATTATGGTAATGCGCTTATCCCATTCCCTTGTAAACTTTTGAATCAAACGACCCCAAGTTAAAGATAACAAAAACTTCAATGAGGTAATTGAATTCATTTAATTGAATTCATTTAATTGAATTATTATCCTTAATTTTTGGCATAAAGACCGAGGAAATAGAAGCGACGCGACCAATGAGGGACCCTTACCGGCATTGGTTTCAGAAATTTCACTTTCCCTTAAGTTTTAACTATTAGACTTAGCTTCACTTTCATTTAAGTTTTAACCATTAGCCGAGTATTAGATTGTAAAATCAGGAGAAGATACCGCATAAAATAACGAATCAAAATGTCACGGTGATTTTAATAGATGAACAACAAAGAAATCTATATGGTGGCATGTGGTTCTTCGCAAAATAATTATTTCTTGATATATTGTAGCTAGGAAGATTTGAAACTTTGCATTAAAATCTTTGATTTTTTCCCTCATATTTCCCTTATTCCATTAGTACTTCAATCCTTGAAAATTTTCAGCCTAATGACAAATCATACGACAAATTATGACTGCAACTATTTTGATATGTGACTTTTTATATGGTCATTGATTGAAGGAATGGAAAATGAAAGGCACGACGAAACTGAACATCATGGTGACAAGAAATCAGTGTTGAAGAAAGTCAAGGAGAAGGCTAAGAAGATTAAGGATAGTATTAAATGCCATGTTGGACATGGCCATGATCATGATGACGAAGATGACGACAATGAGATGGTTACAGATCGTAATGTGCATGGTGCTCCCGGTGTGCTACTCTCCTCTCCATGTTGTAGGTTTTAACATACAGGAAGATTTGTAGGTTATAAAACACCGTATATTTTGGGTTGACTAAGTCTACTGTAGACTGTAGTTGTTTCTTTCAGGTCACAACTCCCATAAACCAGTTCCTTCTAACCGGCCGAAAATCGACTAGAAAACCTCGGAGACAAGGGTGGAGGGGATTTCGAATATGGGGTAGAAAAAAGAATCTTGTCTAGTAAAGCACTTATTTACAAATATTGTTACATTGTACTCGTATAAACTTTATTTAATTAATTAATTGGGGTAGCAAAAGTATTTTTTTAACTAGAAGACGGTTATACCTTGTGGCCTTGTTACTAGCTAACTAGCTAGCTCCCTTGTCCGTGGAAATTGCATACCTGGAAGCACATGCTTTAATTACGGTGTCCTTCCACTATTTAATTAGCTTTAGGCAACTACTGAGGCCTCGAATGTGTAGTCGGGGTGCCCTTGTTAAATGCAATTATGTGCACCTTAGTATGTCATTGTAAATGCCTGACATTCCAATGTATAAAGTTGCAGCTGCACAGCACATCGCTACCGGCAAAACGGACACAGCAAGGCTGCATGGACCCGGTAATGTTGAAACAACCACTAACAAAGGTCAAGTGCCAATGAGAAACCCACAAGTACATCGTGTAACAGGGCACGATGAAACATTAAGTGGATCCAGGGTCGACACAAGAACGCCGCTAGGGCGCGATAATCAAGGACTAGTCCATGGGCTCACGCGTCCACATGTCCTCGATGCTCATTTAGGTGGAACTCATACTTCAAAAGTTGGAGGCATTCTCGAGAAAGATTCTCATACGCTGAAAAATATGGGAGATGTAAATCCGGCTTGTCAACAGACCAATCTCAGCTATCCGACAAGTGGAGGTAAGATTGGTTTCAGTTTGTGTCGTATGTATAAGTATACGATCTTGCGTGATTGTCTGCCTTATAAGCATGCCTCCAGCGTCGCATACGATTATGAATTAATTTTACACTCAAAGATTAATGAGTGAATCAAATCAAAGATTAGTGTGTTTTTGGCACCATTGAAAATGCGTAACCTTTAGATAAATTAATTTAGCTTCATTCTTTTAAAAAAAAAATCTAGTGGTTAGGATCGAAGTGTTTATAAAATTGTGCATCATAGAAATCTCTTATCTAATAATTGACGTAAGACATGTAATCTTGCAGGTACACAAGGGATCACTTCAAGTAGAGAGGACAAAGCAAGGCAGCATGGAGCCAACATTAGTGAAAAAACAATCGGAGGTCGCGTGCCAGTGAGTGACCCTGTTCCTTACCAGATCTTTGATACCACAACTATGCATTCTGTGCCTGGGCAGCATAAGATCTTGGACTGGTCTAGGACCGACAAACAAATGCCGCTAGGGTCCGACAATCACGCCCAGGGACTCAGGCACAAACCTGCTCTTGGAAGTCATGCAGTCGGAACTGATAGGCCCAAAGTCGAGGGCATTTTTGAGAAAGATGCTCGCGCATCGAAAAATATAGGAGATGATGTTCATCGCGCTAATCGTCAGACTGATTACACTTATACAGCAAGTGGAGGTAAGATTGAGTTCATTATCTATCACTTGTTTTGTCTCTTGTTCACGTTACCCTCGTGCCCCGTAGCCCCTATGGGAAGGCGCGCATACAGTCCCATCGAGTGGTTTTGCTTTAAACCTTAATAATTTAATGCAATGTTGCAGCTGTACATGGCATAACTACCAGCAAAGAGGACATTGCAAGGCAGCATGGAACCAACATTGGTGAAAGAACCGCAATTGGTAGTCATGTACCAGTGAGCAACCCGGTTGCTTACCAGGTCTTCGATACCACGACTACACATTATGTGCCTGGGCAGGAAGAGAACTTGGGCTGGTCCAGAATTGATAAACAAACACCGCTAGGGTCGGACAGTCAACCTCATGGGCTGAGGCATACACCTGTTATTGCAGGTCATCATTTCGGTGGGGCTCATAGCACTGGAGATTTGGGAGTTGGTCATAGGCCTAAACTTGGAGGTATTCTCGAGAGAGATTCACATGCCTCGAAAAATGTGGGTCAAGATGTTCGTCCTGCTAATTATCAACATAATGTCACTAAATTAAGTGGTGAAGGTAAGCTTCAACTTAAGTTGAAACTTGTACAAAATGAAGTAACAAGTCCGTCGATGTAATTATTATTACGGTCATGTCATGTCATTGACGGTCGGTGTGGAATTGTTACAGGTAATGTTCCGGCACCAACCCAAGACATTGGCTTCGGGCTAGGACAAGGAGGAAGGCCAGCTAGGCGTCATGAGGGTAATCTCGAAGAGAGAGGAACCACTGAAGGGGATTCTCATATTCCGGGAATAAATCCCGTAGAACACCATACCTTTGACAAAGATACTTCAAGATACATTCCTGGGCATAGGGAGACCTTGGGCTGGGAAAGGACTGAGGAACGACCCTACGCAACTAAAAACACTTCCGACATTGTTTCTCTGGGTGGATATTCTGGTACCCGGGTTCTTGGCAGTGGTCAAAAGGGAGATTATGAAGGGCTTAAAGAAGTAGTCCAGAGCTCAACAGGATTGGAGAAAGACCCTCATGCTCCCCGGGATATAGGAGAAATGGGTCGTTCGGAATATCATCAGGTCAAGGCCATTGACCCATTAGGCAGAGGTAAGATTGAATTTTGTTCTACGAAGTATCTGAGTAGTTGATCAGTGATCTATATCTTGCTGGTAAGAGTAGAGGAGCCTCGGGCTCACCTCAATTCATTTTGCCACAAGTGTGATACGGTGATACCACCTCCGGTTTTGTGTTCAACCCTTTTTAAGTAGACCTTGATAGTTGTATACAAATTGTATACAATGACCCCAATATTTCAATGGGTTGGCTACAAGAAGTTTCCATTTGTTTGTACTAAAAGTTCTTTAGTTTACAGTTATTTATTTTTGAGTCCGATTAGATGGTTCGGGCTATACGTCATTTATTAATGACAGAAGAAAGTACATGAAAAGCGGCTATGACTTCACATGAATTACTAAATAGCAAGTGTAATTGTGGTTTGTCAGGTAGTGAAGAAATAGGAGTGACCCCCATCCTGCACCAACTAGGAAAAACGAGTATCCATGGTGAAACAACTCAAAATCCCGGCTTCTATGAGAACCCGACCATATCCACAGGAAGCCATAATCAGTTTAGTCCGGAGCCGGTCACTCCTGAGACGAGTACTTTCCTTCAACCACAAGAATCTGAGCCTCAGTCCTACACAACTCTATTAAGCGGTCATCAGGGGTTCCAAGATGAGTTAAATCAGGAATCTCAGGAACGTGACAGCAACTACACGAACATGATATCATCCGCTGCATCAGAGTTGGCTAACAAAGCAAAGGTGGTCACTAATTCTGTCACCTCGAAACTGGGATACAACGGAACTAGTGAAACCTCAAGAAACACCTCGACCGTACCATTGGAACATCAACCACTAGAAGGACCACTTAACAGCCAGCCAGTTACAGGTGGATATGGAGAGGCGTTATCAACTGTCTCGGTTGCTGTGGCTGACAAAGTTTCCAAAGCCAAAGATGCCGTAGCGTCAAAATTAGGCTATGGTGGCGAGGCTTACGAAGCACAATCTGATGAATCGAATGTCGGCTCTGTAGGAGATTACGGTGAGGATGACGTGACTCAGGAAGCCCAGCATGGGGAATCAAATGCCGGCAGTATAGGAGATTATGGAAAGAAAGTTGTCTGGACTGTTCAAGAAAAAATAGGTCCAGTGTATGAGAAAGTAGCCGGATTAGGATCAACTGTGGCGTCAAAGGTGCGCGGTTCAGGGACTGAGGGAGAGAGAGGTTCCACCTTAAAACCGGACATTGGTGTTTCGGCGAAGGAGGGTAAGATGGAGTCCATAGGATCGGACAAGGGTGTTTCTGTGAAGGAGTACTTGGTGGAGAAACTGAAGCCCGGTGAGGAAGATCAAGCCTTATCTAAGGTTATTACTGAAGCCTTACCCTTGCATAAGCAAGAGGAGGAGGAGGAGGAGAATGACATCGGCCTCGGACAGGGAGACGAAATGCTGAATGTAGGCAAAACTATCTTCAGACAGGGAGACGGAGCGATAGATGTGGACGAAATTGGCCTCGGACAGGGAGACGAAGTGATGAAAGTCGAGATAGAAGAGCGGGCTATAGAGTCCGGTCGAGAAACCTCAAAGACAAAGGTGGTGATAACAGGGCAAGTGACGGAATCAGAAGAAGTGCCACACCACCGTGGCAGAGCCGAGGAGACTAGCTACGATGATGACAGTTCAGGACTGGTCAACCCCGGAAAGAGTGTAATGGAGAGGATTAAAGACGCGGCTGGATCCTTGTTTAGCAAGAGTGGTGAAGCAGGTGAACAGTCCACCGAAGGTAATCTTTTTAGTTTACTTGCAAAAAGCTCTCTTCATACTGATAGATGAACCATCTCAACCAAAACCTTAAGGTGATGGTTGAGGCTCATATATTATAGTTATTATATTCTATTATGCCCCCTCACTCGAATGCCCATTGGGCTTGAAGAGTGGTTGGTAAGTGCACAGACCCCCATACCATGTGCCGGGTTTTTTCCACTTTGTGAGGTTGTGAGATATTGGGGGCTGCCAGGGTTTGAACACGTGACCTACGGTCACTCTGGCTCTGATACCATGATAGATGAACCATCTCAACCAAAACCTTAAGGTGATGGTTGAGGCTCATATATTATAGTTATTATATTCTATTACATACTTCATACTTAGTTATCTTGTTTACGGCGAGATTACTAGTGACGTAAAGCGATCTTTATCTTAATTCCGTTATAAATCAGAAGCCAAAAAGCGAGTCTTCGACTCTTGAAATTGGAAAACAAAATTGTGTTGCTTACATGTTTTGCTTGTAACAGGGAATGAAAGATCTCAGAGCAGCACAACGAGGGAACTCAAGCATGAGCATAACTTAAACACGAGGGAGGCTGGACTTCAGTAGCTTTGGGCTTTTGAGTCTTTTAATTTGACTGCTTGTTTTTCGTCTTTTCGAGTTATCTTGTTTATTTTACAGTTTACATGGTTTCTTTGTATTTTTCTAGCAATCACCCAACAATCCAACTTGTTTAAACTTTATAAACAAGGTTTGTGTTTACAGTATTTACAGGTTTTATAGATTGAGCATTAATATCCGAGGCAATCTTAAATTGCTGGCAGTGAATTAGTATAGAAGCTGAGTACACGGAGTAGTGATTGTAGTGTTTCGTCTATTGGGCGGCAGTAGTCTGTTACTCGACCAAAGGAAATTCAGTCTAGCAATTGCTTACTCGTCTCAAACCAGAGTCGGAAATTGTCAACCAATCGTTTGCTCGTGGTCTGTTTCCGGTTCCGGTGTATTACGGTTCCTATAGCGATTCATATGGTGAAGCGCATAATGACTGTTCATACAATGTTTCGTCGCGATTCACGATTCACGATTCACTTGGTTTAGACTGTAAATCTGTAATGAAACCACGTTGCGTAATTCACTAGCACAACAGCGGAGTCGGTTTCTTAATTTTCCTCATTGTTATAGAAAAATTAGAAAAGCCACAAAGCAATATAGACCTAATAATCTTACCTTGAAGGAGAGTATGTGCTAATGTGATGGTGAGGATCCAAGGTGAATATGGGGACTTATTTCCAATTTGGTACGTGGTCGTATTTTTCTTTGTCGATCACGGTTACTTTCGTCAAGTCAAGCTTGGACTTATTTCTAAACTGACTCGTTTAAGTTCAGATAGATATATTATCCATATTAAGAGAGGCTAATTGATAAAATGATGATCCATAACCGAACTCGATATAACCTCAAATAATCTGGCGGGTACTGCGGGGATAAGCCACCCCAAAAATTGCCTCCTAGAGGATAGGACGAAGACTATCCGGCGGGTACTCAAAGACATACAGAATTGTGGTTGACGATTACTAGCATGATTAGCCTCCCTATACGTATGCTAAGCTTGATAACCTCCCTATACATTGCGCAATTTAAAATCACACAACTTCGAGTTGTTCTCGAACCTTTTGAGCCGAGCCAACATTAATTCGACTTGGCTCGTTAGATTCTCGAGTCGAGCAGTTCGTTTGTCTGGTCTCATAGACCATTATCACGACCAATTTTGACTCTTCAGATAAATCCAAATTTTACAACGATTTACTCCCTCCATCCCGGTCAATTGTTATAATTTTATTTTGGCACAAAGACCAAAGAAAGAGTAGGGGACCATTTGTTGTTCTACTTAGGCCCTGTTCTTTTCGGCTGAAATGAGCTGAACCGAGTTAAATGAAGGTGAGCTTAATTGAACTAAATTGAATAGAGCCGAGTTGAAGTGAACGAAGTTGAAGTAAGACTTAATTTTGTGAGGAGATGAATTGAATAGAACCGGCTAAAGCTAAACAAAACTGTGTTGAATAGAGTCGAGCTGAAATAAAACGAACTGGAATTAAGCTGGAAAGAACAGGGCCTTAGTAGATAACATGTGGACAATAATTCCATTTGGAGATCAAATTACCCATACAAAACGTTCCTAATATAGAAATTAAACAATTAACTGAGACACCCTAAATAATATTGGACAAAAATTGAATGAAACAAAAGGAGTACTCAAAGGGGCAATTTGATTCTAGTATTTTTTAAGAATCATTTTACTGAAACCGTAAAAAATCCAAATTTGTTTTTTAAGAGACATTTTGATTAAGAGAAGACACAAACAAGAAGATTAAACAAAAAATGAGCACTTGACTTAAGCAAATAAACAGTGCCGCCATTTGAATATCTTCAACTTCTTCACCGCTTATTGTTCATAGATCTTCATACATTATATAATTCCTGCAAATTCAAGTTTCTCCAACAATCTAATTACATTACTAATGTAAGTTTATTATCATTTTTTGTCTTTTATTTCTCTAAACCCTTAAACCCTAATCATCCTCATAAAACCCTAGCTATTCATATCTATACTTTAGCACTTGTAGAATTTTGTTTTTATCATATTTTTTCGATTAAGATGATGAAGGGTCCAATTTTATGAGGTGGGTAGCTCTTAATTTTGATGGGATCAAGTTATTTGGTGTTCAATTTATTGGAAAGATTCAATCTTTTTCTGGGTTTATTAGATTTATTGAAATCTTACAAGTTATTGAGATAATGGGATTTGTTGGATTCTTGTGTTTTCTTGAGTATGAACTTTGTAGCTCAGTTTGGTCGGAGGGTTTTCTTCAGGCCCTTGTGTTGTTTTCGTGTCGGTTTCGTGTCGCGGGCATTTTGCAATTATAGTAGCTCTTGTGGTGATAGTGATGATAATAGTAGTTGTTGTAGTGGGTTTGATCATATTGAGAGATTGATTAGAGAAAATTGGAAGGTTCCCGATTTCGATAGAAATATGGGGACTGATGATGATGATGATGATGAAAAGGAAATGGAAAATGTGGGTGCTTTTTCGAGAAATAAGTTTTACGAGACTACTCAAAGAGACGTAGATAGGTTGTTTGATGTATTGAGGCAAGATGGTCCGGGGTTTGAAGTGAAATCGGCTTTGGATCAATTGAATGTGAGGATTTCAGGGTTTATTGTAAGGCAAGTGTTCTTGAAGATTTTAAAAATTGTCGATTGTGAAAACAGGAGTGTGTGTGCCAGATTGGCTTACAAGTTTTTTGTGTGGTGTGGCGATCAGGAATACTATTCACATACAGTCAATGCATACCATTTGGTGATGCAAATCTTTGTTGCTGCCGAGGAGTTTAAGGCAATGTGGCGATTAGTTGATGAGATGACGGAGAAGGGGTACCCCGCTACTGCTAGGACTTTTAACATTTTGATATGTTGTTGTCGTGAGGTAGGATTGCAAAGAACAATGGTTGAGAAGTTTGTTAGATCGAAGACATTCAATTATCGTCCTTTCAAGCACTCCTACAATGCTATTTTACTCTGCCTTCTCAATGTAAACCAACATCGATTAGTTGAGTGGGTTTATCAGCTAATGTTGTCGGACGGCCATTTGCCTGACACCCTAAGTTATAATATACTCATATGTGCAGAATATAGGTTGGGAAAGTTGAACCAGGTTCACCGTTTACTTGATGAAATGGGTAAGGCGGGATTTTCTCCAGATTTTCATACATATAATATCCTTCTTCATATTCTTGGTAAAGGGCATCGGCCTCTTGCAGCACTCCATCTTCTGAACCACATGAGAGAGGTTGGAGTTCATCCTAGTTCTCTCCACTTCACAACCTTAATTGATGGTTTGAGCCGGTATGGGGATATGGAAGCTTGCAAGTATTTCTTTGATGAGATGATTAAGATTGAGGTTAAGCCTGATGTTGTTTGTTACACAGTTTTAATCAATGGATATATAGCATCAGGGGACCTTGAGAAGGCCCAGCAGCTTTTTGATGATATGATTGCACAAGGACAACTACCAAATGTCTTTACATACAACTCTATGATTCGAGGACTTTGTATGGCTGAGAAGTTTAAGGAGGCATGCTCTATGTTAAAGGAAATGGAAAAGAAAGGTTGTACCCCAAACTTTCTTGTGTACAGTTCCTTGATTAATAATCTTCGGAGTGCCGGAAAACTTTCTGAAGCACGTAAAATCATGAAAGACATGATTGAGAAAGGACAGTATGTCCATCGCATCTCAAGAGTTTGGAGATACAGGAAATAATAGTCATAGGAATAAGAACATTGTATTGTAGAGTTGGAGACAATTTTACTCGGACTATGCCCAAAGTATCCGACACATGCACGTATCCGTTAAATGAAGGGTTCAAGTGTGATACGCATGTCCGAATGTTGAGTTTCAGACACCAGTATGCGAGGTTATATGAAGAGTGGATGTAACATATTTGAAGAACATTGCATCAAAAATTTACACTCGGCAGTTTGTCAGTTGGTCTCTGCGGCTTGTGTCAGATGTCATCTAAATTCTTATGGTATGGAAAAACTTACCATTTTCTCAATTCTTTATATAGTCCAAGTTAATGCATATGCTTCCCAAATGGCGATTAGGAGTAGTTCAATCATGCTTTTTGTTAGGGGAAGATGTCATCTTGATGATTGTTACCTGTTTACATTTGAGAATTGTTAATCTTTGCTGATAAAATCAGTTTGACATTTTTTGCTATTTTATCAGTTTTACCTAGGTTTTGATTTTTTTTTCCCTCGTGTTCTGCCAGGAGACTCTAAGGAATTTGGAAAAAAAGTGGATAACATTATAGATGTTTTACGTGTGTCCATATGTTAGATGATTGTTAGACACTCACTAGTCTCTACAGCCATGTGATGCTTATTGGTGTTGTAAAGCTTGCAAGGCTTTGCGATTAGATTTTTGCTCCTATTTCGGGAAAAAGAAAAAACGCATCTGTTTCAGTCATGGTCCAATCATCATATGGTCTTTGGACACGCATATTTTCTTTGCTGTGCTCCTCAAGGAAAGAACATGTCATAGTTTAAGACTTTTGCCAAGTCTTTCTTACTCATACTTGAGAAAAATTGCTGTGTTGTGTAGAAACTATTGTCTCTTTTCAATCTTCATTGGTTTCCTCTCTGTTGATGTTCATTCAGTTTTTTAAGCTATTATATGGAAGTAATCTCTGAAGCAACCCCGAATCTTTTGCTGCTTTTGTATTCCTAAAAGTTGGTGGCATTGACAAAGACCTCGTAAATGCGTGGTAAGTACCCGTTCTTGACTTTTTATTTGCTGCACCTCACTCTGTATATTTGTATACTGGTGCAATTATGTTTGTAAACTGGAAAACAAACATTGCCTTGAGCCTGTCTTCTTATTTAGGCCTTTATGTTAGCTAGAGGTCACAGTTTTTTCTTTTTGTGATCCATTTATGTCGATAATATGTGTCTAGTATGTCATCGTTGTATTCATATATCTAAGATATTAAATATTAGCCCTCTATTAAAGGAAGAATACAAAGCTAAGGGGTTTGCTCTATCATACAGCCATACAGGTGTCTCATATAAGTTTTTGTGTCGCCAATATATCCATGATTAAGCCAATACTAGACTGATATGACATAACATTTTTATGCCTAATAGAAAAGCTTGCCCTGGGAAACCACACCGATCTCAAGGGCACAGTGTTATAGTGTGCTACGGCGATTCGTGACCATGAGTGCAACACATGAAGATGGACTGTGCATCATTATGATCTGTAGTGCTATCAAAAGTTGTGTTGTGTGTCAGTGTCTAGCTAAAGATAGTGCAACGGAGTCAATGTCGGGGTCCAAAGGAAAACAAAGGTATACATTTGACCCATAAACATTAATGGCTCCGAGCACAGATATTAGGGAAACCAACTTTGATCGTCTAATATAGCCGATAAGTTAGGCCCTAGCTTTAGTACTAGAGATCTTAGAGTATCGTCACTTAGAGCTAACTCTTGTGGTCAAGTTTAGTGTTTTGTTAGTCGAGACTCTTGTTGTTTGAGTAGTGTGATAGCAGCAAAAGAATTACTCGTAGGACTTTACAACATAGCCGTTGAAAGGGAGAGTTTTTTGTGTCATGAATTATATTCAATCGACTTGGAGGATCACATGGAATCTTTATTCTTGTATTGCAGATGTTACAATTGCGTATTCCGTTTCTAAGGAAGTGAGTTATAAGTTGTAACCATTAATATCGTAAGAGCGATAAAGTTGTTGACTTCACGATCAATTTGGGATATTGTTGATATTATTGTCTTGCTTTTTTGAGGTGGTTGATCGTCATTGACTTTCACAGTTTCACTTTCTTCCATCCTCCGATATATTGATCCTTTTTAAAGGGTCAACCGAGTAGAGCTCCCATTTGAGAACGTGATTTCCGTGTATTCCTTGGGGATTTGCATTAACATGACAATGTCATCTAGATGTGGCAACCGGACCCGAGGCTGGAAAGTGACTCATACTTGCCCCAAGCTCCGACCGGGCCGACCCGACCCAAAATAACCAATTTGAAGTGACCCGAAATGACTTATTTTAAGCAAAACGTTGACACGAAGTGTCCTAAACGACCCAGAATGACTCGGCCTTGGCCTGAAATGTCCTGATCCGATAAATGATCCGGTAACTATTGACCTGAAAATAACCCGATCCAAAGTGACCTAAATCCTACCCGAGTGACCCATTTGTCGGGTTTAATATTATCGTCGACGGTTAAGCGATATATTTGGCTTTAGGCTAGTGTAAAAGCTAGTGTTATTTGACTCCTTGGCAGCACGAAATGCTAATCAATAATCTAACGAAACTACTAACTAGTATGATGCTTGCTTGAGTCATCAAGCTGTAGTTTTACAATGGTACGTGTTTGATGAATCATTGCGCATATCTTGGATCAGTAAGTTTTGCTTAAGACGGTTATATCCGTCTAAAGCCTTAAACCAGCCAAATATTAACAAGTGGCAATAATAAAGACAAAACTTTTGTTATTTTCAAGGCAACTAGTGGGGTGAGTTGGTTTGTATTTGACTCGTCTTAAGCTTAAGATGGATATTGTCCGTCTTAAAGGAGAATTTGTGATCTTTCATAACGTTAATTGATACCCTAAAATATGAATAATCGTCATCTTTCAAAGTTTTAAATGTTTAACCTATTTGGTTTTGGTAGAGTTTGTCCGCATCTTATAGTCCCACTTTAGTGGCCGTTTGTTCGTACTCCTCATTCTTTGAATTTATACATGTTTTTAAGTCCGTTACAATTTGCTTACGTTTTATATTCTTTAATAGTTTTAGCCCGTATAAAATATTTTGTACGAGTTTGTTATTTCAACTTGTCATAAAATACATTTAACTAAGTGCATGTGCTATGTATATAAATAAATGGACTATTAACATTTAAAAAAAATAGTAATATATGTACAAATAGAGTTAACAAATTTTTTGTTTACATTACATATTTTGAGACAATTACGAAAGAGTTATTTTTTTTCAATAACTATTACACGTTATATTATAGTATAAAAATTTTGTAATTAAATGTACTATTTGTAATTATTATTTCTCAAATACTCCCCCATTACTAAATTATTTTTAATTATTATTTCTCAAATTCTACCCCTTAAATTGAAGAGAATAAGGACTATATCATTGGGATGAATATGGTTGTAGATATATTATATAGTGGCAATATTAGAGATTTACGAACTTTTATTTACTAAATTTAAAAAAGGGAACGATAATGGGATAAATTTAGGGGGGAAGGGAGCAATGAAAACTTAGCTGGATATGGATTTTTAAAAATATTTATGTCTTATAAAACTAAACGAATTAATTTAGTTTCGAGGTGGTTTTCGATGACTTCAATTTACTCATTTGGAATGATGAGATATGTTGATTCTACCCTAGAAGACCAATTTAGTTTTCTTACCTAATAAAAAAATCACAACCATCTTGGAAAACAGAACTCGGTAGAACATGAGACATTTTTGAATAAATCGACAACTTTATTGATCTCAATAATTCATGTGACATTTAATCGACAACTTTATACTACGAGTACATCTCAAGAAAACTGGGTGTCGTGTACATATTTTCCTAAGAGTTCTCGTTCATGGAACAAACTCAAACCTGAAGCACAAATTCCATTGAGACGAGACATATCCGTCTTTAATGGAGACGAGTCGAATTCCCTTTCACATGGAGGCAAGTGGGAGTGCAAGTGAGGATCTATTTAGTTTCCCACTTGCTCTTCCACTTGTCTTCATGTGAGAGGGGATTCGACCCGTCTATATTGAAGACAGATATACCCATCTTCAATAAGACCAACTGAACCTGAAGATGGATTTACACTTACCCTTTAGCCAACTTGTTAGTACTCGTACTTGTTAGTGTGGAAATGGTTTAAAAATGTAAAACAAACAAATGAGTCGAAAACAAAGAGCATGTAGTATTGCGCACTCTATGTGGTGTGAATCTCACGGTCACACTCACAAACAATACTGAAAAATACTAATCAATCTATCATTATTAATGCCATTATAGTTGGAATGCTCTTGATGTATACTCTATTTTAACCCGCAAATTCTTATTTCAGACGGACCATTTCCGTCTGAAAAATAAGACGGGATTATGTTGCCACTTTTTTATAAAATGTAACAACGGCTTATATCAAGTTGTTTTCAATAGTGGTTACATCTAACTGTAAAGTGGTTACAAAATTCCGTCTTATTGCTTCAGACCAAAATGTTCCGTCTGAAGCAAGACCAACTGATTTTAACCTTAGCCATTAAAATGCGCTATATTTTGATAAAATTTAGGGAAGGCATATTGAAATTATTAATGTTACTTATGTTTGTGAGACAGTAAACAATAATTAAACTTAGCTTGTATACAAAAAGTGTAGCTGTATTATCATTTCCCAAATTTACGAGAGATTTGGTGTAGATGTGTGACAACCCGACTCCTCGATTTCGAACTGAACATGATGGCATATAAATATAAAAATATGTTTGGTTGTGAGTTTCATTGTTTCGATTTTATCAAGACTTCGTCGTTGTAGGATCAATCTGCGTTATATCAACATTTTTCTTCCCTAAACCAGAGTTGATTTTTTTTTTATCTATACAAGGTGTATATAGACCCCAAAAAATATTAGTATAAGCTTGCAGAATTTTTTTTTTTTTTACAGAAGTAAAGGATAAGGGTTACAATTTCATGGCAAAACAAAAACATATAAGCTTGCGGAGTTGATATTTGCATAGTAGTTTTTCAGCAAATAAATACAAGATGTCCTCATAGATAACAAGCCTAGGTCGTAACTCGTAAACCATATCAATAATTCTTGAATTGTATGTCAATTTTTGTACAAGAAACTAGTCTCATACACATACCATAAATTGTTCATTTTAGGGCACTTAGTAGTGTTATGAACGTCGGAGCACTTAAATCAGCTGGTAATGAGTTTCTAGCTTAAGCAATCTCACGAAGTCAACGGGAATAGCTTTACCGTCTTTATACTTCTACCCGACTCGAATTTGGGCTAAACGGTTTGATATGCAAACAAATTAGAGTTTGGTTATAAGAATATATTATACTCAATCAAGTAACTAAGGTAGAATAAAAGCCAAGATTATTATTTTGTCTCCTCTTTCTTCTCTTCTTTCTTTTCTTCCTTTTTCTCTTCTTTTTTTTCTTCTTTCTTTTCTTCCTTCTTCTCTTCTTTAGCAGGACCAACAGTTATAAGATCAACCTTACCAACTTTCTTCAATTTCTTGACAACTGCAACTGTGTCCATTTGCCCTATTACTGTCAACTTTTGCTCTTTTAGATCTGCTGCTATTGAATCCACCCCTGTTAGTTCATCCATACATTATTATTTTTCGTCATATCTCGATTTTAAGGTAGAATATCTTGTTTCTTGTAAGACTGTTGTATGGCGTATAATGTTCTCATAGTAACTTATGTACCTCATCTCGTAAGCAAAGTGTATGGGATGTCGTATGTGAGACTTACTGATTAACCATATAATTAATCGAAGAATACATAAATAATGTTTGAGTTGGTGCAATCTAACGCGTAAGATTATTTTATACAAGACTCGCTAAATAATTGAACTAAGCCATAACTTACTTTGCTGCCTAGGATTCTAAATTCTAGCTTTGCTCCTAAATATAATCATTTATGTAGACATGTAGTCTATGTTGCTCTCACAGTTCCTATTTCCTCGAGTACCAATGTCTGTGTCTGGCACTCGACACTCAAGGGTATATATGATTTTAACCAAAACATGTAGATTGTTCATTAAAATAGCCGAGTTGCACACTTTGAACATGCACCAGTGCTGGATCCTTTTAAACAAGTCTGAGTAACATTAGCACGTGACGTAATAAATGGGGTTTATATATACTATATGATGTAGGAAAGTAGAAAATGTTTGTAAGTACATACCAAAGATATCAGCTGCAGCCTCAATTGCCTTCTGCTTTGTTTTTTCATCAGTCATGGTCAAAACCTTAAGCACCACTTTCTACCCATGTGAAAACAAATGAAAGAATTAATCTAACAAAACATATTCATAAGAAAAGAAAACTACGCCGTACTTCATCTGTCTCGATCATTTGTTAACACTTGTATTCTTTTGACAGGTATTTGTATCAAAGGTAAACAAATGATTGGAACGAACGTACTTGTAATTTACGATGAATCTATCGAATAACACAAATTCGCATTTGTGACGGGTCACGCTCCCACTCGCAAAGAGGGGGTGACGGACAAATGGAGCCCCCCACTTGCCCCTCCACTTGCTCTTTGTGAGGGGACCTCGACCCGTCACAAGCTTGCGTTGGGTCGTCCCGTCACAAGCTTGCGATAGTTCATCCCGTCACAAGTAAGACTCGCTGATAGAATAATCGAAATGAGAAAAGAGTAAAGAAGAAGAATATACCTGAGCCATGTTGATATTTGAACAAGAAATAAAAGTGAAACAAACTAGTGTGACATTATAATAAATGGAAAAAGGAGGAGAATGGAGAGTGCTTGTGTTGAATTTAAAGGAGAAGAAATGTGAGGTTGGTGATTCATTGACATGGATGTGGGTCCATTTAATGGTGTTTTTGAAGCCAAGTAGTTCGTAAAAGTCGGCAAAAATAATGCTACCTTTTGTGCCAAAGCCATGATGCTATAAAGTAATGTACGTGATCCTTAATAACAAGAAATCGATATTTAATAATCGTTTTGTGATGACGTGATAACGGTTAAACATAGTACTCCCTTAATTTTTCTTTGTTCATTTATCTTTGATTAAATTACCACTTGTAAATAATAAAAAAAGAGTAAGTAAATGAGGTGGAGGGAGTAAAATAATTTTACCTTTTCAAACCGTCATGTAATTAGAAAATGAAGGCTATTAACAATGGTTTTGGACTTTAATTTCGGGGAGAGTTTGAATTAATAAGTCATGTCATTGTATTACCTAATTGTAGGGAGGATGAAACAACTAAACAAGACATAAAGTAGGCTTTGTATTAGCACACCTCGCCTTTTTGGTACTATCAAATTTGTAAACATTAGAGAAGGATGATGACCTACTAACGATTGGGGCAATCTCATTCGGGGTACTGCAGACAGTTTAATGGATAGACTCCTCCCAAATGCATGTGGCCTTTTCAATCTCTTTTTCAAAATACGTACAGTACAGTTTTACATATGTGCTCTCGTAGTGTTACTAATTGGCTATGTCGTCAATATGACATCGCTACTGAGATCATATTGTTAGTACGAATTCAAAGTGTGCTAGATGCCCCTCATTCCAAAATCAGAAAGTCTCGTAGAAGACGGATCAACCCGTCTTAAATTTAAGACATGTCAAATCCCCCTCACAAAGGGTAAGTGGGTGACAAGTGAGGGTCTCAATTTGCCACTCACTTTAACTCGTTTTAAACTTAAAACGGATCGATCTGTCTTCAATGAGAATTTGTGTTCCAAAATTGTCTTTCACCTTGAAAAACCAATAATTCTAGAAACAAGATTCAATTAGTCAATGAAAGTTAGTTGCACAGGAGATGTTGCCTAATTTCAGAGACAACTTACACAGAGTACGATGTACGTATAGTCGTATAGTACATCCATCTTCAGAATATCTGTTTACCTATAAAACAGTTTCACAAATTCTCATGACGGTTATTATCCGTCATGATACGAAAATTTGCGGAAGCGGTTTATAAGAATAAAGAACAATAGTGAAAAAAGAGATATTTGCTTTGAAATCCGTAAAGATCTCAAAACAATAGGATATTTGCGCGAACTAGACCTATAGTTCGAACAATGGTGATTGAATCGCAAGACCTATTGCTATCAATCGTGTTAATGTTTGAAACGCGACAAACAAGAACAATGTCGGAACGAAACGCGTCGATCCTATGTTTACAAAACTTGCAAACACCAAAAGCTCCAGCTTTAATTCTTATTCATTCAATGTCTCATAAGCAATACATATGAGCTTTATTTATACTAGCTAATAATCAACCTAACTACCTTATTTCATACTCCTAAACTGAATAGAAAGACATAGGAGATTTTCCTTAAATTGACTTTCCTAAAGCTAATTTAAGCATTGCCTTATTTTGTAATTACCTAATTATGACATATGGTAAATATGCCGAAATAATTAAACAACAATAAAATAATAATAATATAAGCTAAATTTATTCGATTCCATACTAGAGTAGGACTAGTTGTAGCAATCATATCTTTGACATTCATCACAACCTCGTCATCATTATTTGAGCTCATCATTTTTGGATCATCCCCTCCCCCTTCGAAAGGAATTGTCCTCAATTCATGTTGTCTTAACCCTCCAGGATCAAATACCAACCTTACAAGTCCAGATTCAAAATTGATGACAATCATTAGTAATAAGCTTGATTTCCATGTCCTCTTGTACCATCTTAACTTGCTTCCATCCTTCTCTTTGTAGATTCCTTCAATTGAGAAAACTTCTAACTTGTTATCGTTCCTTCTCTGTAATGACAGGCTATGAGTCTTCCTTTTAACTCCAATGACACAAATTGGCCTTGTCTCGGTATTTAGATCTTCCATGTCAATTTTAGCCTTGTCGTTCACATCCAATATCGCATCGTTCCCTCCCTCTTCAAAAGAAATTGTTCTCAATTCCGAGAACTTGTTAAGAATAAAGTAAGGAGATAAATCTTTTAATGTTTCTTGTTTCCCAATCTTGAAATCTGACTTGACTCCGTTGCGGCCAAGTTCCAGAGATTCCGATTTTTCGAATTTTGAATCTAAATCGAGTGGATTGGTTTCCTCATCATCATATTCGTCGAAAATCGGAGACAATGTTGGATCAAACATCCCCTTCTCTTCATAGGTATTTTCAAACAAGAACACTTGTAACATGCTCTTTCTTTTTCTTCGGATGAACTAGAGTTTTTTTTTTTTTTTTTTTTTTTTCTCTCAGATGAACAGTGCACGACGTGAACAGTAATTTTTTTTTTTTTTTAACTTCACGCCTTGAATAACAATCGACTAGAATCGAGCTCCTGAGATGAGTAATCAAAACCGATTAACCCTCAAACTACCTCGCTCGAGTTTAACCCTTGAACTCTAATCGCAATTAGAAATTCAACTAATAACTTGGCTTTGAAACCTAGGACCGTCTAGATTTAGGGAAATCAAGAGCCGAAGCTCTGATACCACTTATGATACGAAAATTTGCGGAAGCGGTTTATAAGAATAAAGAACAATAGTGAAAAAAGAGATATTTGCTTTGAAATCCGTAAAGATCTCAAAACAATAGGATATTTGCGCGAACTAGACCTATAGTTCGAACAATGGTGATTGAATCGCAAGACCTATTGCTATCAATCGTGTTAATGTTTGAAACGCGACAAACAAGAACAATGTCGGAACGAAACGCGTCGATCCTATGTTTACAAAACTTGCAAACACCAAAAGCTCCAGCTTTAATTCTTATTCATTCAATGTCTCATAAGCAATACATATGAGCTTTATTTATACTAGCTAATAATCAACCTAACTACCTTATTTCATACTCCTAAACTGAATAGAAAGACATAGGAGATTTTCCTTAAATTGACTTTCCTAAAGCTAATTTAAGCATTGCCTTATTTTGTAATTACCTAATTATGACATATGGTAAATATGCCGAAATAATTAAACAACAATAAAATAATAATAATATAAGCTAAATTTATTCGATTCCATACTAGAGTAGGACTAGTTGTAGCAATCATATCTTTGACATTCATCACAACCTCGTCATCATTATTTGAGCTCATCATTTTTGGATCACGTCACAAGCTTGTGACGAGTCAAATTGTTGGAGTATATTACGGTATTGGAGTGCAATACCGATACTCGTGCCCTTGGTGAATCAATGTGACTCTTGGGAAAGGGTCATACTATTATTATAACTACCCTTGTATTATGTATAAATAGAATAGGGTCATACTATTATTATAACTACCCTTGATTTGTGTTGGAGTATATTACGGTACAGTATTGCATTATGTTTGATTTACAACCTTATTCTATTTATACATAATACAAGGGTAGTTATAATAATAGTATGACCCTTTCCCAAGAGTCACATTGATTCACCAAGGGCACGAGTATCGGTATTGCACTCCAATACCATAATATACTCCAACACAAATCATTCTTACAAGCTTACAAGCAAGTGAGAGGGCAAATGAGAAACCATTGATTTCCCACTTGCCCTCTCAGTTACAAGCTTGTGAGAGGGATCCGACCCGTCACAAACTTGTGACGGATAGATCCGTCGCAAGCAAGACTAATTGAGTTTCACAAATTTTAGGAATCAAACATGTCAAGTTACTTTACTTATTGCCTAGAATATATCAAAAATTTTGTTTTTATTATCACAACTTGATAATAGTTGACTCGTCTTAAGTTTTAGACGGATAATATATGTCGTAAGCAAGACTTACTGACAATAATTAGGGATGTCTGTGGGCGAGTATAAATGCGTACAATATCACATTTGTCGCAATCGAAGTGGGTATAGTTGAATTTTGCAGGTGGTGGAGTGGGTATGGGTGCGAATATTTCACCGACCATAGGCGGAGTAAATTTTGCGTCCATACCCAGCAATTAATAATATTTTTTTATATTATTATGACTATTAATAAAAAATTTATTAACTTTTTGTTGTATATCTTAAATTACAAAGAAATGGTGAATTTTTTTGGAATTTGTTTTGATTAAGCTATGGAATACATTTTATTGGAAGACAATCTGGCCTAATGTCACAAAAAAAATTCTAAATTATAACAGGTTGTCGTTAAAATAGTCATATTTGTCATTAACTCTTGCCAATTGTCATTACTACATACTCCCTACAATTAGTCAATTACAATTGAACCAATATCACTCACCTTATTTGTTACTACAAATCTACTACTATTGATCAATAAGTCTTGTTGAGAACGGCTTATATTTCGTCACAAGTTGAAGACGGAGTAAATATGACCTATTTAAGACGAAATGTAATCAAAACAAATATTGTAAGCCATAACAAGTTGTCGTTATAATGATAATATTTGCTCCGTTTTCAACCTGTTACAGAAAATGTTCTCATACTATTAATAATGCTTTGTTAATGTTGCAAAAAATCTAAGTTAGTTATCTAGCAATCATAATTGGGCAAATTTTAAATCGCTTTTTAACATTGAGTTGTAGACCTCATAATTACAAGCATGAAGCATTCTAATAGAAGACAAATATTGGTGATAAAGTTCCGCAATTTTTGTCATGTCCAAAGTCCAAACAAATAAAAGCTGCCTGTTTTTTTGTCTTTTTTTTTTTTTTTTTTTTTTCTTTGGTTACAATTCCAAAAGATTCTCAATCCAACACTTAATAGCCCAATCAAATTTAGCCCACATATCGAATGGAGGATGCTTATTGCTTACAATGTTTAGCCCAAGTAAACCCGACTTAATAACGCTTCCTCCATTCCAATCAATTATTTACATTTGATTAAAATACACCTCATATATATTCTATCAATGTAAAGAAATGATTGGAATGGAGGAAGTATAATGTTTCTCTTTCTCTGAAAAATGAATTTTATAAAAAGAAAAATTAAGTAAACCATAATGACTTATGAGCATTTAGTTACAACATGTTTTAAACCTAAGTCATGACTAAGTTGACTATTACTGGTTAATAATTGACTAGGTAGGATAGATTATATCTCGTAAAGACGATCAATTTGAAATTAAAAAGTCGTCGTGTTCCGAATTTGTGACCATAAATTACCAGCGGTCAAAGTATTTTAGTCGAAAATGAGGGATAGTCCTTAGAAAACCAAAAATATATTGGGATACCAAGTAGAATATGCTATAATTATTATGATTTCGAGGACAATTTTAATACTTCTCGAATTAGTTTTAAACTCGTTCTTGAAGAAGAGATCTAGTCATTTCGAGTTGATAAACGAGAGTACGAGACCATAAAAATCCCACATTTCACCATAGTAATTAACTCATTATAGACCAACAAATTCACCAATTGTTACAATTACATGCAATAATAATAATGCATCTTGAATAGACTAAAATACAAATCACATAATGGTACAAGCATGAGGGTTTTCATCACTAAAAATGGAAGCCACGGCCTCGTCTGACGCTACAGCAACCGAGTAGACGGCCGGTGTATGGAAGAAGGCGTGGACGTTGCGTGAACCGGTAGACGTGTCGTAATAATGGTCAGTAATGTAAGTAGGATACTTGTAAAATGAAGTATAGTGAGAATGTGAAGGGAAAGGCCATGGTTCTGCTGCTTTCCCTGCCCTTTTAATTGCTTTTATTACTTTCCTCTCTTCTAATCTAAATCCTCTTACTGTCACCTTTTGGGTTTCCATCTCTACCTCTATCTCCTCAACACCTGCATTATAAGAAAATAATGTTAATTATACTCCTTAATTTGTAAGAAAATGTATCATACATGGTTATTTACAACGTATAAGGTTATTTATAACTACGTTTATAAAGGTTATTTAGGTAAAATAGCAGACGGTTTTACAGTTTTACAGTAAGTGTAAAACGGGCTACGTAACTTTTTGTGATATGTCAATAGGGTACTCAAAATCGGCTACAAGGTTCGAAAGACCTTAGTTATGTTGGGAGAGGTTATGGCCTAGCTGATTTTTTCCTAAATGTGCGTAAAATTATCAGTCGGTCTCCCTTGACTTGATGGTTGAGTTTTAGATATTCACCTATAAAATCAATAGTTTAAGTCTCGTTTCTCTTTATTGTTCACTCCAAGATCAGCCTTCAGCCATGACCACGCGACATGTATCGTAAAATGTACAATAATACAAAATGAAGGCGGAATTTCGGATATTGTACGAAGAAAATGTCGTTGCTCTTCACTTGTTGTCATTAGATTATGCTTAACTAACTTTATCCAATCAATTATTTGGCATATGAACAAAACATCGTATCAATTTTCTTACATTATATGATTGAACACAAATTCTCATTTGTGACGGGAACGACCAGTCGCAAGCTTGCGACGGGTCAAATTCCCCTCATAAAGGGCAAGTGAGGGGGCAAGTGGGGGACAAATGGAGCACCCCACTTGCCTTGTCACTTGCTCTTTATGATGGGGATTTGACCCGTCGCAAGCAAGACTTATTGATGATTGAAAACAGTGGATATAGGTAGTGTGCTCCATTATTGGCATACACTGTAGATACAGATAATAATTACGAAGTTTATAATAGGATTAAGATATAATTGTGCCGATAGTCCAATACCTTTTTAAATTTAGATAAAGCAAATATTTAAATATGATCATAATGGGAAATAATTGGTTGTTTGACACTATAACAACTCAAGTGGGGTTATTGTAGCCTTGTAGGGTATTGGCATAATGTGACATGTTGAAAATTGAAATAGAAGGACACACCCCCATTTATGAGGGGATTCCATAAACTATTATTCTTCCGTCCGGTCAATTATCGTCTTTTTATTTTGGCACAAAGATCAGACAAAGAGTAGAGGTTTATTTGTGGTTATACTTAGTAGATGACAAGTGAAAAATAGTCCACTGAGGGTCGGGTCAAATTACTTATAAAAAACCCTCATAATATAAAAAGAACAACAATAGACTAAGATATCAAAAAAAGAAATAGGAAAACAATTGACCGAGACGGAGAAAGTAGTTATTAAATAGGTAAGTATATGGATATTCAAATTTGCATTTTAAGATTATAACTCAGATAAATTGACTAATCCAATTGAAACAATAAATTATCGTAAGGTAGTTGTATACTTGTATAGTTGTATGCATGCATATGCTAAATTTGTATTTTTTGTTAAATAAGCCAATAAATTAATGTTATGCATAGTATACCGCCTTGCATCATAAAAACTAAAATGAACTAAACTCGTAGCGGATATCTGATTATCAACTAAATATATAAGCAATCAAATTTTAATGAACTATTAGAATTTAGAAAGCTCCGTGGATATAGTCGAGGTTTTATTGTTTAGCAACTCAAAATTTTATTTATTGTCCATAATACGATTAAAACATTTCTCCGATGTAGGGAATAACTAATACCATCGTCAGCAAGTCAATGGCTAACGCCATCGGACATTGCGTTTGGCGCGTATATCACTTGTATGCGCTATATACAATCATACAATGTCTAGTAAGTAGTAACATTAGCCATCAACTTTTTAGTGTTATTTCTTCCCTATTTAAATGTTAGAACGCTTTTATTGATAACTTTTAACTACAATGTCAATAAAAAGTAAATCAATTCAAAACTTCACGACATACAAAAATTTGCAATTACAACTATAACATTAGAATAGGTCTTCTGAGAGACCGTCTCCTACTAAATTCGTGGAAGACATAACATGGAAACCCTCCCACCACGCCACCATTATGTGAGAGGTCTCTCAATAACGCTTTTAAAATACTATTTCCCTAAAGTTTTTTGTGATGGCAATAACAAATTAAAAATGAAAAAAAAATGAAACTCAAACCTTTAAGCTTGAAAAGTGCCTTCTTTAACTTGGCAGCACACCCCTCACAATCAAGGTTTGGTACTAAAACTTCAACCATCTGCAAACAATAACATGCCGGAATCAACCAAAGAAAATTTAAAAACAATTCAAAATGTGATACATAAAAGAGGAAAAATACATTTAGAAGTCATGCAAATAATGTTGCTCAACATATAAATATATAATTTGTGTGACATACCCTAGATATATATATACAAAAGTAAATGTCGTCAAATAAATGACAAATCCAATTAACGGGATTATTGAAAAATAATAAGTTTTCTCAAAGACGGTCTCATATTTGCACAATGTGAAACGCGTAACCTATAATAAACAAGAAATTAGACAAGTGAAAACATGCAAAACTAAAAAAAAAACACCCGATTATCTCATAAAGTCATAATAAGCTTATTATGAGACCGTCTTTTACAAGAATTAATAATGATTAAACAAAAGTGGACTACATAAGTACATTCAAAGTTTAAAATAAGTTGTAAAATCAATAAAATGTAATGAAATAACTTGAAAGAATGATTATTAGTTAGAACAAAAGGAGGATATATATACACTACTACTTACAGACATAGTTATTAGGGTTTGTAATAAGCTTCCTTTAGAATCTAGGAGAAAGAGATGAAGAGAAGGTGTATATAGTAAAGAAGTAAGCTAAAATAATTAGTTGTAACTAAGAAACATGCAAATATTTATGGAAGCACTTATATTTATGGAAGTACTTAGCTTATTATGAAAGTAGTTGGGTTATTAGACAAGAAAACCAAATACTATTGCATTAAATTACAACTTTATAACTTTGTTTACAAGGGAAATAGCATTGGGTTTCGAGCTATGGAAAATAGATTTATCAATGTCACGCGTGTTTTCAAAATCCATCATATACTATTACTACTTATCATTTTCTTTTTCCGATAGGTTTCTGTTGGAATATAAAACCCATATGTGAGTTGTCCCACATTAATCGTGTGGCCCGACCCGTTTGCATGTTCTAACAGTTTCCCTTAAGACGATCATATCCGTCTTAACTCTTTAGTGTAAAATGTTAAATATGGAGTACTATTTCTTAAATTGATCGTGTATTAAAAAGTTTGTGTTTAATTACATTTATCTATTTGACTCGTTTTAATTATTACAATTAGCTACTACACGTATGTATATAAGAGATCAAAGTTCAGACTATCTTACCATAGAACGAGTGAAATATATATTAAGTTTTGTTAATTTACCTATATACTCCGTATTTATTAATTTATAAATGAAATGGAAAAAAAATTACAAATCGACTTCTCTCTACCTATATACTCCGTATTTATTTCATTTTCCATACTTTGATTAAAACACTGTTCAAAATATATACGGAAACAATACATGTCAATATAATCCAATGAAATATATGTTACAACTTTTTCAAGATTAATGTGTTACGCGTTAAACCTTAAAAGCAAGATGATTTTAAGGTTAATATATTTTGTTCGCACTTGATTTTTTAAACAAAATTTACTATAAACAACATATGGAAATGTAGATACTGTGAAATGAGTATATTATTTGGAAATTGAAATGTATATGGCAATGAGTTGGAATTTATTAAATTTTAATATATAGGAAATTTAGTAGTTAAATTGACATTATTTAGTCTGCAACATCGGATTAGATGTACTACAGAATTGGGAAGATATTACTCCACGTAAAGTATATTATAAAGTCTGTCTAGTCTAAATTTTGTATAATGACGAAAATAAAATTAACCAACTCATACATCACTTAATTTTGTAATTTTAATTTATTTGTCCCATATACAAAATTGCAAAATTATCTATTCCCTCCAATAATTCTTCTTTAAGACCGATCAAACACCCCTTATAAAGAGCAAGTGGGTGGCAAATAAATCCCCTAATTATCCTTCAACTTGCTCCTTCTGAGAGAGGCTTGACTCGTCTTCTCGTCCCGTGTTAAACGAGAATTTGTGCCCTCCATAGTACATATGATATGGTATCAAATTAAGAGGTCCCCAAAGGTGAAAATCCTTTTATAAATGTGTTTGTCTTTTGGCTCAAAACCCTATTATAGATGTTGGAATGGTGGTCGACAATTTAGAGTAAAAAACTGTCAAATTGCTCCTCAAAATCCCAAATTCATGCCTACAAATAATCATTTGCCCTCCTGTTTTTTTCAAATATCCAGCTATATTTCTTACGGTAATGTTAAATACAGCCCTTAGGGTTGTATTTAAGGAATTAAAAACTTCTATATATGGTATTAATATAGGAAATGAGGTCAAAATTGCACAAAAACTTATGCAATTAATGACAATATTAAGTGAATATTTCCTCTTTTAGCTCCTTAAATACAGCCATAAGGATTGTATTTATCATTTTCCTATTTCTTAACCCATGCATCCTTTATTTGTGAAGGAACTATTCTAGTATTATTGTACATTTATACGTTACTTAGTAATTGCACACCTTCTTTTGTGACATATATCAGATTTTGATTTGTACTTTGATGCATGTTACGTCATTTCGTTATTTACTCTTTTAATAACAGCGATGTGTTAGCTGGTTTTCTTTACTTCTTTGCTTTGTCCTTTGATGATCAAACAATTCTAAAACATTGATTCTTGGGCTTTGTTTAGACTAGACTATGTGGAAGTGGTGAACTGTCAGCTTGATTTGGTCAAAGTTACATTGGATTAGCAAACGTGATTTGTGTTGTTTAGTTGGCAAAAGATGATAGATTTTTTTTAGAACCGGAAAAACGATAAGATTACACGCAAATTCTTATTTCAGACGGACAGATTCCGGATAGATTTCGTCTGAAAAATAAGACGGGATTATGTTGCCACTTTTTGTTGAAATGTAGCTACAGGTTATGACAACTTGTTTTCAATAGCGGTCACATCTAGGTATAAAGTGATTACAAAATCTCGTCTTATTGCTTCAGACCAAAAGGGTCTGTCTAAAGCAATACCAACTGAAGAATACAAACTGAATTCACAACGACCTTAGCGAGATTGTGTGCTTTCGTATTTAAATAACGTGGAGTAAAACGAATAGCTAAACAATGAAGAAACCTCGCAATGTCCATGATTTCCGTGATGAAGCATTTAACCTTTCACTGAATTTCCTATTGAGGTCCATACATAAGGGTGCTCATGGGTTGGGGTGGGTCAAGCTCGGGGCGGGCTGGGCTAATAGTTAGCAGCCCATGCATGGCCCTATTGAGAGATTGGGTCAGTGCTGGGTCAAGTCTGTTGAGCTCATGCCTAGCCCACTGAGTATTGCGCAAGGCCAAACCGAACTAATCCCCTTGTTTTCTGTTGTTCTTGGTGCTGGGATAGGGCTCGTAGAAGTAGCGGCACTATCCCAGCCAAAAATGAATTTGGGTCGTCATGGGATGGAAAAAAGTGGCCCATATATTAAGAGCGAATAGATTTTCGTGCAGAATAAAATTTTTGACAAATTGAGGATACATTTATTATGATTTTTAAGCTAATGACTAAGTTTTACATACATAAACTTGACTTGAAATAAATATGAGTCACTTCTTTACGTTTTCAAAAATAATAACTTTAAAGTGGCAAAATAATACCGACAATACAAAAACATATGCTTAGAATTTCTGAAACCATAACCTTTAAATCAATTATACTAATTCCAACAATAGATGATTATGCTCGACCCTGATCATGATTAATTGATAAATTAAGGTTAAAAAATGCTGACAAGTATTAAAAATGAAAACTTTAGCGAGAAAGGTTGAAGATGAACATACATAGGGCTGAGAATAAGTTTGTTTGCGCCCCTAAAATTTGCACTAGGGTTTTAAGATGAAGCAACCTAAGTATTTGTACTAGGAGATGACAAGCTTCTAATTGGACTCTATCCTAATACTACCAAAATGTTGGTCCACTTACTCGGTTTGATCGAGTTACCTTTTTTTTCTTTATCTAAATACTTTCCTAATTCCTTAATTTCCATATTACTATTATTACACCATATGACATTCTATATTTCTATGTTTCCACCATGTATTCTTATCAATCGTCTAACCCATAAAATGTAACTAATCACTTCTAACTCAAAATGTAACAAATTCCTCGATAATTGTATTCCAAAATTGGCTGGTATTACTGCTATAAGGATAAAGGTGGATGCGGGTTGTCTTCCATGTAAAAAAACCTTCATAATCTTATTAACTGTTTTAATGATTTGGTCCGAGTACTGGGTAAAAAACCTTCATAATCTTACTATTGATTTCCAACTTTTTGAATTTATTTTTATTTTTAGGTATTCACCAAAAAAAAAGTTAGTAAAAAACCTTATAAAATAGTTATTGTTAGCATTGTATCTTACATATAACAAAATAAGGTTTATAAAATCATTAATTGTTTTGATGATTTTCGGATATGCGAGTATGAAATGGGTAAAATGTAAAACCAGTTCTCGCCCCATTACCCATGGCGGGTACAGTTTTCGCACCCGCACCCGCTCCACCACATGCCTAAATTATACCCATTCTCGTCCCAACTAGGATAGGTGTGGAGCGGTATCCACTTGTAACCGCCTCACTGACATCCCTACTCATGAAATCATGAGTCATGTTTATCCTTCTAAGGTATTGTTTGGTTACCCTTACCAAAACATAGAATTGTAAAAAAAAAAGTGATTCTTTGGTTACCCCAAATTACATAAAATAAAGAGAGAGAAAGGATCCCGTAAGAAAGAGAGAAAAAAGGGAAAAATAAAAAAACCCAAAAAATCCCAAATCATCTCGCCGGCGACTCCAATAGCTTTGATTGGTCGCCGGCGAGGCTTCCCTAACCTATTCCTCACCTCATTTCTATTTAATTAGTCTGAAAGTGACTGGTTTGTTTTAAAGTTAAAACCCTAGAAAGCCCAAGTATGGCAATCGTCGCCGTCTGATCATCAACCGTCGTCGTATGATCATCAAGCGCCGACTTAAATTGTGTGACGAGGTTTCGTGTTTACATGCTTCTTATCAGTGAAGTTGTGTACCTTATTTGTCTACTTTTTTGGCTTCTTTATAACTCTTTAATAGTCTTTTCTTGGTGGAATTTGGTTTGTTTGTTGTCAAGTATTCTCTTCTTAATTATTTAGTAGTGTTTCATGGCTGCCATGTCTTTGTCCGCAAAATTTCTAGAATCCTTTGCTATTGTTCATGGAAATGGTGAGCTCTCGGAGGAAGACTGGGTGCTCTTTAGTTCTTTCTTACCAATGGAAGGACCCCTTTTGATCAAGATTAAATGTCTTAAAGATATGGGTAACGATTTCTTTAGACAAAATCTGTTTGAATCTGCTGGTGGATGCTATGATATGGCATGTCGGCTCTTATGCTATACTCTGAAAACTATGGATGACTTTGACATTGAATCTGTTGTGGAATTAGCAATCTCTTTAAATTTGAATTTAGCAGCTTGTGCTAATAAGCTGGAAGAATATGAGGCGGCCAAAAAATGTTGCTCTTTAGTTTTGTCGTCTATCCCTAAAAATGCCAAAGCTCTATTTCGTAGTGCGCTAGCTTTTATGAAGACAAATATGCTCTTGGAAGCGCAATCTGATCTAGAAATAGCGTCAATGCTTGAACCTAAGAATAAAGACATTCTTAGAGAAATGAAGGTTGTCAAGAATCTTCGTTCTATCAATCCTAATGGTAAAAGAAGTATTGATGATCATTTGTTACTTGAGGTGGCTAGGGACTGTAAAAGACCTATCCCTGTTTTGGAAAATATTGGGGACAATTTTGTGGAAGATGATGGTGGTTCCTCTGGTTGCACTTCTGTTTCTTCTTTTCCTAACTCTATTACCAAGGATACCTGCAATTTCTATGATGGCCTAGCTAAAAATCCCAAAGATAAATTTTCTCCAAATATGGATTTGGATCAAAATTGTAAGGAATATCAAGAGAGTGATAGTATAAAGATGTTTCAATTCAGCAAAACAGGAGGAGGAAACTCAGTGTTAAGGATTGATGCGCGTACGTATAAAAAACTCCTTCAAGGTAAGGAAGTGAGTTTTTTCAAGAAGTCGCATTTGTCTACTATGAAAATTCGGATCCTACAACCATCTTGTGTTGAGCCTGACTCGACCTGCAACAATCCAAGAAGAAAGAAAAGAAAAAAGAAAAGAAGACGGAAAAGGAACTGTCGGTCGTCTGGAGAATCTCATTCGGTTGTCAAAAAATCGGATTATATCTCTTCTTCTTTTGACACTAACATGCATGTTGTTTGTGAGCCCAATTCTGAGGTGGGCTTTCATTCTCCATCATCTGTGGTTGTCAACCACTCCAATTTGTTGAATCCTCCTAGTATTCCTCATTTTCATTGTCAACCGTTCGTCTTTTCATCGTCAAAGTCTCATGTTAGGAAAATCTGCATTGCTAAAAGGCAAGTAACAAAGAAGCGAAGTAAAGGGGATGAATCTCCAGGACATAATCTCTATACTTTTTCAGGTAATTCTCCACGTCCTCGTGACGTGAGTGTGTCTTGTTGCAGGTACTCTCCTAAAGCTCAAATAATGAAGAAAAGAAAAGAATTGTCATCCGAAGTATGCTGCTCAAGCAATCCTCCGAAAAAAGTCTTCGTCTTAAGTTGTCCTAGTCTTAGTTTAATTTCTTGTGCCAATAATGTAGTAGTTGCGTCTGACTTAGAGAGTCAGATGTGCATTGTGTAACGTACTTTCATCTTTCCATCTGTCAAAAAAAAAAAAATTACATAAAATGATATTACCTTTGAACTTTCATTTTCCGCATTCAACAAAAACATGTTTTTTTCCCACTCACATAAAATTGGAAAATCATGAGAAATAATATTACCCTAGCATTTTAACTCCTAAAGTAATTCATTTTAACTCTTAAAATGAAACTAATTTTTTTATAAGAAAATAAAGGAATTCACGAGTCCTGAGTCGCCTAACTCATGAGTCCAGTCTATCCTTCTAAGTTGTACAACTGCCAATGAACCATTTCAATAGGCCTGCCATTTGTCCAAGTCATTCTCTAAAGAATCATAAAAACCTCGATCAAGATCCAGATCCAGATCCAAACCACAACCCGTCATACCATAAAACATATCGACCCAAAAACATTATGGGTACACTTAAATTGTACCGGTACTTGGATCGTGCTGGACCTGTGACCCAAATTAATCTACCTAACCCCATCAACTCATCAACCCAACGAACCCAACCAAAGAATCACTAGAAATAATTCAATTCAAATTCACCTCTCTTCTCTTCCTCCTCACATTCTCCTTACTTTTTCTTGCTCTTAACTGTACATCACTAATCACTATAAAAATCACACTAATCACCTCCTTAAACGACGCCGTTTCATGTTTCATATAACATGGTGAGCTGAAATAGTGAGCTAAAAGAAAAATCAAAGTAGAAAAAAATGAGTGGCAGTTATGTAAATAAGTCGACTCGACGAGGGTATTTACGGCAATCAATTGAGTCGTTATGGAGGCCGTTGATCAACTCGCCAGCTAGATTGCCGCTTATTGTGTTCTTCTTTCTCACTCTCCTTGTCGGCGCGTTTCTCTCCACGCGCTCCCTCCATTCTTATGTGTGTTTCTCTCTCCTCTTATTTTCTTACAACATTTTTTTTCTTCTTTTTATTAGTTAAGTGGTAAATGTTTGACTAAAATATATGATCAGTAGTCTTTACGGTCCAAGTGGTCTTATGTGGGACGGTTTTATAATTTAGTACAGCTTAAGACGGGTCAAATGTGGCTAGCAAACAACCCTGTTATAGCTTAGGAGTACCTAAATTGAACTGAACTCATTTTTAAGTGATTTGAAATGAACCCGTATTCATAATCAAATAATAGCGAGCTTTCACCGTGTTAGAGTATAAGATCATTGGGCCTTCAACCATCAGGTTTTGGTCAAGATGGTCTTTTCACGTTGTATCGGCATCAAGTATTGGGAGACTTGCATTGCATCCACATTTTAAGCCAAAGAGAATTCGTGTGTTGGGGCAGGTTAGAGTATAAGATTAATGATTGAGCTTCAACTATCACTTTAAGGTTTTGGTTTAGACGGAAACACGCTTATATAGACTAATTGAGCCCACGCTTTTAAAATTTTACTCCCTCCGCTTTATTCTGCTAGTTCATTTTACTTTTCGCTAATTGAGATAGACGGAATATTTACGAAAAAGTATGTTAAATGTTTTTATTTAGTCAGATTTGAGTTGGAAAAATAACTAGACTCGAATGAGGACATGATATTCCAACCTGGGACTAATATGTACAGTATTAGGTACCTGAATCTTAATCAAATTCAACCACTAAACATTTATATGCAGGAGATCTGACACCTTTACCTAATATTTACTCTTTAATTATCTTAATTAATGTGTGTGTCAGTGTGTGGACTTGCCTGAATAGTTCTTTTGAACTAGTGTCTAAAAAAGTTGATCACTAGAATCTCATCTATGGTGTAATAAAGTGCAAAGTGTGTCATGGGACGTCGTTTTATGTCTTGGGTTTTTTCTATTGGAATGTCCAACATTAGAAGTATGATTAGACTAATTATTGCGAACGAGTGCCTAAGTGGCGGAGCCGGGATTTGAATTTATGGGGGCGAAAGATTTTAGGTGGAATGAAGGACTAATTACATAAAGGTACACTTAAAAAAAATCGAAAAATTTAAATAAAATGTCCGAAAACTTTAGCCGACAGGTGGGGCAAGCGCCCCTGCTAGCCCCCCGCCCCCCTAGATCCACAATATAGTTTGATGATCTTTAATGTATGAAAATACTCATTTATAATTGTGAAAAGTAAGTGTTTTAACCGCTAAATGATAAATTTAACTTAGTAAGACAATGTTATTTTACGATAATTTTGGGATGACTATATATAGATCATCCTATGCAAATAGGGGACACTAGCAGCAAGTTTTGTTTTTTAAATTCATTTATGAGAAATCTCATGGTACGCTTATACTATATCTAACAGAAATCTTATTAAAATTATCCTTTATAAATGCTGAAACGGAATTCCTGTTACGGTATGGAACCCATTTGGCTGCACTTGTCTTGATTACCTTCGTAATCACGTGAATGGCGCTATGTTGGGCGCCTGTTTGGTTAATTAAATAAATTTGATAGTAGATCTTGAATTTATTGGTGTTCTTGTTGTTTAATGGCTTTAATGGACCAATGCATTGACATGGTCAATGAATTTTATATACACTCTAGTATCCCTTCATTACTAAAGGGTTACGGACTTACTGTTCTTGGACTAGTAGCATCATTTATTTGTTTTTAAATATTGTCCGTTTTGACATAGATTGTCCGATATATTAAAGGTAATTTCTGTGTCGACAGAGCAAGAAATGGGTTTCAATATATAATTGTCACAAAATATACTAGAATGATACCCCACTGGTATCACCGATAAAAGTCAAGACACGATGAACAACATTATGGTACGGCACCATAATTAGAAATTTCGGCAATGACAAGAGTAGTTAGTTATTTAAAGTAACTAACAGAAGCGCGCGGATAATAACCGCAAAACAAGGCCAATTTTTTAGTCTAATTTTTTTCTCTGAATCAACCGTAAACAAAAAAAGTGCCCTTCTGTATTGTCCTCAAATCGCGGCTGGAGCCCCGGCTAGTGGCAAAACAGAACGATTATATTCCATATCCTTATCCATCACTCCGTAATGTCATAGTTTGTTTAAACTGGTGTGTACCCTAGAGCTCTGAGTCCGGTTTTATGTAAAACACCAATGTCAGCAAAATCCAAAAACATGCAAAAATATTTGAAATAATAGGCAAAACATTTTCCTCCTTACCGCCTCGATGAATTTGACGGTCCTTGCATGTAGGGGAGCTGTTGAGCTGATTTCTGTAAGCTATAAATTTTTTTACACGGCGGTACCTTTAATCTTTATTGTAAAATATATGTCTTCCCATGTTAGCTTAAAAGCAAGAACACATATCTTACTATCTTAGTACTGGCTTGTACAAAATTGCAAACATTTTTGTATATGCTTTGTACTCCATACATGGAAGATTTTACGTGGTATTTAACCATTCGAAAGTTTCGATTGAGTAATAATCATATTTATCCTGGCTTAGAAAGGGATACTTTGTTACTTGTTGCAGTGCAGGAGCTTTACAAATCACGCAGTTACTTTATTATTGTTTGAAGATCTTTTAAATAGCTGTTATGTAGCTTTATGTAGCTTAACCCCGTGTGGTCTGAACAATAATGTGAAATGTTTTGTTAATATTTTCTCTCATGTTGCTTTCCTTTGCAGCCTACTGCTGCAAATTCCACAAAACAATCACTTTTAACAGGTGAAATAATAGGTACCATACCTGAGTCTCACAACAAAAATCCCCAGACGCATGATAAACCTCGCACGAATTTTGAAATTCCACTGAACCGTACCGACTCTCAAGGCCAAACTACCCAGACTCCCAACATTCCTCGCGCGAAAAAAGAATTTCTGTTAAAATGTTTTGATAGTGGCATTCCTCAAACTTGTCCAACGGACTATCCAGAAAAAACGGAAGTCGACCCTGAAGCTCCTCCTTCTCCCACTTGTCCTGATTACTTTCGATGGATATATGAAGATTTAAAGCCTTGGAGAGAAACTGGAATCACACGTGATATGGTGGAGAAGGCTAAAAAGACTGCTAATTTCAGATTGGTGATACTGAATGGAAAAGCTTATGTGGAGACCTACCATAAGGGATATCAAACTAGGGACCTTTTCACTCTCTGGGGTTTTTTACAGTTGTTGCGCAGGTACCCGGGAAGGGTGCCTGATTTAGAACTCATGTTTGATTGTGTCGACTGGCCAGTCATACGGAAGCACAGTCTTCCTGATGCCGCTGTTCCTCCACTGTTTCGCTATTGCGGGGACGATAAAACCTTGGATATCGTTTTCCCGGACTGGACCTTTTGGGGATGGTAAGTTTAGTTCGTTGTTCAGAGAATTATATCTCTTCTCCCATGGTACATTATTTTCTAGCCTTTTTGTTTAAAGTTTGCAACAATTCAGCTAATTGAAGGAACTTCCTGCATGCTAATGATCATTACCCAGCCACTGTATCTTTTGGCCGCCATATGGAGTACTCCAAGGGTGATTTATTCCCCCGCCAAAAAAATTCATGGCCATGCATATGTTGAGAAACAGTTCAATATTCTTTGGTTTTAGATGACAGTAAAATAAACCAAAATGGTTCACAAAATTGGCTGCGTTACTTTTTATTATGAAGTAGCTGTCATTCAACTCAATTCTCGATGCCGTTTCCATTGCGTCATGCAAAAATAGCATTTATGTGCCGACGTGCAGTGTGCTGTTAACACAGGGGTTTAGGTTGCAATACTCTTGCCATTTGCGGGACACTGGAGTAATTTAGTTGTGTGTTGTAGTATGTGTGTAGAAATAGTAAGCAAAAAAAACTTGCCAATTTTCGTGGTTAGTGTGCTTTGCAAAAACATTTATCAGCTGGCCCTCAGCAGATTAGGCTTTTACGAGGTTTTCTGTCAGCTCTAGTAATCTAGCCTTTTCTTAGACACTGTTAGATTCATCTTAGCTAGTCTATTCATACACCCTGTTTAAAAGATTAGATGCATTTTATTCTATTTAACTAAGTTGGTAGTTTTGTTATGCACAGCGCACTCCTAACAATATTGCCTTCGGATGCTTGAAAATGATTCCCTTTTGAAATAGGACTTCCGCCTCACTTGTATCACAACATTTAAAAAAAATTGTATCATGTATCCAATGTTAAGCTCATTTTTAACACCAATTTCAAACTAAATCTGGTTACTTAGCTTACATGCCTACATATTGATTGCATATTGTTTGTCATTCACTGAAATTTATTATTTTTGCAGGGCTGAGGTTAACATAAAAGCATGGGATCTTATCTCAAATGATATAAAAGAAGGGAATAAGATTATGAAATATATGGACAGAGCGCCTTACGCTTACTGGAAAGGAAATCCCTATGTTGCACAATCCCGGTTGGATCTTTTGAAGTGTAATGTTTCTGACAAACAGGAGTGGGGTGCGCGCATCTTTATACAGGTAAAACACTTCACTTCCGTATTTGAGCTACAGTCTTCTAATTCTTCCAGGAATTCCATGCTTTTGGATGACTGCTCCTGTGATTAGAATGTCATGAAATATCTTACAACATTTCCCGGAGCCTCACACCGTATCCGGATTATTTTCTTTTTTAAAAAAAAAAAAGCGCTACAAGAGTACAAGGACTGAATTTCTGCTGACTTTTGTATCCGGATTATGAGCATCACCTTTTTTAACTTTACTGGCTAAGCTAGTTAATGACTCCAGCCTTTAGAGTTAAGAATGAAAGTTCTTATTACATAGTAGAAGAGAAATGTAATGTTAGGTCAAACTGATTAGAATCTGAAATATTAAGTGACTTATTGCCTCATCTCCTCCTTAAAACAAATGCAGGACTGGAATAAAGAGTTGCAAGAAGGATATAAGCAGTCAAACTTGGCTCACCAATGTAAAGACAAGTATGTGCGTTTTAACGAGTGATCTTCTAGAACTTTGAACTTGCCAAGTTGCCATAAGATATGAAATGTTGATTTTTGATTTTATGTATGGCAAGGTATAAGATCTACATTGAAGGGTCAGCATGGTCGGTCAGTGAGAAATACATCCTTGCTTGTGATTCTGTAACCTTGATAATGAAGCCAAAGTACTACGACTTCTTTTCAAGAGGCCTAATGCCTACGCAACACTATTGGCCAATCAGGGAAAGCGACAAATGTAGGTCTATTAAGTTTGCTGTTGATTGGGGTAACAGTCACAAACAAAAGGTAAATTTTTTGCTTCCATTTTGGTTAATTGTCTCACTTTCTAAGGACCTGTTTAGAATCCGGTTAATTGTTAATATAGGATAATAAAGGTCAAAATACAGGAAAGAGGAGGGTAATAGTGGTAGTTGAATCAGGAAGGAAATTGGCAGAAGATGATATTTACCATGAAGAGGGTAATATAGTTACCTACCACCTGTGTTACTCCAACTCTTTATATTCTCTCTTGTAGCCTTGTCCGACACTCGAGTACTCGACACTCGTCTAAGGGTATGACCATATGACACTTGAACTCCTCATTTTAAGCCAATATGTGCATACTTTTTTATAAAAAAAGCCAAGTCCAACACTTGAACACGCACCCGTGTTTGATACTTTAAATGAGTATATAGCCTACCGGCTACTGCCCCTAAGATTAATTCATTACCTAGAGGTAATGTTTTCTCTCATCCCCTTTTCCTCCAACACCAAGTGTGTCCCTAAAACTAATTAGGCCTCCGTTGACAGGAGCATTTGAGACACTTCGGTAATGATGTTGTAATGAACTAGAACCCATGTGTCTCAGGCAGGGGGATGACGGCTGAAATGGTCATTCATGTCCAGTGGATTTTCCTGACAAATCAACTATTGAATTAGCCTATTGACCCCGAGTCCGAGTTATCCCCTTTTTTGTAGTTCCAATTTCAAAGGATACCCCATATGCACAGATAACATTCAAACACTGAAACAAAGCTTACATCCAGTTGAAAATGACTGAATGACACATCTTATTGCATGACGTACGGCTATCAGTCTCTCTAAATACGGTCTCATGTTAATATAATGCAAGAACATCACTATCTATATACCCCATTAAGGCATTAACCCATAAACTCAAAGAATAACTACCCCATTAAATTCATATGGGTTAGTTCGTATGATGTTAATCATGACACAGTCTTATACTCTCATATGAGAATTCATGATTCTCATATGAGATTTCATGATCCTCTATTTGATATATGCCCTAATGAATATAACAGGCTCAGGCAATGGGAAAGGCCGCCAGCGAATTCATTCTCGAAGATGTGAAGATGGATTATGTATATGATTACATGTTACATATGCTCACTGAATATGCAAAGCTACTAAAATTCAAGCCCACACTACCGCAAAATGCTGTCGAGCTATGTTCAGAAACTCTGGTATGCAATGCAGAAGATTACCAGAAGAGGATTCTGATGGGTTCTCTTGTGACGAGTCCTTCGGATAAAAGTCCTTGCGCCATGCCGCCTCCTTATGATCCGGTTAGTCTACTAAGCCAATTGAGGAGGAAAAACAATGCAGAGAAACAAGTAGAGAAATGGGAGAAGAATTATTGGGATAATCTCATTAACCAGCATTAGGTAGGTTAGGCCTGAATTTTATGCTTTGAATAGGTATAGAGGAGATGCCAAACTGATTTTATTGGTTAACCAAATGCTTTATGTTTGTATTATTTTTTGGTATTAGTGAGATATAGAATTGGAGATGCACATCATAAATATTCATAATCTTCAGAGATGTAGAAATTTTACCCAATTCATCTTTCATCTTGCTAGCAGTGAAATTACCGGGATTACCCCCGTTTGTCTACAAGACAATAATAAAGCAATAAACCATATTAAGGGATACCCAATAACAAATTCGTATTTGTGACAGCACTATTCTGTCACAAGCTTGTGTGACCTCTCAAAACAAGCAAGTGTGAGGGAAAGGGAAAAAGGGCGGCACAAGAAAGACTTTTTGTACTCCAATAAACCAATAAGCTTTTTCTTCTCATTTTATATTAAGGAAGCTTTGCCATTTTTAATTACACCAAAATCGCCCGAGTTAAATACTTAGTTTTAGAGTTTTTGTTTGAATTTGATACCAAACACAATATGAATGTTAAAGAGTATAAAAACCGACTTTGGGACTCCAACCGAGTTTGAATCCCACCACTCTCAAAAGTGAAATATTAGCACCAGGTATGGGAGGCCTGCAGTTGCATTCACATTTCAAGTTCAAAGGACATTCGTGTGAGGGGGCAGGTTAGAGTATAAAAACCGATCTTGGGGCTGCAACCATCAGTTAAAGCTTTTGGTTGAGATGGTTTCTTGACAATGAACCCCCGTAAGTAGACCTGACAAAAGTAACTCGACCCGAAAAGGCTGACCCGTGACCCGAAACTAACCCGAGTTGCAAAACCCAAATATAACCCGAAAACCCGAATTAACCCGACCCGACCCAAACTTGACTCGAAGTGCGTCGACCCGAAACTGTCCCGACGACCTGAAATGACCCGATCCGAAACTACTAACCCGAAAATGACCCGAAAAAATATAACTCTACATGAACAAAACGGACTTGAAATGACTAAATGCACTCTTTTTTTCTAAATCATTGACCGGAAAATGACCCGGACCCGAAATAACCTGACCCGTTGACCCGCAACTTACCCGAAAAACACCTGAAACCCAAAAAAATACGGCCCGACCCGAACTAACCCGATAATATGATAGACCCGAATTAGCCCGATCCGAACTAGCCTGACCCGATAATGACTAAATGCACTCTTGCGAATTAGCGATCCTTCGATGCAGTTCTTGATGCAATTTTCATCTTGGGTTCATTCGAAAACATTGTATACACATTCCTGTCGGCTTCGTGTCGTGTTATCAGGTAAGATCACTATTTGTTAGCTTCAACTGAACTTAATTTATAGGAACAGAGCTGAGCTGAACTTAAAGAAAGTAACCTTAAGTCCAAAAAAAACAAGGCCTTGCAACTAACTGGTCCCAAAGGATTTCATACTAAACTAATTATCCAGTACAAGTTATCACCTTCAATGCTCAAGCCTCTATATATGGTATCAGTTGGTCTCATTGAAGACGGGTCTCGGATTCCGTCTCACAAGGAGGCAAGTGGGGGAGGACAAGTGGGAGCTAAATGGATCCCCACTTGCTCTCCCACTTGCTTCCTTGTGAGAGGGAATCCGACCCGTCTTCATTGAAGACGGATATGCGCCGTCTTTAATGAAAATTTGTGATATGGTATTGGGTTGTAGGATGAAACACATTTTCCATACCGTAACATATAAACAGACATACCACATATCGCTAATTGTAACATAAAACTTCTTAGTGGCTACCAAACGATCTTTAATCATAGCCAACCCAACAAAAACCGATTCTACTACCCGAGCGACAACAATCAAGTGTTAAAGCAGGCGTATAACGGCAGTTTCCTCGTGATATCAGTTATCACCTAGTATTCGGTTTCCCTATAGAATCGGGTTCTTCCTGGGACAAGTCCTCTGTTTATCAGATGTCCAGACGGGGACCAAAACCTTTGCTAAGCATCAAATTACAAACACTAGTATAATAACTTTAAAAAACACTGAAATTTTTACTTGTGTTATACCTACAAGATGTTGCATGCAGCATGTGTTTTATCAGACCTGTCAATGAAAAAGACCCTAAAATCTTTGGCATCTTGCAAAAGGCAAGGACTACTATATGAAACTGTCACATTTCTATTACAGCCCACGTTAAAAGAGGAATCTAAAAACATAAAAACAAAGAATAATTTAACAATTTGTACCACAAGTCCAAAATATTATATGAAAAACTGTCATATATCATACAATTAGGAATAAAGACAAGCATTCCAAGAGTATCCAAGAAATGTAAGATTGCATATTATTACAAGATGAATAATATTTATTATAGTAACATTATAAACTCACAATGTCACATACAGTTGATGGTTTTACCCAAGGGGAGGGGTGTACATCGACGACTCGAGGTCATGTGCATTGTTTGCTTCCTCTATAAGACTGAACATTCTAGTAAAAAGAAGTTCATAACTAAGAAAAATTGTACCATGATTGTGCCGATAAGTTGAGTATGATTTTGTCGTCGCCTGATGATTGCCTCTTGGTTCATCTAATACAATGGTGAATCTCTTGGACATCCGTTCATATCAATGCAGAATTCAGGCCATTCGAGAACACAGGCAATCACCCAGCATCGAACATAGGTCATGAAAGGTTATGATGGACTGTAGACGTTCACCAAATGACAGATATCTTGAGCTCCCAAGGATACAAATTATATACAAGCACAATGATGAAACGTGCTAACAATGATTGCATGTCAGCTACGCGAGCATGTAAAGTTACTGAGTGGCGATACTCATGACATGGGTTCAAAACCCATCAACATCGTTCTTTTGACTCTCTTCAAGAGAAAAGACAACCAATAATGTAATAATCAACCAGCACTCTGATTATTATTTGTGCCAGTAGGTGACGGGGATTGATCTACTGGCACACTGTTGAATTTCCCACTTTGCTGCCTGGTTTTAAAGCTACCTTTGAAGCTGGCTAATCTATTTGGCCTTGGCACAAAAAGAGACGTAATCATTTTTTCCAAAGATTGTGCCGTATACTTTGCATATTTAGTAGAACTTGAATCTTGCTCAACCAAAGGTCCGTAATTCTGCATGTAGCTCCGATACACAGGCACAATCGCCTGTACAATGAGCTGGCAAGTCTTCTCTCTTATCTCCCTATCCAATATAACCCATGTGGATTGTTTCTTATGCATTTCGTCGAAAGTCTCGTTGAACTTCTTGAGACGTCTTTTGACAAGGTCACGAGCAGTTGCGCGGCCACCGGAGAACAGTATTAGACCTTCCCTACTTAACAAAGTGGGAAGCTTTCCCCAAGTTTCTCTCAGAAAAATAGCAGCATGGTATTCTTTCGATTGTTCATGTTCTTTTAGCCAAGAATCACCCAATAAGTTCCCAATTTTTGTACCCTTAAGATGCTTGTACAAATGCCAGTGGTTGTTCATCAAGAAAAGATTTGCGAGGATGTTGTCCTCGTACATCTTGGACCAAGCCTCTAAGTTTTGCTCAATGGCTTTTATTATCTCAATAATGGCATTAGTAAGTAGCTTTTCTTGGAATTTCTCGTTTTTCCAACTTCGTTGAATGACTAGAACTTGGGTTAATATTGGCTTATAATCATCCCCAAGCAATCTATTGCAATAGTCCGTAATGAAGCTCACCAATCGCGGTACACTTCCATCAGGCGGTGGTGGCGTTTGTCTCTGTAATTCAACTTGAACCATAAGCTCCCAGAATATTTCAGATGCCCCGTCAATGACCCTCCGGATAAGATCCCGGGTCAAATTCTGGATTTCAGCACAAGCGGCCCCACCAAACAAGCGATTAAAATCAAGCCTGAGTTTGTTCAAAGAGGCGAAAATATCCAGAAGCTTGAGAAGCTTGATGGGATCTTTCTTGCTCTCGGTTATAGTCTTCCCGAATTGTAAAAATGCCAACATTCCAGCCTGAGATGCGATTTTAGAAAAGCAGTCCATCCACACCTCCAAACCAAGCCTCTCAAACACGTCATTGCAAAGCTTGTACTCTGCCTCAAATAAATGCTTCACTGCAAATTCCAAATGCTTCCCCCACTGAGATATATACGCTTCGATGCTCTGCACGTCATTGAATTCGGCTATTGAGATCTCGAGATAATCCAAGTTAAGAGCCTTCAAACTCGCTCGCACATTTGAGCTTCGGATCTCAACATAGATTGATATACATCTCTCAAGCCTATTATTAGCTATCAACCTCCCAAGAATTGCTTGTAGCTTTTGAATAACCAACACCGGCAAAGGAGACGGGGCAAGAGAAGCTTGATCATCACTAGAAGACATAGGAAGTGGGACACTATGCTCAACCAATAACCTACGAAATTCCTCCTCTAATTTATCCAAAGCAGCCTCAAGTAATCCGCCATCAAGGCAACCCTTCTCCCCATTATCCTTCGCCTCTCTAAGACCCTTCAAGAAATTTTTCAACTCAGCTAGATACCTCTCATCCGCAAGCACATTATCCTCCAAATACTCAACTATATCCTCCAACCACTGAATTGCCAACCCACTATTATCCCCTAAAAACCGCAACGCCTCCTCAAGCCTCTTGAGCACAGCCAAATACCCAGGAAGATCATCCCTCGGGTCAGACAACAACGATTTCTCGAGACCATGGACCGCATCAAACACCTTCAAAACCGCAGCAGCGGGGCCCACAGCTCGGTCAATGTGGCCGACAACCGACACAAGGGCATCCTTATTAGCCCTAATGGGCCTCACAGCAGCCTCAAGGGAAGGCAATCTCAGTATAATTTCCTCCAATCTAGGTCCAGATTTTTCTAAAGCTAAACCTAAAGTTTTCGACTTTTCTAAGCTAAGGTTTAGTGATTTTCTAGCTAATACCAATTTCTCAACACTACCCATTTAATTTTCACAATTGAACAATACACTTGCATCACAATCTATACAAATCAAATTAGGGTTCTTTAATTTCTCCCCAATTCCTCAACCTCACATCCAAAACAGCACTAATTATTAACTATTGCAAATTCCAACAAGTATAAGTTTAAATTCACAGCTTTTAGCTAAAACTACAACAAATATAGAATTTATCCAAACAAATGAATCTACAAATACAACATAAAATCAAACATAAAAAAGTAAGAATTACCAAATAAGCTGGAGAAAAAGAGCTGTAAATTGAAATTGCAAAAAGCTGAAAACTTTAGAACAACTTTATTAATCAAACTTGTGTTCACACTTAGAAAAATGAATATGAAAGTGGGTTTTATATCAAAAGTATTGCAATTTTTTTGTATAAAAATTTGAGGTATGGGTTTTGTTGATTCTTGAGGGTAAAGTTATGAACAACTAGTACTAAATACTAATGCTAAGTAGCAGTAATTTAGGTATGAGTTAGCTGCAACTCTCTATTGCTTTCTTTGGTTTATTTATGCCTTTAAGATTTGGGTTTTGCTGTTTGGTAATTAATGGCTTCCTCTTTTCTAAATTCTCTTTTCTCTTCTCTCTTTATTTTTCTACTTTTTAAGGTTTGGTTTTCAAGATTCAAGAAGTGGACTTCGTTATTTCGATTAGACTTGGTAAACGGGTTAATGAGATCAAATTTGAAACGGGTTATTTATTTTTGAGTTTTTTAAGAGTAATGCTTGGATGAGTCATATTTAACTAGGTTAATTTGGGTTATGGGTTAATCTTGGGCTCTCCGTTCAAGTTTTGGGTCAGGTTATTCGAGTCAGGTTATTCAAGCAGGTTGGTTTTGTTAGGTCTAATTCTAGTTGATAGATCAATTACATATGTCTTAGAATTGAATGAGTTAGATAACAATTATCTTGGATTAACACCACTAAACGAACTCATTTATCTTATTTGACTCGTTTTGCCTTTGAAATGGATATATTCATATATCCGTTCTAAAAAATATTTTTTTTGTTTTTTTTATTTTTAAAAAAATATAGTTTCTTCTTTTCCACATGAATAGTCATAATGACACATATTAACTTAATAAGTGGCATTGTACATTGGCTGCCTTTTATAAGGGCGATGATAACGTCACTATCATTTTGTTTGATGTCAATCAAATAAAAGTTAATTATATGAGTATTTATCATTCACTCTCTCACAACTAGAGTGACATTAATAAAACGGTAGCAAATTTATCATTAACTTTCCATAAGGACTAGGACATGGAAAACATTTTTAAAATAATGCTAAAAAAATAAATATTTGTTGTTTTGGGTCGGGTTTAAAACTATTTATCAAAATGGTGTCCACGTAGGCTCGGATTTCGCGAACCAAAAACACGGAGAAAACACGCCATTGGCAATGGAGTGTTTCTAGTGAGTAGGAAAATGCAAACTTACAAAATTTGACTAAAAGTAAACACGCCATTGGGAATGGCGGGTTTTCTTACAGAGACACGCCATTGGGAATGGCGTGTCTATGAACAGTACAATTTTTTTTTTATTTTTTTTTAAAAAAAAAAAAAAAATTTAAACACGCCATTCCCGGGAATGGCGTGTTTGTTCCGTATTTCAGGTTTTGAAAACCCGAGCCTACGTGGACACCATTTTGATAAATAGTTTTAAACCCGACCTAAAACGACAAATACTTATTTTTTCAGCATTATTTTAAAAATGAACTCTAGGACATGAGATTCCAGTCTCGAATCTTAGCTCAGCCGCTCGACAACCGTCTCCCTACATTCCCACTTCAACCATAGTTATTCTCATCTTTTCCTCCTCCTTCACAAACATCCTATATTCCAATTCTCTACACAATAATTTCATCCTCAACATGCTACAAAATCCACCAAATTTGCCCCACCATAAAAGAGGAAGAAGGATTAAAGAAGCACAACCCATAATATTTAAGGTATTAATTAAGGAGAGAAAAGTAATGAAGAACGACCTACGTTTGAATGAAGTTATAAAAAAAACGATACGAGTATAGATAGAGACTATGAAGAAGATAATTAGTTGTGAAAGTAAGAAGGCGAAGATGAATAACAACGAAATGATGAAGAACAACAATGGAGATTGGATAATAGTACAATGAGTTGCATTGGTTCTTGAAAGAGGAAGAAGTAAAGCTAGGATATTCGAGTTTTTTTTGTTAAGTAAGACAAAATCTTGACTTTTTTTACGAAATTCACATTTGACATTTGTTGACAAACGTTATAAAAAAAAAGGTATTTTTTTTAATTTATGAACAAGGATTAAGGCTGTGAATGAGGTGGTGACTCTTACCAATAGCGTAGGGAAATTTTATTAACAAATATATGCTCAAAATGGAAATGAGCCAAATCTATAGATTAGTTACGGGAAAAATGAAAATGAGCAATTCCTAAGAGTCAAAGGGAGTATGCAATTGCATTGTGAGTAGAATGGTATTTCGTATATAATGTGAGACGGGGAAAAAATAAAATTAGGTCGTACTAATTAATATATACAAATTCCTTTTAATTAATTCTCATGTATAAAAGTGTACTACGAAATACACGTAATTTTTTTTTGGCAGCGGGAGTACATAAAATAAAACAGAAGAAAAAGTAGTATCCATCAATACGTAATTTTTTGAAATTATATTCGCAAACAATAACACACAAGTGTTATTGTTCGCCAACGAAAAAGAGCATATACAAATGTCACACAGAATTAAAACCCATAACAATGGACATTCAAGAATGCATAGAAATTACATTATCTCCGTATTACACTTCAATGTGTTTTTTTTTTCTTTAAAAGTTAATTGAACACAAATATATTTAGCAAAATATAAAATGATCACAAATAAGAGAGTGTAAAACGACGTCGTTTAAGAGGATAAATGGTATAGATGTGTCTATAATGCACGAGCTTTAATGATGTCCAAACTCATTTCACTAGGATCAGTAGCTTGTAATTCAACTTGAATTCCATCAAGTTCTCTCTTAAATCTGTCCTTGGAACTTGCATACACCATCTTCATTCTCACTTTTGATGTGTCTGGTGACCTATATACACAAATTCCAGAATAAGACGGTTTTACAATTTACAATGTGAGACACCCAGAGTCCCAGACGGTCCATTTTGTAGAGGAGTGGCCTTTTAGTTTATGAGATGATGATCAATTTTTTTCACCTTTTATCAACAATTGGGGTACTTCACGAGTTAAACTCGAATGAACTTGAGCCAATTCGGAACACTCACATGTGAATTCAAATGGTTTAGGAGCCGACCTTTAACCTATTCGCGTCGTGCAAGTTTGAATTTAATCACAAGATCAATAACATAAGCAGTGGTGGAGCTAGGGGGCTTGCAAGGGCGCTCGCCTGCATGCGTATGGAATTTATGGAATTTTCTAAGTTTTTAATTGATTTTTTTTATTTTTTTTCGATAGTAATCGTCCCCCCCCCCCCCCCCCCAACCAACCTCAATTTTTTTTTTTCGGTCCTCTAAATTCAAATCCCGACTCTGCGACTGAACACAAAAATGACATAGCAAAGTGAAGAGAGGAAGCAATGAAGCATGCATATATATACCAGGCAATGAAGAAGATCTTGCTCTTTTGGCAGTTCTCATCGGTGATGAAATCGAAGTCGTAAACGGCATAACGACATTCATCAGCAGGTAAAGAGTTAGCGAAGTCGTCATAACTCTCATCTGGGCCTCCAATTTTGTCAACCACCACTTGTTGTCCATCTATCCTGAAGGTTATAAACCTGTAACTCCTTTTTGCTTTTAGCTCCCTGAACTTGTGGTTGCACTCATCGTCCACCGCCATTCCCGACGCTGCGTTCGCCTAATTAACCAATCAAAGCCGTCAAATAAATTTGAGAGGTCCGGTTTCAAAAGATTGTTTGAGGCCCCATGTAGTAGAAAAATTAAAACATTATTTTGTACAAGTTTTGAGCATGGATATTTATCTAGTACTCCCGTAAATAAGAGTCTTTACTGAAACTTTGTTCCCTTTCTTTCATTGTTTATGTTTTAGTTTTATCCCTCGCAACCTTAATAAGTTAGCGCATGTGCTAGCGAAAGGTGCGATGGACTGCTGAAAAGAATCTTTACGGCTGAAAAAAAAAAAAAAAAAAAAAAAAAAAAAATCTAGAAAGTTTGGGGACCCGATTTTTAAAACCTTTTAAACTTGCTATTAGACAACTCCGTTAACCATCGTTATAGGGTGATTAATTAACTACAAGAGAATTATCACTGTAAATTTGTGGCAAGGGGAGATTATTGAAGTGTTGTTGCTTAACGTGCATGCATGACTACCTAGTTTTTGGGTGGAGCCATAACGGCATATATATTTGATGATGGTGGGATTTGAACTCGAGTTTTTGATACCATCTCTTTTAATTATTTTACCAGTTAAGTTAGCTGACGACCAAGTTATTGTATTTTAGCGTCAAGTTTTCGTTTTGATTGTGAAGTTAGCTATGACAATTTGATAAGAACTACCTCATTGAGTTGTGTTTTTAAAATTCTCTACTAAGGTATAGAACTATTTATTGAATCTTTCCTTGTTAAATCCCTTTGGTTTAGATATTACTCCCACATTTACATTACCGTATGTCCTATTCATTTATTTGTCTTATTAGTATTTTTTTTTTGAGAAGTAATTTAATCAAAGACAAACAAATAATTAAGACAAATAGATTAGTTGATTGCAAAAACTTTATTTAAATAATAATATCCAAACCTATATGAAATGGATATATTAAAATATACCCAATTGAAGAATTAAATGGGACAAGTTTTGAATTATATATCTATATCTATTTGGGGTATATTAATAGCTTAGTACAAAATTACGTATGAAGTATTTTTTTTCGGGATGTTCTTCGACACCATTTAAAAGTCTTTCAAAAACGTATGTCTAGATCGAGCGGGGTACGTGGGGGTAAGGATACCTATTGGATTACTTCATCCGTTTAATCATTTGTTTACCTTTTTATTAGGATAATACTATCAAATAATTAAAAAAAAAAAAACAAATAACAGGAACAGGGAAACATAAATCCGACTTATAGCATAGATCTCCACATGAGATATTCATTCGAGCAACAATATCAACGAATTGTATCGTCATGACTCATGATTATTCGACCATATATATACTCGTATCATCGATCATGGTTGACTTTAAATTTATCAAAAACGAAATTATGGAGAATAATTGATCATAATTCAAACGAAGAGCTAACTAAAATCACCTAAAATCGGGACAATATTCGTAATTAAGTCGTAAATTTGATAAAAAAAAAAGACGATGATCAAAAACATGTAATAAAAGTGCAAATAATAACATTTTCAATCGTTTTCATATGAACAATTTAATTTAGAATCGATCATATCATGCATGCATGATGCATCGACGTAAATTGTGAAATAAAAAGATCGAAAAATTAACATACGTACCATTTTGATATGGTGGCGTTTAACAACAATGATGATATGATATATGGAGAAAATTTTGAGAAAGGAAGAACAAAGAGAAACGGAGAAAGAGAGAAAATATTATGATTTAAAGAATAAATAGAGAGATCCTTGAATAAGGGCAACGATTATGATAAGTGGTGAGGCAGCAGAAAATTACGGATAATGACTATTAAAATTTATTTTTAAAACATATACGCGAATAGACTATCCCAAAAACTTTGGAGAGACGGTATTCACTAAGTTATTGAGATATCATTATAGACCATTTATATCGTACCCCTGGCCTTTATATATTTTTGCGTGCCTCTTTTGTTATTAATCGTGACTCAAAATGTGTCTTTCATTTGGTACATGATTTTATAATAATCGTACTTATTTTATCATATATTGCCTCATTTCATATAATATGTATTTATTATATTACTTTTTGTACCATTTTTTTCATGAATTTGTAATTGCTTTTTTAATAAGTTTATTGAGAGACCGTCTTTCAAAAGACCTACTGAATTGCATGGGAGTATGGGACGAATACGCGATGCTGTGAAATACGAAGTATGTACCTTATTTCATATACAATATGTACCTAAACAGTATTTTTCTTGTGTTGCAGATCGATTTGAAAGCAGACTTTTTATTAACAAATTAATGTCTTTGAAATTGAAATTAGAAAAATTGATAATGTCTACGACGAACAGTTCTGGTTATCACGTCTAAATGACATACACCGCACGTCTTTACCTTATTTTTTATCTATTAGAATAGAATGTCTGCTTCTTAAGCCTTGACTATAGATCAAAAGTAGTTAGTATGTGAGTATTATGTAATATTTGTAATTTCACATATAGTTGTATTAAGATATATATATTAGGATCCAAATTCAAAACCATGCACTATAAGCCCTTTTATATTAAAACAATCTTGACCTATTATATACTCGAGTTACATTTCAATAACCCAGCGTTGATTAAACAAGTTCGAACCCATAACAAACCCTTTTCTATTCGTTTAATACTCATAAACGTAAAAGCAGAGCCGAGAAACAATCATGCAGAAGTGAAATGTATGATAGGAGATTCCCGAATTTATAAAAAATATGCCTTATTTACTTGTCATCCAGATCCTACACGATACATACTATTAATTTGGTGATTGTGAAAGGGTAAATCGAGAAGGCGGGCAGCCCTCTAATTTTACAATAGAAGAGATGTCCTACATCTGGTTTGTATTCTATTGCATCTTGTCTGTCAAGTGTCAATTGTCAACCCATAGCCATCATTTTTTTCTTCTTTTCCGGATACACAACGTTTAAATTGTCAAAAAATTTACATATGCTTCCATATACACAAATTTCTTTGATAAAAATTATGTATATACACAATACACGACTCGGGCGTGACATACAGTGACACAAGTTTACCTACGAATATCAAGTACGTTCAAAACTTAAAGTGCGCCTTTTGCGAATATGGATTCGTCTCAATGATAAATATAACACCGATTCGTCTCAATGAAGCTGACATTTGCATAACAATAGTAATGTTACCGGAATTTGAGCAATGATCATGGATGTCATTAAGAAGTCAACAATCTCATATATAACCTCTAGACCTCATGCAGATAACAAGGGCTAAGTCAGCAATAAACTTAAAGAAAAAACATTAATTAATTTTGACAAACAAATATGTGAAGGTTCCAAAATTTGACATTATAAGCATAAAAAGCTGGACAATTAATAATTAAAACAAATGTAAGAGCCAAAAGATAAGTATTCCTATTAATTAGACTCAATGGCCAAAAGATGCAAATGGTTGAAAACTTAAAACTATGGCATAACCTTTTTAAAATACAGTAATTCAGGATGAACCAGCTCATCATACAAGGTAAAACGCCCGCCGATACTGCTAAAAGGAAGTGAACTACAACAAAAATTTATGCTCTCGAATTTGTGTTACTATCTCGATATCCAGAGAGCGATGATCTCACCTCAACCTACAAAATTCACTACCTTGGATCCTTCTTTCTTCTTTACCTTTGTATCAATATGGGTTGTCTCGGGAGCAAGAACATCTTTGATCTTCTTAGATTCATTCTTATTTTTACTATCATCCTCTATCATGAAGTCGTCCTCAAGATCATCACCACTGAAAAGTTTTGTTACCTTCGGCCTTTGTTGTTCTTGTTGAGGAACTAAATGAATAACAATAGTTTGATATCAGATTATGAGATGAAGATAATTATAGATTAAACAAGTGCGGTTTCTTGATTTTGCATCTTTATTATTGGTCAGAGTAGTATCTAATCCAAACGATCAAATCCCGTTCGACCATTAGCATCACACGGGTGATTTAGTTTATTTGTGGTAAAACGGTAAGTCTTGCATGAGACAGTTCAGTAAGTGAGATCAAATCAACGACCTACGTATTGGGTTGTTTTAGCATGTAAGATTGGCGTACATTAGTATTCAGGCTATATAATTATTAGTCCATTCCCTAGAATAACTTATGTGAGTATTGTCTTGTGAGAAAAGTTGCCTACCTCTTCTTCCACTGTCATAAAATGAACCGCTGATTCCCTTGTTCGGACAATCTCTCGCTAAATGAGTTACACCACTACATATCTTACAGCAGCCTCCCTGTCATATAAATTTCACGTGTCATAAGCTAAAAGAGGAGCTTTGAGCAAGTTGACTAACTCAATGACTAAATCAAAGACTGATATGACAAAAGTCTGAAAGTAATATGCTTGGAAACATAGTTCCAATTTTACCTTTGGGTATATTCCATGGGTATTTTTGGGGCAGTCCTTACTCAAATGTCCACGTTCTTTACATATAAAACATAGAGCAAACTTTGTTCCTCCTGCATAGCCATACCCAAAAAAAGATTACGCACTGATGTGCAAAAAGGGTACACGGAAACAATGACAATAAAGTACGCAGTATACTGTAAAGCTAAAGGAATTTCATCGTCAAGACTCAAGAGGCGACACACACATCAATTACCTGAATACTGTAAGTAAACAAAGTGGAAATTAGTGCAGGCAAAATTTTCTTGCTTAACGACTAAAGGACTGGAAATGGTTTATAAGGCGCAAAGCGCACTTAAGTGATAGGTTCCTTGCAGCCTTGATGCAGGGCAAATGCACGCATCTGAGCCAAAGTGAGGCATATTTTTCATAGTCGGGGTTATGATAAAGCACTTATATAATACTTTTCAACTATCCCAATTAAATGTAAAGACTAGGAGTGTGCATAACACCTTATCTACAAGGAATAGCAGGATTTTCGACCAATATAGAACAGAAGCGTATTATCCGGTACTAACTAACGCACACAGAAGTTTCCCCCTTAGCTGGCCTCGATCAAATGGCCTTGCGCGTCTTTTAATACACTGAAACTACCTATCACTCACGTAGAACAGATAAAACCTTGCTGACTTATGTGACAACAAATAGCTCGGTGCCAGCAGGAGATAAATAATTAAAAACAAAGTCAACTACATATTGTGATGCTAGAGGGCCATTAAAGTTCATAAATAGAAGCAACCTTCAAAAACAATGCTACAAACTGCCTACACCAGAGAGCATAAATGGCTCACAGCTACGAGGTCGGGTAATGTTGTTTCATGCTCACGGTTGCATATGCTTTTTAATGTTCTGATCTCACTGGTTTTGATGTGTCCACCAAAGTTGGAACTTTCGGTCTAGGCCGTAACTGCTAGATTAGTAAATTATATGCAGGGTTTTTTGAACATGATAGCGTTTTTAATTGTTATAGCAATACTAACATTCAGCATTATAAAAATTCCAAAGATTGATGGGTACTCAAATAAGTCACAATGGCTGCTTATTATTCGTCTGCTTTTATATTTCTATACTAACTAATACTTAAAATGATTACCAAAGACTTAGTGCATCAGTCATCACTAATTCAGAATGATACAAAAAACTAAAATATCTCTACAAGCTTCTAATTAAGCAAGTGTTTAATGTTTAATTTTGGCGCCGTAGTTTAGCACTTCACAGATACAGTACAAGGGAGTTGAAACTAAAGCCTATGGCTTCTGCAAAAGAGCGTGATCTAGAGCACCTTGGGAAAGAGGGGGAATAAAACATGAAATGCCTTGAATTATGATACACATCAAACTGTCCTGCCAATTGTTTGTACTTCATAACGCAGAAGCATAAAAAATGTCTAACTTTTCATGAAACCTCATTTGTCACGTTCCAGCAGATGCCAGAACAATGATGGGCCAAATTACATTACAGATGGGAAGTTTTGGAACATATACACAATATAGAAGATCAGAAATTTCAGATTGACATACTCAATTCAATACTTCCTTCAAGGTGATCCCAGAAACTACCCTGGACTCTAAAATGCCACATGACTTAATTTTCCCGATGAAGTGAAGCTAGTAAAGCGTAAGATATCTATAGATACAGTGGAGATTACAGAGAACAGGTGTCAAGCCTACAAAAAAATATATAATGTGCTAGGTTACTAGCTATGATAATGATACAGTGTTCAAAAGGGTCGTAAAAAACTTTAGAGATAGCAACATCGCATTCTATTCTAATCAGAATTGGCCAGTACTCACCACAACCCAGCCTGAACTGGAATGGCTATGCTTCCTGAACCTTGGCACTTGGCAGCTATAGTTTATAAACGGGCTCTTTAGCAATAGTTTACAAGGTTTGAAAGGGGTAGATATTCGCACAGGCATTAGCCGCATTACTATTAACTAATGAAAATTTCTCTAAGCAATTGATAGAGCAAAACCTATTTCCAATTTCTTAATAATGCCACATAGTTGCAACTTGCAAGTACCAGAAGCAATAATCAATTAGACGCAAATCCGATCAATGATTAGAAGACGAGATACACATACCACCCTGCGTAGGATAGGGACATTTCGACAAGGAGTGCCCATGTTCACCACAGTTATAACACAACTTCTGTTCCGCATCTTCTTCACTTATGTTGCGACAGTTCTTCATACTGTGCCCACGCTGTCGACAAAACAAGCATATCTGTCCAAACACAAAAAGGTACATTTGACATTCAGATTTATAGTTTTCCTTTTCTGCATGATAAGAATTCGAATTTTGCTGCCGTTACATGATTTAACAAGACCAATCACCAATAAATCAATAATCATCTTATGTACTATTAACTTTACAATATCCAGGGGACACAGAAAAACCCAATTTCTCATTCTTCCTAAAAATCTCATCTCTGCTGAAGAAAATTGACAACATAACTAAATATGGACTTCACCAACTAACCGTAAATGATAAAAAAAAAACTGATCTTTGCCACATTAAACATAAATTTCACTCAAAAGAAAAAACAGTACATCTCATTCAATTCAATTAACAACAAGCTAATTCTATTTAAACTTAATTAATGCAGATTATATTATGCATCCCGACTCGGCCAATAGTACAGAATAAAGTTCCAAGTTTTGCTGCCATTCAATCAATAACTGATTAAAAATTCAATCTTTGCTACAATAAAAAAACTAACTTCATTATGCAATCCTACTCGTCTAACACAAATTCTCATTTCAGACGGAAGTATCCTTTCCGTCTTAAGGTTAAGACGGGTCAAATAATGACCCATTCGTGTAGATAGGACAAACATTTTCTCATTCCCTAGACATTTCATTTTTGTCTTATGTATGACCTGTTTTAACTTAAAGACGGATATAACCGTCTTAAGAACAATAGTAGGGGATAAAGTTTCAATCTTTAGAACCATTCAACCCATAATCAAACTGTAATACACATTTTCCAGTTTACACCTAACTAGACAAACCCAATAATCAAATTAATGGAACACGTCATTTTTTACTCTATTAATACTTTGTGACGCATATTTTAATTAAAGGTAAACAAATTACTGGAACGGTAAAAACACCAACAACAATTATATAACAACAAGAGAGCCCTAAACTCCGAAATGAGTTGGGATCGGCTGACATGAATCATCATTTAAAACCGTCAACAGCAACAAATAAATTATAATTACAACAGTAATGATGAAAAAATGCAGATAAATGGACCTTGTTTCTTTCCCACTCAGCTTTTTCAGGACAATTTTTGGCAATATGATTAACATCTTTACAAATAAAACAACTATCACCAGGTTTTAACCCAGGAATTCTCAAAGGGTGCCTATTAAATGAAGATTTTCTAGGTTTATTAGGGTCTTTAGTATCAGTATCAGATTTTTTGCGCTTAAATTGGGGTTTTTTCTTCTTTATTTTGGTGGGATCTTTAGGAGGAGTTGGTTCAGGCTTTGGGAATAAATCTGGGTGTTCTTGTTTGTACTTTCTTTGAGCTAATCTTTGTCTTTTGCTCACCATTTTTGCAGGTTATTAATCATGCAATTAGGGTTTGAGAAGGATGGAAAGAAGAGTTGGGAAAGAGGTGAATGGCTGGAGGCCTGGAGCAAAGTGAGGGTTGATTGAAGTGGGGGAACAGGAAGGGTTTAGCTAAGCGGCTTTGGGGCTTAGGGTGTGTAACTTGGGAGGATTAGTCGAAATTAGGGATGATAACGAGCCGAGTTGAGGACGAGCTTGAGCTTGCTGAATTTGTGCTTATGAAGCAAAACTCGAGCTCGATTCGTTATCAAGTTTAAATTTGAGAAAATATATTTATTATTGAGTTTGCAAGATTAAGGCGAACCCGAGTTCAACTCGAGTTTATATATAATTGTTAAATTTGTACTTGTTTTTTTTTATATTTTTAATAATAAGGTTGTAATGTTATATATATATATAAAAAATGGTAAATCAATAAACATTTGATATGTGTGATACAAAGATGTAATTATGAACAAATATTTTTCAAAATCTTACCTAAACATACAAGTTCGAGCTTGATAAGCATTTAATTTGTCACATTTTTCCTCTCATTTTCGTCCCCATTTTGGTCCGTTTACACGGATTTGCGTGTCTTTAATTGCATTTTATTTCCCGATTTCCCGCGCTATGAATGTCGATCTCAATTTGCAGGAATTAAGGCGGAAATGAAGAAATCGGTGCATAAAGACCTTGCATGAGTCGGGATTCGAAGATGAGATGAAGAATGAAGAAATGAGTCTTCAGGTGGCGCAGGCCGGCCCTCAGACCGGCGGCCGGCCCACCGGCCTAGACCACAACTCCACAATTGTAAGAAGAAGAGAAAGGGAAGAAAAGGCCCAGGTAGCGCCGGCCGGTCGACCGGCGGCCGGTCGACTACCCGGCCTGTGCATACAACAGAAGCCCATGAGAGTGAAAATGTGCTCCAGGCCGGTGGGGGACCGGCGGCCGGTCAACCGGCCAGGACCCCCCATTTTTCCATACTTAGTGAATTTTTGAAGATTTTGAAGACGAAGAAGCTGAAGTTACTGATGTGCTCCGGGCCGGTCAGAAGGCCGGCGGCCGGTCGACCGGCCAGGAACGCAACATCGCAAAATCCGCCTTCTCTTCTAATTTTTTCCTTAATTTCGAGATACCTATATATACCCTCCCCCTATTATTTTGTAAGCAGTTTTTACATTCCTCTTAGCACAAAACCCTAGATATTTGTAACCTAAATTAGTCCCTAATCACTCTCCTAATCCTTCCCTAATCAAGCTTAGTTTCTCATTTCAAGTTGTTAGATCTAGTCTTTCATTTGAGTTTTGGGTTTGTATTAAGGATTTTGGGTTGAAGACATTCTCCCTCTTCATTATATACAAGCTTGTTGGTATTAAATTTCTCATCTTTTTTATTGTTTATGCAATTAATTTCCATTTCTAGTTTATTGTTTATCATTTGATTGTTTTAATTGTTCATCTCATAACATGATGTTGATTGAACTCCTTCTTGCCTTTAGTGCTTTGATTCCCCTTAGTATGTGTGAGTAGTTCTCCTCTAGGGTTTAGGGAGAGCCTAAAGGAGGATTATGTGTTGGTTAATTAGTAAGTTTGTGGTAAATAATTTGGGTATTGCTCATATGAACACCAAGTGTTTGATGAAATGTGTAAACGAAAGTTGCCCATTTTATCAAGCATGGTTTGATTATTTCTTAAGCAACGGTGGTAGAAATGATTAGACTAGTGTTTATATGGGTGATTTTAGACAAATGTGATGGCTTTGTTGATGATTATTGATTGTTGAGACATTAGCAATTGATTTTACTCGAATTATTTACCCATTTGCTAATTACCTGACTAGCCCATTAATCCCCCTAAGGTGAACCCTTCACCTTAGTCTTTCCCTTAATTGTTTTCATCATTATTGCTTAGCGATTACTTGTTTTTATTAGTTTTTAGTTAATCTTCCAATCCAACATTTATTAGGCTAGAATAGGATTCATGCAAACTTGTAGTTGACCCCTCCATCCTTGTGGCTCGACCCCGACTTCCGCTATCGCATTAGTTGGGTTTCATAAATTGTTTTGCTTGAGCGGTACGCGACAAACCGTTCATCAGAGCTGCGCACTAATTTTTCGAACCGAGTTAACATTGGATCGCCTTGACACATTAAACTCTCAAGCTCAAAGCGAGCTCAAGTTGCTCGCGAGCTATCTTGTTTCATTATTATTGATAAACACAACTCTTACAAAACTACAAAGTACATGTTAGTAAAATAATTAAACATTGGTCATTTAGACTTACTTTCAACCTAGGTAGCACCAAAACGGACACGGACACGGACACGACACGGACACGTGAAACGACATCTCGTGATATTTAGGACACGGGACACGGCATTTAAATTTAATAAAATATACTCCCTCCCTTCAAGTCAAAATAACACATGATGTCATGGCACACAAAATAAGGGCAAGATAAACAAGTAATAAAAGAGAAGTAGTGGGCCTTAGTATTTATTGATAATTGTATGAGTTAAAAGTTTAATTACAAGATTAGTCTAATTCATCCCACCAAGTGGGCTGAAAATTTGAACGTCCCACCAAAATTACTTTCCCACCAACTGAAATTTTTGAATGTCCCACCAAAAATTGAATGCCCTACAAGTATTTAAATGTCCCACCAAAATGAAACAGCCACTTTGTCATTTCACAGTTTTCATTGATGGAAAAGTTGAGAGCTAATTCCAAAATATTGTCCAAATTACAACAATAGTCAGAGTCCAAATTACAGTCCCAAATACAGTCCCAAATACAGTCCAAAATACAGTCCAAAATACAGTCCAAGTTACAGTCCAAAATACACAAATTTCCTAGAAGAAACAGTCCAATGGTGGGTAAAAATCTGACAGAAAACCAAAGGAAGGATGTTGTACTATGGCTGCTTCAACAGAGTGAAAATGGAACCCTTCCACGAGGCGTCATCAACGAAGCCGCTGAAAAATGGCATGTTACAAGGCAAAGAATATCAGTTCTTTGGAAAAAGGCTAAAAAACAACAAGAAATGGGTGAGACACTAACTTTCAAAAGTAATCGTTATGGAAATACTAATCACAAAAGGATCCTGCCAAATATCGAGCAAATTAAAGCCATTGAATTCACAAAAAGAGGTACCATAGAGGCATTGTCAAAAACCCTCAAGGTTTCAGTTGGGTGTGTTCATTCTTGGGTGGTTGAAGGGCTTCTAAAGCCTCACACAAGTAGGCTTCATCCACAATTAACGGAAGGTAATAAAATTCACCGGCTGAAGTTTGCACTTGAAGCATTAGAGGTACGTCAAGAACAAAATCAGATTTTATTTAAAGATATGCATCACATAATTCACATTGACGAAAAGTGGTTCTACCTTTCGCGAGACAACAAACGATATTATGTGGTAAATGGGGAAGACTTACCATATAGATCTTGTCAATCAAAGAGGTACATTACGAAAGTAATGTTCATGTGTGCAGTTTGTAGGCCACATTATAATGAGGTTGGTGAGATGATTTTCGATGGGAAAATTGGATTATTCCCATTTACAATCGAGCAACCAGCCGTACGTAAAAGTAAAAATAGAGCCGCGGGTACTTTGGAGACAAAAGCAATAGATTCAATCACTAGAGTTGTCACCAAAGAATGTATAATCAATAAGATAATACCAGCAATTAAAGCTAAGTGGCCAGCATCATCAAGCAAGAATATTCTCATACAACAAGATAACGCAAAGCCACACATCAAGAATAACGACCTAGAATTTAGAGAAGTCGCAAGTTCAGATGGATTCAATATAGAGCTGGTTTTTCAGCCAGCTAATTCACCTGATTTGAACACAAATGATCTTGGGTTTTTTAGTGCTTTGCAATCATTACAAGCAGCCAAGCAAGCAAGAAATGTGGTAGAGTTGGTGAGTGTAGTGGAAGAATCATTCTTAGAGTATAGTCCAACAAAGTTAAACAAAATATGGTTAAGCTTACAAGGGGTTATGGTTGAAATAATGAAAGTAAAAGGGCACAACAATTTTTCAATTCCACACATGAAGAAGGACCAATTGCTATCACAAGGGTGCCTCCCAATCAACATTGGGGTAGAAGAAGGTCTTGTACGAGACTGCATACTATACTTAATTGAATTAGGTGACACAAGTGGCTTGGAAGATTTAATGCTCAACTTGGGATATGATATCTAGGGTTTAAGACAAATTAGTGAAGGCTTTTTTTGGTTGTCAATTGTAGTGATGAAGGTTGTTTTTTATTTTCAAAGTAGTTTACACCATAAACAATAAACCGGATATGGTTAATGTTTATGATGTCAACTAGTCAAGGTTAATTTTGGTTGCAAAAGGTAGCGAATGCGGTTTTTTGTTGTTAAGTAAAATTAGTAATGAAAATAGATGTAATGGAATGAAAGTTGATGAAATTAATGAGGGTTTTAATCCTTTTTGTTCAAATATGTGAAATGACATGAAGCTAATTTATTTATCACATGAAACAACTCTCAAACCAATAAGGTTTATCATCATTGAGTTGATGTGCACTACTTATGCCGCCGTACACACACACTCTTAGGGTGGCATCAAAATTGTGCCGTCCATCTAAGGTAGACCATGTGGTGGCATAGCTAGTGCACGAAGGTTCATTATCATCAAGTTAACACAACTAACAAATACACTCTCAAACCAGTAAGGCTTATTATCATTGAGTTGACACAACAAACAAGTAAAATGCTCAATATGTCAGTTTATACACTCTCAAACCAATAAGGTTTATCATCATTGAGTTGACACAACAAACAAATCACATGCTCAATATGTCAGTCTATACACCCTCAAACAAATCAATGCTCAACCATCAAAACAGCAACCCTCATCTCGCTCCAAAAGAGTAAAGCAATCAGAGAGATAGAAAAAAAACAATCAACCAGCAAACACAACATCCACATATGCTAATTTTCTGCAGAGAATATATCAATACACATGTTAGACATATGCCCCAAGAAAAGCTTAACTCGATTGTAGAATTTCGTCTCAAATCAAAATGGTAATAAGAACAGCTACTCAATCAATAACTTGCAAACTAATTTCTTCATATAATTACTGTATTAAACTTAGACTTCAATAAACAAATGAAGTAGTGTAAATAAACTTGTGATTAGGACGGAGTTAAGAAATGAACTATTGCGTCCAATAAAGATGGATAGATGTTGCGACAAAGTTTGTTTCCCACGAAATGGCTAATCAACGAATAATCATCAGTAAATTCAGGAAATAGTTAATGAAGGTATGACATGCAGCAACATGGACATCATCAAATTTCCCCTTTATAATTGAGAAGAATGACATCATTGAAAATTAAACATATCAAGGTTCATTGTTTGTAAATCAAACGAAAGACTACTTCTTGTGGCCAATTATTACTTCATGTTAAATGATTTGTAAAAAAAGAAGTCTTAAATAAGAATTTGTGAAAAACTTAATACGAAAGGTTGAATGAAATCGCTTATTTATAACAATTCATCTTAAATGAAAGGATTGGTTAAAAGTAAATTTTTTAACTTAATACGTAAGAATTTTGATTCGCAACTTTAACAACCATGGTTTCATTAGTGATTATAATGACCCTTAGGCATTTAACCCAGCATTGAATTTGAGGAAAATAGGGAGTTTCTTCCATGAGAACAAAAATCAACCAAATTAGTTTAAGACAATACTATCAAGCAAATAGGCAGTTAAGAATCTGACACACTCTATGTCAACATATGACGAATTCAATTTTTACACAAATTTTTTTTCATTTAAGACAATACTATCCGTCTTAAGGTTAAGACGGGTTAAGTAGTTTAAATAAAACAACAGATTTGTCAATGTACACAAATAAAATGATACCCAGTACCAACAAACACCAACAAATTACATGCAAGCATTTGATTAAAAAAGAATAAGAATAAAAGGTAAGAAAATACGACCTGGTAAAGCGATCGAACTCGAGGGAGTAGTATACAAATAAACTCAAATATCCCCTCATCTTCTGGTAGATCTGGGTCCAACAACACATGACGATCCTTTTCCTTAATAACAGGAGGAGTACCAAAAACTTTTTCATAGTGTATATCGTCTGTTTCTTCATACTCGGGTGTATTGGGGACGATTTCAATAACAGGATAAGGAAACTCAGTTTCCGGAACAATGGTATCCCATGGATTCAATGAATCCGGCTCAACACAAACAAGAGAGTTGGAGAAATCATCAATGGATTCCATAAAATTAGACTAGTAAATGATGAAGGAAGTATGAGGAATCGGATGAGAGTGATTTTATTTTAGAGAGAGATATAGAGTTAAGAAAGAGAGGCGGCTGATTTTATTTTAGGGTTTTAAGATTGAGGGGTATATGAAGGGATAGATATAGAGGAAAGATGAATGAATATGGTGAGATAAAAGTTGTTGGTGGTTGACTGGTTGGTATATAAATGTGGTAGAGTTTAATGAATCAGTTTTTTTTGGAGGGAGTTATTAGTGGGTAGTAGTAATGTTAATATAGATATTAGGGTCTTAATGTATTTGCAAGGGGATCTAATCATATGGCATATTTTGTAAATAACTAATCAATATAAGGACAAAGTGGGAAATAAATAAGCCCAAAAAGGTAATGGTGTATTTGGACTTGAATTACCCGTAAAGGAAAGTGGGTTGTTTGGACTTGAAGGGAGGGAGTATATTTTATAGTTATAAATAACGTACAATCTTATTTTTGTATTAGTATTTGATATTAAATGTAAATAATTGAGGGTAAAACTTAACTTTAATTATAATTTATTCTCATTTTCCACCCAAACTCATCTTCTAATCAATTTTCCCACCCAAACTCATCTTCTAATCAACCTCTTCTAGTCTTTTAATCTCACATTCCTTGTTTGTAGGTGTCCGTGTGTCCGTGTGTCGGACACGGTATCGGACACGGGACGACTGATTAGGAGAAGTGTCCGTGCTACCTAGCTTTCAACTCATAAGTACAATTAGTTCGTACACTCATCATAGTTTAGATTATATAAATTCATTTTAACTCGTTTTTCGTTTTTCATTAAAAAAAACAAGGCCTAAAGCCCTTTATCGGAAACGTATAAAATAGTCGCTAAATGAAGTAGCCTTGTAACTTTACAAACTAGGCCCAAAATCCCAAACAGTTGCGAACCAAACCCTCTCCATCTTCCCCTCTTGTAATCACTCCGCATAACTTAACCACCGCCATCAACGCCGTCACTAACGCCGTTAGCGATGGCGCAGGTAGAACATGCTACACTCCAAAACGGCATTAAACTCGCCGTTAACATCATCACCACCGATTTCGGCAACCTCGTCGCTGTAATTTTCTTTTACCTCTTTTTTTTTTTTACCGTAATTGTAATTTGAAATTGATTATACTGTAATTATTTATATTTAAATTCCGATTTTATGCAGAAAGTATGCGAATGTTTATTACGAAGAGGATACCTAACAAAAGCGCAAATATCAAAGTTTACAGAACTTCCTCAAGACAAAGTTACTAAATGTCTTTGGGTTTTAATTCAACATAATTGTGTTCAAGCCTTTGCTCTTGAACTTGAAGGTTTTTTTTTTTACGGTTTCGCTAATATGATACTCCCTCCGTTTCATAAATACCTTTCACTTTCGTATTTGTCGAGAATTATAATTAAATTAGAGTTATTCATTCATACTTATTCAGTAATTCTTTACTTGTTTTTTTAGCAAGGAGAATTTTATGTTAACGTTACTATTCCCTCCGTCCCAATCATTTGTTTGACTTTTTAATTCTATGTGAGTGACTCAACCGTATTTTAATCAAAGACAAACAAATGATTAGGACGGGACGGAGTGACTAGGGAGTAATTAATAACTTCCTCTATGTATTGGATACGGAAGAAATTAGTGAATATGTAGAGACTAGAGAGTAGTATATTGATATGTGATTGATCTTGCCACAGTGTAATGATATTTTATGTACGCGGTTTTTCCACTTGTTAGAGTCGACGGTGAGATTGTGTATCTTGTAAATGTAAATCAAATATGAGTAATTGTTGAGCCTTTTACGTGAATTATTTAAGGATATATCAATGATGCATCACAAATTATCATCCGGATGAAAACGATGAGCTAATAAGCATTTATAGATTTTTTTTGGTGTTGTTGTTTACGATGATTTTATGTAATGATATTGTTGGCTTCCTTTCATAGGTGGTGGTAGAGATACTACAATGGTAGTGACTCAGTATATGGCTGTGATCGACAATATTATTCAGCGTTTAAGGTTTGCGAAGTTCATAACTATAGTCTCCAAGGAGCTGGATAAAGAAGTTAGTGACTTTGAAGCGTTGCTTCATCCCTACTCCACTCAATACATTCTTGTTATGATCGCAACCAAGTTATAAGTCATGAATGAAACATAAGTGCGCCTGCTTGTTCTTGCAGGCTCGAGAGATTCTTGATGGATTGCTGCAGCATGGCCGTCTTACACTGCCACTAATTCTTGACAAAGCTGTAGAAGATGCAGGCAAGCCTTTATGCATGCTTTTCATTTGTTTCTTACTGAACACCAGGATCTTTAATGTCCAGGGTCACCAGACTACTATTGATAGAGTAAAGATTGTAGATTTTTCACTCACGGAACATCGGTTTCTCACTAGGGGTTCTGATTTCGTAGCAAGAGTTATATTATTGATGATAACTTGATAATGAATACCCCTGGAGTGCTGGCTTGAAGGTAAAAACTGGTTAAGTTAAATCAGTAACTACCCATTAGCTTTTTAAAACGGAAATTAATCCACAAACAACCTAATTAACTATATTCCCAACTTCTAAACCCCTATTATAACAACCCTAAAGGGTTGCGAGGCTGGCAGCCACATCAGTCAATCTTGCTTACTATTGAAAATTTGGAACTACTGTCAATACGGCAACGATATTATCAACATTTTGATTACTCATGTTGTCTGTGTGTGAGGGTGGGGAGAGAGAGTAAGTGAACAAAGGAAATTTTGACCATGAAGTGAAGAGAGAGAAAAGTACCGCGAAAACAGAGGGTTTGGGAGTAATTTATGAAGGACCGATTGCTGTCAGTTAGGGATATTGGGCCAGGGTTTCGAGTATATAAGGTAAGGTTCCATATCAACTGAAGCTGTTGTACAATAACCAAGAGATGCAAACTATTTCCATCAATTTTAGTCGACGATGGTGATCCTCACTGGTTAATTTCTTCTGATGGCATTACAATAAATTCATTTTCCCATTGTTCAATTAGCTGTTAAGCTTTTGTTACTTGGATTTATCTCAAAACTGTTGTAGAGCCGGCTTGATATGTTGAGCTTAATAAGGTCATGCCTTCATGAGACAGCTCTGAACAAGCTTTAAACCTAGCTGTAGTGAGATAACGACTCGATTAATAAATAATAAAGGGTTGTTGAAGATGGCGCTGCAACGACCTTTTCCTTCTCTTGTGGACTAAAAGGAAAATTGTGATTAATCTAGAAAAAAAACTTTTGAGCATCTTATTCTCCACACTATGTGTGTTAAATAAAGTAGAACTTACGGTAAACTTAAAATTGGCAAGATGTTAACCCTAAAAGTTAGGATACTTGAAAGCTTTGGAGTGATGATAGGTTGCCGGATTTACACAATTACCTTACAAAATGCAAATCAATTTGCTTCATTTAGCTAACTAGTCCGCCCGAATTCGCTAATTGATTCTAAAAGGTGAGAGAGCTGTGAATTAGGCAAAAATTTATAAAAAGGAACATCCTAATGCAAACGAAAATTGTTTGAATGGCAACACCCACCTCTCTAACTATTACACAAGAATATTTAAATAGAATGGTTTCTAATAGGATTATGATGTTATGACCTTTCTTGTATTCAAGCTGTTTTTTCAGAATATTATGTTGTATTTTGAAATTTTGATCATTGTTACTTCCTCCGTTCCATTAAATTCTTTACGTTTGCTTTTTGCACAAAGAATAAGCAAGGGCAAAAAAGTGGGGTATTCATATGCTTGGCTGCCAATATACCCGTATGTTACCCCCAAAACCTTTAGCAAAAGTGGGGTAGTATAGTCAATTAGTTCATTAAAGGATGTCCATAAAAGGAAACGTAAATAATCAAATGGAACGGCTCAAAATGGAATACTTAAAGAACTCAATGAAACGGAGGAAGCATACAATTAAGCGTATTAACATAATGAATTTGTGCATTGTTTTTACTACAAACATATCGGATTGCCCTATCGATAGCGAACCGTGTATTCGTGTAAGGTATTTGTATGGGGGTACTGTGAATCTGGTAACCAACTGTATGATAAATATTTAATGCAGAATCCGTTGTTGATTGTGTGCATATCGTCAGATAATAGTAAACTTATATCAATATCAGTTATTTGTCTTTGTGATCTCTCCTGTAGTCAAATTTGGGCTCGCACCTTCTGCCTTTCAACTATCCTCCCATAAGCACTCTGTGGTTGGCCTTTGTTAGTTTAAGTAGCAGTACTGGCCTTCTAGGTGGCTAGAATATGTTATATGGAATCTTTATGTGAAGAATGCATCATTATTTCTCTTTTCTGTCTCGGCCAGGGAATAATGCCAGTCGAGATGCTTACAATGAAAGCTTTTGTAAACTTGTGCGTAGCCGCTTTGTGGAACGTTGCCCTGCTGCAGAACCATTTATTCCTTTACCAACTGATGAAGAGAATTCTAAGCAATCACGTCCCAAGGCTCGTAAGGTAGCTTTTGACTGTTTTTTTATTTCTTTCCCGCTTGTGCTCTGTTTGGAATATCCATAGAACTGAAAGTGTGAATATGAAGTTACAACTACAGTAAGTACAACTTTTTCAGTGCTTAGTTCAAGTTGTTGGCCTCCTCCAATCCCGCACCCTTTTCCATCCTCCCTCTCCCTCTTTCTCTCTTATCTTCCTTCCTCAGCGCTCCACACTCACAGTGGTTTTTTGTTGTGATAAGTCGTGGTCGTTTTCTGGCAGTGTTTGTTGGCGCTTGAAAGATGTGCGGTTGGTGGCATCTGAATTAGAGGAAGGAATTTTTTGATCTGGAAACCTGGTGAAATGATGGGAGAACCCATTTTTAATTGCAGTGAAATAGATCGAATTTCAAGGGAGGTATCTGGACTTATTCTGGTCGATTTAAAGACTAATTTTATCTGAATTAGGCTTCAATTTTGCTGCTATTTTGTGGCATTTCTGGAGTGTTGAAGGTTAACAATGGTCGTCTGGGAAGGTGTTGAAAGTGAGAAGGGACCAAGATGGTAGGTATGGAGGTCAGGCAAGGTGGTTTTGGGCTGTCTAAGATGGTGATGAAGGAGCAGAAACAGAGGTGGTTTCTGGGCTGTGTTGGGGGAGGAGAAGTGTGGCTATGGTAGTAGGTGTTCGTAGTGTAATGGCTACGGTGGTGGAGGAAGAAGGAAGATATAAAACATTTAGCAAAGATATAATAGTCAGTTCCTATCCAATTATATCAACTAACGGCCTTAGATTGGATCTGTGGTCGCTCTCCCATGCCTAACAGGCTGCCATGTCTACACATTGGTACCATTGCAGACTGCAAACTGATAGTATTCACATCCCTACATTTAAGTAATACTCCCTCCAATTAACCATATTGTTCTCTTTTCTTTTGGACACAAGGATTAAGGAAATCAATTTGGACCACACAAAACACACTACCCCACATTCAATTAAATTTGGACCACACAACTACTCACAAATAAGTAAAGAGGGAACATCACCACACTTAGCTCAAAATAGAAAGAGGGAACAACATGCTTAATTGGAGGGAGTATATCTTTCTTTCTCTAACAGTCTCAATTTCTTCTAAAAGGTTCCATAAGTGTTTCATCCTATACGTCTATTATAAAGGCAGAGTTGGGATAACTGGGTAAGTAGTATATACTCCCTCCCATCCACACCAAAGGTAGTTAGATAACACCTGCTTTTGGCTGGTCTTCGAGGCGGGACTTTGACCATACTTTTCTTCGCTTATACGTGACTTTTTCTTATGAAAAATAAAACTTCTGAAAAAAAAATTCATATCAAATCTCTCTCTCTCTATGTATAAGTTTCGTCTTTCAAGGTTTAATATCTTTAACGATATTCATGGTCAGTTTTTGAAATTTGACTCCCAAAAAGTGAATGTTGCCTTTGGTGTGGACGAGAGGGAGTATTTATTCTTCACATTTCGTGTACAGGCTAACTTGCGCCCAATATCTGAAGCTTGTCTAGAATCTCAGGAATCCTTTGATTTTTAAATATATGTTTTGTTCTGAATCTAAATTGACGAAAATAGAGGGGTGTCGGTATAGGTTGAGCTGCAGTGCTGTGTAGATCTAAGTAAGCTGAAGCTATTGTCTGTTTGTTTTTTGTTCTCTTACTAAAGGTTTAAAATCAGACACCTTGTTTGACTTTTTCTTATTCATGTTACAGTTTTTTGTGAAAGAGGTGACCCTGGAAGAGCGTGCTTTGGCGGCTGCCATTCCTATGGATGCCGAGAGATTTTCCTTATTAAATGAACATGATGTGGATTCTGACGAAGATAAAAATGAGGGCAACATTTCCAGTAAAAAAGTTGGGGAGAAGGTTTGCTAAACTTCATTCCTCTTGGTCTAAGTGGACCTTACAAGTTACAATGCTGTTGTCTAATTATGTACTGCTTCTTTTTGTAGCGGAAGCGTGATTCACATGAGTTGGCTAATGAACTTGATCTTCTAAAGGCCAAGGGAGAGCCTGTTTGGCGAGTTAATTTTGAAGAGTTCATCAATCGCCTGAGGAAAAAGGTAATTTCTGCTTTTGAATATTCTTACTATGCCATTTGGAACCCCCTTTTCTTACTACATTTCTCTTACTCAAGGCCTGTGTGGAGTATGCCAGAGCAACCTATGATAATACTGCTGCTATGATCTTAGAGTCCATATTGAAGGGAACTAAAATCACAGATAATACAGGTATGCCTGATGACAAAAACACACCCCTTCTAGATATAACCTTTTGAACTAATATGGTGCACTAGATGACGAAAAATACATGAGTTCATACGATAATAAAAAACTTGTTTAATCGATAATTTAATTGGAAAATGTGGTGCTAAACTCCTCATAAATTGCATGGGCCACTTCTGAAACAGATGTGCCTTGTCGAGGGTGATATTGACTTGTCCGCTATATTTTTTTTTTCCATATTTTCTCTTTCATCTCAATTGGCCCCACCTGCGGCCGTACTAAACTGTCCCTTCTCCTATGAGTTTAACGCTCGTGATTTATCACTTCGGGAATTGGGGCTAGATCACTTGCTGGCAGATCAATCTCGGTGCGGCAAAAATGTCTTAGATGTAATGAACATACAATTATAGGTGATGATCTTATAATGAAGTTACCGTTCCGAAGAAGTACCTTTGAAGTAATGAACTTATTGATCCGGGCAAGTACCTTTGAAATCATGAAGTTATTGGTCAGAATAGCTACTTCAAATTTGATGACCATTATTGTCAGCAGATTTTGAAGCCATGCTATTTAGTTATTCAAAGTTATATAATATAGTGCCAATTAGATCAATGTTATCCCACTTTCTGTGCTTTTATAGAATTGAATTACTGTTATAGAGAAATGTTTTAAGTGCAAACTTTTCTTTTTCTTTTGAAATGTTGCAATTTTTATAATACTATGAAAGCTATTAGTCTGCGACCTTTGCCATGTCCAGAGACGAGAATAATGGAAAGGGGGCCACGGGAATCAAGAAACTTGCCCAGGCCATTAATGTTGTCAAATGAAAATGCTCCTTATTTTAGAATTTTATTGCTATATCACATAAGTACTGCTCCACTGTGTTATCTTGTGTGGTTGTAAGCTGCTATTTGTCTCTACGTAAGGACACACACCTGGATTTTTATTATATGGTTGCCTGTTGTTATAATGTTTGAAGCCTCTTTTTTCTGCGTGTGCTGAACTTGATATCAATTTGCTATGCTTACTGTTTGCTCTGCAGTGTCCTTGTCTTTAGACTCTATTTTCGAAGAGGTTATTAAAGGTGAAGGGCCTGCTATGACCTTGGAACTAGTCAGTTGCTCACTTGAGCAACTGCATTTTTGTTCTGAAGACGACAACGGATACAGCATAAGTAAGAGTTCTTCTAACTGAAGTGCAGTTGATCCTGTACCCCTCGCTGGAAACGTGAATGAATTAGAGCTTTGGTCATTTGTTTTGTTGTGTCTTTGCAGATTTGAAGGACATCATTGATAAAGCTCGCTTAGAAGAGGTCATTTGACTTCCCTTTTCTGTTGTGCAGTTTACCTTTTGAATTATCTGCTTATATATTTCTTCATCCATTTCGGAACAGGTTGAGTCCCTTATATTAAAGAGGTATGGACATGACGCTTTTAGAATTTTTAGGTCATTGTCAACTGGGCGTGCACTGGATACTGATCAGGTAGTCTATTGTTACAGCATAATTTGACAAAGGTCCATAATTTATTATTACGGCATAAATCGTCAATGATTAGTGTAGTATTTGCTTTGCTATTTCAAACAAAAGGAAAATGAAAAAAAAAAAATGTGCTGGGATAGTAATCCTTGTACTAAGATAAAGTTTTTTTTTTTAAGTGATCGTTCTATGATAACGACAAAGACACTGCTGCTTTTGTATTCATTCATGATAGTGGGTAGTGATGCTATCTCTGATGTTCGTTATTATTATATCACCCTTGGAAGAAATAGTTATTACTATTAGACTTTTAGTTTCCCTATTCTCGTTTATAGGTAGTTACTTCTTAGGGTGAGCAAAATACCGAGTACCCATTCGAGTATAACTACTAGGAAGTAGACTCCATCAGTTCCCGACCAAAAGCCTATAACTATGGTACCATTGCTGATAGAGAAACTCAGGGATTGCTAGTAAATTTTGCTTCTAGTTTCTGGCATTTTTTTGAACCAGAACGGGTAACCCAGTCAAGTAGTTGCAGTTCTGGGTAACAGTACTAGTTAAGAAGCTTGAATAAGTAAGTTAGTATGGTCAATTTTTCCTGTCTCTTTTTCTCCTTTCCTCTCTATTCATCTCCTACATAACATGTCTGCATTTTGTAATCAGTAAGATAGCATGTCCAAGATAATTTATTTTACATATCTAAGTTTGTATTTTGCTCATGATTTGTTTTCTCTTATTAAGAAGACTCTAGAGTCTAGATTAAGACTTGAGATTTGTAGTTGAATAGCTATGCTGTATGTATTTGTTTTACAGATTTGTGACCAATGAATATAAACTTGTACAAGTAATATTTTATCATAAAGGCGTATGTATGAAAGGATTTTGAAAGAGAAACTGTGTTGAGAAAAAAAAATTAGGGTACCTGAAAGTGGGTGGAATGGCTCTGATTTGTCAATATTCTTTTGCAATCTAGAAAAGGTTCAATTTATTTTTGGGTCAACCTTCCCGTATTGCCTCATGTGGAAGGACTATATTTTTTACATTGCCATGTATTTTCTCAAAATACACACATTACACATTCTTTGTAGAAGGGTCCCTTATTAAATTAGATTAATGTTAAAATGGACACAATAGATTAATGTTAAAATGGATATTATTTCTTAGCTCAAAGTGTAATCAGTATATTCATGTATATAACACAAATTATGTGTTGGTGTGAATATAAAGAATATAAGCTAACTATTATACTATATGATGTCTCTTGCAGGTATCTGAGAAGACCTTGACAGACAAGAAGGATACACCGAAGATTTTATATAAGCTTTGGCAGGATGGTTTCCTTCAAATGGAGGTAGCTTAAATTTCATGTGTTAATTTATCTGCTTCTCTTTGATAGACATAAAGCAGCCTAGTAGCTCCAGATAACCTATTTCTTCCTTCAATTGCACTGGAGCATTCACTTGAATATTGCATATGTTACTTCAACAAGAGTTGCATGCTTAATTTTTTATTGCCACCTTAAGATGGTAGCATCATTCTCAAGCAAAGATAGTGGAGGCCATCACAATTAACTAGGTTTCATGAGAAGTGTTATTGCATTATTAATATTTATCTGGACTTCTACTTTAATTTATTACTCCCCTCTTTCCCTCGCAAAAAGTGGGCCAATGGGGCTAATTGGTAAAAATGGAGGAAGTATTGTCTTTCTCGACCAGCTTATGTTTGTTACCTCTGTGGTGTGTTACATATCAAGAGAAAATATCTTTCTATTGTATACGTTGCTTTGCGAAAATCTGCATATGTCCAACCCCTTGAACGGGAACCTCTTTATAGGCATACCTTAGAAAAAGAAAAAAGAAAAAAGAAAAAAAGAATGTATGATTCGTTGAAACCTATGTTGCAACTTATGAATTCATCTTCTTAGTACCAACTAGTCTTCCTGGAGTATTGACTTACTTATAGATTTCTGACGTGGAAACGAATTGTTGTAGAACTTGTCTACTAATTACTAAAACAATTTGTCCTCTTTGCTATGAACCGTAACTAGGAGTAATTTAATGTCCTTTGTGCTGTTAAATGTGACAAAATATTCTACTGCACATAATTTATTTAAGTCCATAGTCATATCTTCCTTTGGTGTGGTCCTCTGATTGTTTTTACCAAATTTTATTCAATGAATGAGGATTGACTTCGGATTAAGTTCATAGATCAAGGAATGCTCTGTTATTGTACACGAAGTCTCAGGTTAAACCTTAAGCTGATGGACTTGTAAAGTTGCACTAGTTATCTTGTATTGTCACTCTCCGCTAGCCATAAGCCCATAATGCGAATCAAAAAGGCGAAATCAACTACTCGCAACTGAGATTTACTATACTGAATATTTAAGTACATATTGCCTGTCGAGTAACTTATAGGTTTCATATCCATTCCCTCCATGTTCTCAAGAAAATACTTCAGATCCAGTATGCTTGCCTGGTTTTTTTCTTGGGACCTGCAATTTAATGAATTTCTCTACGACTTGCTTAATTTTGGTTTGCTTTCGTATTTATATTGTCTGCCCTTATACCTGTTTGGAACTTTGGAAAATGACCTGGGTATCATCATGATATTAACAGGTGTCCACATAGATTCTATTTTGAAATTTCGAAAAAAAAATTGTTTTAGGCTTTCCCTTCCAAGCATGCTATAAGAATTGAGAATGGTGTTTTTGTGTAGTCTTTCTGTTTGGTGTAATTTGCAATATGAGGACAAAAGTATAACTAGAAAATCTCTGTTCATAACAACCATAAGGTTCTAAGTTGTGATACAGCGATGGCGAGCTTTAGGATCCATCTTCAAAATTAAACTTTTTTTCAGTTTTGCGGCTGATATAGAATACTACTACCCTTTTACCATCGACAAAGCCTTCTGAGTCTTCTTTTATTTGTATTGTAGAAAATAAGTATAACAACAGGGCAGAAACAGACTAACATTCTCTCGTGGAGCGCAAATATGGACAAAATTTGGCGTAAGGTTCTTGATGAGCTACATCATGCTGCACTTAATTTGAGCTTGCGGTGTGCCCATGAGATGGAGAAGGATCGTGAGGTAATTTTTTCATGTATTTTCATTTGGCTTTGAAACATGTTGGTCCCCTTTTCTGCACTTACCCACGTACTATAATATTCCTTTTTTTTTAAAGTCTAGATTATCCTCTTTGATTCCCTCTTCTGCACTTACCCCCAGCCGCTTGCCCCCTTGTGTGAAAATGCAGGAGGGGGCTCACTCAACAGCCTGGGCCCTCGCCTCACTTGAAAACTCTTATCATGACCTCTCTGCTACATGCTCCCTCAGCCCATGACTGTATGATATCACATGTGCATGTACGGGGTATTCGCCTTTCATATACACGTTATGGGGTAACAATATTAGGGTCCCTAAAATGCAACTATTTTGAACTTTCGTGATATATTATATACACTGCTGTCCCCTAGAGGAAAATTAAATCACATATGTTTCCTATGTCAATTTGTTAGGGACGGGGGGTTGGGAGGTAACCCTCCGGTAGCTATTCTTTTTACTAAAATTTGTAGCTTCCACTCCAAACAGAAGTGTTAAGAGCACTCGTAGACATCTGAGGTGTATATAGATAAGGTAAGGTAACAAGAGCATGTTGATGTAAGGCTCTTCCCAAGTTTCCTTCTTTATCCATCACTTAAGTGTTTCGCTATCTCCCAGGATGTCCCGGCACTTGCGTGTCTCTCTATATATAGTAGGGAGTAGGGACCAAAAAGAAGTTCTCTCCATTCCCCTGCAATTAAATGGTAGTGTAGTCTACTGTGATAGCAGGAATCCTGATTGTTTATTCTTCATTTCAAATGACGTCAATGCACTTGAGAGCTATGTCATTTGGGTTAGGGGTATGAATGGCGGATACATTTACATATTTGGGTGAATAACCATTTTTTTTACACAAAAATTTCCTGAGATTAGAATAGAGGGGTAGGGACTAGGGAGACAACTTCAAAATAGAATTATAATGATAAGATTCAAATATTTATTGTTTTCATTTCCAATGGAGCCAAAAATTTGTTACTTCTTGGTTTGTGAGGGAATAAAGCAAATGGCACAATAAATTGGTTGTTTTTTTTTTTTTTTGTGAATTTGAGGTCATTTGATGCACTTCTCGTGGAATTTTCACCTTGGGTCATTCGGAAGCAACCTCTTTGTAAGCTAGCATAGTGGTTAGGTTGTGTACCCCCAACAAGAACTTACTTTTAGCGTGGAGTTGGTAAAATTGAACAATTTCCTAGAAAAAAACACCGCTTTTTCTTTTATGCTCCACAATTTTCTCTTGTCAGCTCTTGCTTCTATAAGAATTTCATTTATAGGCCAAGAATTGCTGTAATTGCTCATTTACTCGTTACTAATTCGACTTTTCCTCCTCAGGATTTCACTGCTACAAACCAAATTAAAATCCTTGCCACATGAAAAGGTACTGTGGTGGTATTCAAACAAACCCGTAGGCCTTGTTTGGAGAGGAAAAGAAGAGGGCAAAGGAAGGGAGGGGGAACTAGGGAAGAGAAAGGAAGGGGAGGGAAAGGGAAGGAAGGGGAAGAGTTTTCTCTCCAAATCTCTTCTTTGTTGCAGAGATTCAATTATACTAAAATGCCTTCATCATCATTCGGCCAACCAAACAAAGGGAGCCACCTTCCTCCATTTCCGTCCAAATCCCCCTATCCAAATACACCATTAGAGATGAAGCATTCTTCTTGTAGGTCATAGATATTTCTTCATTGGTTGGGTAGTTGGAGAATTGTTGGTGAAATGCCCTACTAGGTTTAGTAGTATGCTTCAATTTGTTTGTTAGCTTGTGAAATTTAGTTACGACCTATGAACAAAAGTTTGGGTTCTTGTTCTTCAATTAAAAGTTCAATTTGGCCTTTACCTATGTTACTCCCGAAACATGGAATTGTGTTCGACACATATGGCCGATTTATTAAAATTTAATAAATAGACTTAGACATTAGAGTTTTGCTTTTCCAACCCTTTCCCAACCCATTTGTATTTATTCTAGGCTCAGTGTTTCTTTAGTGTTTGTTCCTCTACAATCACTATATTTGGCTCTTCTACATTGATACTGTTCTTAGTAGGCCGCTTTCTTATGTAGTACGAAGTAACTAGTAACGTCTTCTAGGGGCAATTTAAGATTTGCGGTTGTTAAGTTGACCACTAATGTGCCGGCTTCCCATGACACGAAGAAAGACTTGGGAAATAACATCTATATAGAAGCCTATTTTTCTAGTCGTGGTGAATATTTAAGTGGCAAATTCAACTTGTGTCCTCGTTTGTTTGTTGTCAGAGGCTTAAAATTAGATCCTGAAATGGCGGTAACTTTTTTTCAAGTATTTCATTCAATCTGTAAACTGTTTTTTTCCCAGATAAGCAACATATCCAAGACTGCTGACAAAGGGAAATCTAAAGAGCTTGAAAGCAGACTTAAACGTCGCATTAATGTATATGTTACCCTAAATTCTTCCCTAATGGAGCTAGATGATGCTATCATGCTCTTCAGCAATTTTCTTGTTTGAATTCTTCGACTTTATAGCTTGAATCTTGTAATTATACTTCTAGAGTGAAAACTATGAATGTAGGTGCTCTTCTGTTTACTTGTAGATTGGTTCACAGTTAATTGTCGGTGATTATTGGACCAATGCCGTGTAAACGTGCGGGTTTTATTTATTTATTTTCTTGGAGTATGAATGACCCAAAGTTACCCGAACATTGTTGCGATCAGAAATGTTCTGAAGGTAAACGGTCCTGATTTTAGATAGCCCAAAACTTGTGAGAGTCGAGATTATTTAACTTGGCGACTCAAATTGCCATGATCGTGGTGTGCTATTCCACACGCCGCAAAGCCCTTAGTGATGAGCTATTTTTGGAAAAACGTCGTTACGGGTATTTTATATTTTTTGTCAAACAAAGCGCGCATTTTAGTCACATTATAATAGAGGAGAGAGAGGAATCGAACCTGGGATCTATTGTCCACAATACTGTCGTCTTAACCACTAGATTAAGACATCTTTGGTAACGGGTATTTTATATTACGTGCTCCCTGAACTTGTACTTGTTGCAACTCCCTTAATAAGCTAATTCGAAATGTGAATACACGAGACTACAACATAGGCGGATTAAGGCTACGTTCTTTCCCATTTTATTTCGACTCAAGTTCTTTTCAATTCAGCTTTGCTCTATTTTGTTTGGTCAGGTTCACCTCCGTCAATTTAATTCAAGTCTGTTCAACCGAATATAACATTGCTTAATCCTAGTAGGCTAGTAATATGTATTTGACATAAAAGCAATTTGAGTTGATCTGACTCGCACTTTGAAAGATTATACCTAATTTGCTTGACATAAAATAATTTATAACCGAGTTTTCCTAGGTAATATGATCTAATTAGATCAAACTTCATGTTTCTGAAGTTTAGGTTACACTTATTTTTGCCTAATTTTTTGTGTACTTTTTATATTGTTTGTCAAAAATATCTTAATTAAAGCTAATCAAATGATTTGAACAGAAAAAGTAATTTGTCCTAAGATAGTATCATGGTTAATAACTCTACGTCTATACACCATATATAATTAACCTAATACAATATATAAAACATTTATTTCTCATTTTTGCGCACACATAAATTAATAAATATATTTAGTTGTATTGTATTTTTTTTTTTATAATAAACTCTACTTACTCTACAAAACAACTATACGCGAGTATCGTATCAGGTGCATATAAAATATGATGCAGATCTCCTCGTTATATCTGTCACCAAGTATTTTGGATTAAATTATACATCTGATGTACTATAACTGGTGGGTAATTTCTAAGCTTTAAGATAAAGTTAATGAATATTGTTTAAAGGATTATGAGTTTTATTATAAAATTTCTTAGTTCGTTCTCAAAAACATTTCATATAAGATCAATTATATTTGAGATACGTCAAAAACTTAAAATGTAACATTAATTTTGAAAAACTCAGGAAAAAATATACATAAAACACATTTGAGTATATATTGTCTGATACTTCTTCCGTCCCACTTATTAATTATCATTTGGTTTCAGCACAAATATTAAGGAAATGTGAGATAAAGTACTTTAATAATAATATACTTTTTCAACCTTATCTATCACTTGCATATGGAATAATATATGCAATAGAAATGATTAATTATTGACTGATCACTAATAATACACCAAAATATAAAAAATGATAACTATTGATCGAGACGGAGGGAATATATCCGTATTTTGCTTTTACCTCGTTCAATGGGTTGTACTCCGTATGAAAAAAGAAAAAGATATGTTGTCAGAAAATCCATTTTCCGCCCAACATGCGGCATGTGAAGACGCTAATGCACTTTACGGCGAAAAAGCAAAAGAAGTAACGCAACGCCACTACCTACAGAGTACTTGAATTGATAGTACATCTTTCCGGCCGATTTAATTACCGTTGATCTTGTTTCAGACGGATCATTTTGGTCTGAAGCAATAAGACGGGATTTTGTAACCACTTTACAGTTAGATGTAACCACTATTGAAAACAGGTTGATATAAGCTGTGGTTACATTTTATCAAAAAGTGGCAACATAATCCCGTCTTATTATTCAGACGGAATTAGTCCATCTGAAATAAGAATTTGTGATTTAATTACTCCAAGTACTACTAACTAACTAACTTATTCATGCATCTTCCCTTCCCGCACAGTAGGAATCAAGCAGCTAAGGACATGTCCGCGATTGGGTAAATTGTTACGGTATAAACTCATGTTATGTGTCGGTGGTGTAAAGATGGAAAAAAGTATTTTTATAAGTGTGCACCGATTCAGATAGTAGGAGGTCTTTTGGAGAAGAGTCAAAGATAAATATGTAAGAATTTGGCTAAAAGCGGACACTATTATGCTATTATGCACCGTAAATGCTGGTGCAGTAAAGAGTAAAGACCCAACAAAGTGTATAACGGCTCAACGCTTTAGTACAAAATAATACTTCTAGAGTCTAGATCTTCTCTTTCTTTGACTTTTAATCAAAACAATTGTATGGTGAATAGCCGTTTTATTATGTTTGTACATCTCATTTATCACTATATATCATTAAAGAAGGTTAAGAAATAAGTGTGTTTTATACTTTATCCGTTTCAATCATTTGTTTGTTTTTTATTAACATATCTCTTACAAAGAATAAAAAAGAAAAACAAATAATTGAGACATAGAATAAAAGACTAGAGAAACTCTATAACTTAAAACTAACTTGAGTAATATGATTGTCATTTTTACTAACACAAATTCTTATTTAAAATTGATACTACCCGTCTTAAGTTTAAGAGAGGTCAAATACATATCAAATCACATGATAAGTTGCCTAGAAAATGACACAAGTTTTATTTTTATTATTATTATCAACATGTGTTAATATTTGCCCATTTTATAATTTAAGACGGAGTGGTGTACACGTCTTAAGCAAGACTTAGTGGCCTCAGAAATATAGTACTCTGTAATACCCTATTATCGGTATCACAAATTCTCATTTAAGACGAGCACTATCCGTTTTATGTTGAAGACAATTCAAATACATACCAAATTGCCTCATTTATGCCTAAATATGTATTATCCGTCTTAAGAAAGACTTACTCTATCGGTATTCCGAAAAAAAATCACATGGGTAAATCGCATCAAGTATGTGGATTGATAGTGGAGTTAAGGACGTAGTTTTGAGTAGTGACTATATATGAGCCTATGAGTCTATGACTATGAGATACTGTATCATAGAGTGTGGTGCATGCTGACATATTCAATGTCGTAATTCACATTTGTTTGTAGCATTTAATTCACGTTTTTAAGTGATGATGAATGACAAAGTTAGGTTTAAATGTTGGTATTATTTGTGTTCTTCTCCCCTTTCCTTAAATGGAAATTCAATCATTGGAAGCCGCAGTAATTTCTTGACTAATATTCTCTCTTTTTCCAAACACAAATTCTTATTTCAGACGGACTAATTCCGTCTGAAAAATAAGACGGGATTATGTTGCAACTTTTTCATAAAATGTAACCACAGCTTATATCAACTTGTTTTCAATAGTGGTTACATCTAACTGTAAAGTGGTTACAAAATCTCGTCTTATTGCTTCAGACCAAAATGGTCCGTCTGAAGCAAGACCAACTGTTTTCCAAAAGTGTTCTTGTGTTCTTTGAGTAATTATAGTGTATTTTGGGATTACGGTACTCCTTACATCTAAATTATTATAATATTCTGTTTTATTTCTTCTTATTTGGGTGTAAGGAGGACAAAAGAAATTTTGGTGATGTTTTAGTAACTTTTGGTCAATTCGATTGTCCCTTAAGAAAGTCTACTTTGTTTGTTCCCCAAATTCTTAGTTTATATTCTTATTTAAATAATGTAATAATAATAAAATCTGACTTCGAGAGTCGAATTTTTCTTGTGTGAGTTACCATTTTGACTGCTTAAAAAATAAGTAATGTTAAAAAGAGTTGAAAAAATGGTACGAAGTAATGATAATATTAATCGAAAATGGAAAGTTAGAAGAGATTTTGAGTGGCGTTAACAATGTTGTAAAAAAGTACATGTTAAAGTATTAGATTATTGATTGAGCCTCAACCACCATCTTACAGTTTTGTTGAGATAGTTTTTTACATCGGAAAATTCTCACGGTACCCCCGAACTTTGGTAGTTTGCCCGAAATACCCAAAATTTTGACCCGGGAAACTTTAAGTGGTCATAACTCGGGTTTAAAAAATCGGAAAATGACTAAATTTTTTTTCAAATCGTTGATCTTTCCGAGAGGTACGATTTGAAAAAAAAATTATAACTTCACAAATTCTCATTTTAGACGGAAACTATCCGTCTTAAGCTTAAGACGAGTCAAATTTATATAAAATTACCCCATTTGTTGCCTAGAAATAACCAAAAAAATTATCTTTATTACCACCATATAGTAATATTTGACCCGTCTTAATTTAAAACGGATAATATACACCTTAAAGAGAGCTTACTATTACAAATTTGATCTCAAAACTCAAATAATCTACATCAATATGAAACAAGTGGTGTATAAACCAAAAACAATACAGTTTGAATTTGATAATACAGTTGATGGAGTATTAACCAAACACAAATTCTCCGTAGTTGACACTTGACAGTCCACCCTTCCATGTTCGCAAGACCTACATTATCATTTTGTAGTAACCCAAAATTAGGACAGAGGATCCAAACTCGTAATTTATATACAAATAAGTCGTCTTATAATATAGGACCGTCTAACACTATAATATTATGATCATCAATACTCTATGGTCACGTACTCACATCTTCCCAGGGTTGGGAACTAGCCACCACTACCAGGAGTCTAGGACCTCTTTCCTTGCCGGCCTCAATAGATACGAAAGCTTGACAGCTTTATGAGAACCGATAAGACTGATATAACACCATCGTACATACGACGAGAAAAAGGTGATTATATTTTAAATAATTACCATTTTATGTTGATAAATGACCATTTTTTTCAAATTTGTCTTTACCATAAAATGGTCATTATTACTACAAAGTGGTAACTTTTATCAAAAAACACCAATAAAACTGTCCTAGGTGAGAATTACTAGTAGTATAATTATAAATCTGTCAAAAATAAGGTGTTCATAACCTAGTCAATTTCGGCAAAAAGAATTACCTCCCAATTTATAATACTCATTGTTTTATTAGTATACTCAAATCTAACTAAGCCTATACGGAGTTTTATTAATAATTTAATATCCGAGTTTGTTGTAAGTTTTGTCATCCCAATATTTATTTAAGGGAGCTCGAAAACTTTACATGATAGTTGTTAATTGTTTGTAAACTTTACAACATAACTCATAAGGAGTAAATTTCACTCCCCATAATAAAGGTCAAAATTTATCCCCTAATAGTAGTAAATAGTAATACAACGAGTGATATAATCTACTTATGAGTAAATTTCCAAACATCTACCTCCATTTTACTACAACAGGGTGCGAGTAAAAATCGGACACGGCAATAAATTTATATATTTACACACATTCGCCTTGCTAACCTGTTCCAACTTCCAAGCATGTCTACGAAAATACACTTGTCTTCAAATTGTAAAAATTACACCATTAAATTTCTTATAAAAAGAGCTTTCATATTTGTACATATTTCAAGACATTTTTCTTATATTTTACGGAAATTTTACATGATATCCCTTAACTTTGTCAGATTTCTTTGTACCCTGCTTTTATGAATATGTCCATGGTATTCTTAAGGTTTCATTTTTGTGCATATGATACCCCCTAATGGAACAGTACGTTAACTTTTGATGATGTGGCAATAATTAATAAATTAAAAGCTAATTATAAATATGAAATGAAAATAAAAGTTTGAACGTTTTCCATGTTATCCATGCGTTTTATACATTCTTCCCCATATATCCCTAGCTAGAATGAAACAATTTTCTCATTGTACCCTTGACTCATTAGCATATGGTTTTTTTTTTTTGACAGAAAAAAAAAAAGCACATGGTTTTAATGTTCATGTAACGTCCATCTTCACACATATAGACCCCATAAAATCACCCTAGTACCTTATGACATTATTTCAAAGGGAGTGAAGGTCAAAAGAAACAATCATAATAAACACTACAAGAATCAGGTCTAGTACCGACCGTTTTTAGCGGTCGCTAAAAGTGAAAATCGGTCGGTAATACTTCTTACCGACCGTTTTTCCCTCCTTGGCGTCCGAATAAATTCGGTCGGTAATTGTGGTCGGTAAATGTTTCTTACCGACCGATTTCAAATCGATCGGAAACATACCGATCGATCAATCAGTCGGTGGAGAGAAAATCCGTCGGTACTAAAAAACATTGACTTGGTCAATGTAAATGTCCAGTCGGTCGGTAACAAAAAAATCGGTCGGTGATTACCGACCGACAGTCGGTCGGTATAGGACCATTTCGGTCGGTGTCATTTTTAGACCAAAAATAATCAGGAACTATTCAGACGGCAATCGGTCGGTATTTGTATGTACTCGGTCGGTAAATTGTTGAGTCGGTCGGTAAATTGTATGAGTCGGTCGGTATTCATTGTGAACGATTTGGGTGATTTTGCTTCTTATTTTCCCCCATTTGCTATATTTCCTGCAAATTTTTCAATATATATACAAATGCGTTCGTACACAATTTTTTGAAACCAGAAACCGTCTTTCAAATTAGAAACTACTAAAGTTTACAATACAAGTCTTACAACTACTAAAGTTTACATTACAAACTACTAAAGTTTACATTAACTAGCATAACCATGTCTTATACAACAAACTACTAAAGTTTACATTACAATTAACCCTGTCTTACACAACCAAGTACCTTACACTTGAAAACCACTTCCGCCTCCACCGGGGTTATCGTTATTTGGGTTAGTCGGAAAATCAAATATGTTATTGTTGCATCGGTATTGGGTTTGGGATTCAAGCAGTTTGGCTAAGGCCTCAATTTGGCGCCTTGTTTCTTCCCGTTCACGCATAGTAGCGGCTTGACTTGCCGTGATTTGCTGCCTTAGTTCTTCTTGATTTTTCACGTAAAGTTCATCCCTTTGTTGCATCTGCTCTCTATACTTCCTAAACTCTTCGACTTCCCTCGCACGTGCTTGAATTGATTGAGTTAGAACACCCGGGATATATTGTTGGGAGGCGGAAGATTTACCTGTCGACGATGATGACGCCGGGGGAGTGTAATATAGTGAGGCGGCGGTCCCTAAACCAAAGACTTGGCCCTTCTTGTATCCATCCACCGAATCGTACCAAACCTTGTTAACGTCAATCGGAAGTCCTTGCTCCGTAAGCTCGGCTATCATCCTTTGAAAATTTTGCTACATTGTCAAAAAGAAAGTTGTAAATAACTCATCTATCGTCCTTAGAAAATAAAAAAGCGTCTATCGGAAGTCCTAACACAAATGTAAAAATGAAATTTCGAATGTAGTAATACTTACATATCTAGCTCGGGCAGTTGGATGACTCCATTGCTCCTCACCATCAACCATTCTCATATGGCTATCAAGAAATAGCTCCACTGCATTAGGGGCTACACCCCCCTTATCTTGCGCCTTTAATAAAACCAAATCAAACATTAACTTCAAATTACAAATACTAACTTTATACTAACATTACAATAACAAAGTATATTATCAACTTCAAATACTTAAATAAGTTCAAATTATTTACCATCTTAGCAGCATGTTTAACAGCTTTGATTGACCCGTAATGATGTGTAGTAGGGCCATCTTCGCCGCCTTTCTTGTTGATGGAAGCTTGTTTCGATCTCTTGATAAACGCCTTATTCTTCCGCTTCTCGATTAATTCTTTGAAAACATTAGGAAGCATCCAACCCGGGCCAATCGGATTCTTACCTCTTATCATCTGGCCGGCATCATACATGGCGTCTTTTAAACGCTTTCTACACGTCTCATTGTATTGCTTCCTACACTCATCCTCATGCTTAGGATCCCAATTGCACAATGTCTACACATAAAAACAACAACCCTTATAAAAACAAACACACATATAAATTAATAAAGTAAACGTTTATATATATAAATACCCGAAAATTAGCAAACCACGCATCCCTTTTACTTTTTGGAGCCTCTTTCCAGCTCAAGTAAGGGACATCGTAGTTGTTTTTGAAAGACCGGCTAACTCTTCGGACCACTTGGCTATCGTCAAACCTATATCAATATTTATATTAGAAAATGATATGTAACATGTTTATACGTGTAATTTATTAGAACAGATATTATAAATAAGAAATTGTACCATAATAACCCCGGCTCTATATCAATAGGTAACTCTCTTGATGTCGCAGGGGTTGTACTTTCGTTTGATGTCTGCCCCTGCTCATTGTTGTTCTCTTCGTCGCTCGTCTCCCCCTCTTCTATCACCGGGTCCCTAAATACTATACCTTGTTCTCGTGGTCGTCCTCGTCCCCGTCCCCGTCCATGATCTCCTGACATCTTAAACAAAACTAAATATATACAAGTTAATGTTAGCAATTAAACATTGTTGTCAAATAAACAAAGGAGTTTGATAATTGATGACACATAAAACATTACTAATTATAATGTACTTATTACATAACATAAAACATTACTAATTATAATGTACTTATTACATAACACAACTAGTCTTTTACTCATCGTCATCTTCATCTTCATCGTCATCGTCATCTTCATCTTCATCCTCCTCCTCCTCCTCCTCCTCCTTCTTCTCCTCCTCATCTTCATCTTCATCCTCATCTTCATCATCATTTATAAAATCAACTTCATATAAGTCTTCATTTCCTCTTCCAAATCTACGAACCTCCACCACCTCATCTTCTTCCTCATCATCGCCTTCAATAAAACCTTGTAAGACTTCATCTTCCACAATGGAAGATAAATTAAGAGGTGTCGTCATTTCTTCTTGAAATACGGTTGTGTCAACCGGTGCATCAAATTGTGCTCTCGCTTTACTTTTAAACACCGCCCACCAATTATCTCTATCTTTCTTTGTGCTTGGATAAGAAGTGTAATAAACTTGATTAACTTGATGTGCGAGCACAAAAGGGTCGTATTTTAAATACTTTCTCTTATGATTTACTTCAACAAGTTTATACGTGTCATGTACTATTGTGCCGATTGAAGAATTATCCATCCAACAACATTTAAACAAGATTGCATTATACGCCATTTTGTCACCACAATACCTCAACTCAATAATCTCTTCTAGGGTACCATAATAGTCATCTCCACCAACACCGTTAACACAAACACCATAATTCATACTTGCTTTATTTTCCCCATATTTCATTGTGTGAAAATTAAAGCCATTTATCGAATATTTCTGCCAAGTTTGTACTTCTTTACAAGGACCCCTTGACATGGCCACCAACAAATCATCTTTGATATCTTCTTGAAGTACCTAGTTTAAAATTAGTCTTATTAAGTACCCATATATATTGACTTAAGGTTAGTTTGTATATATTTGTTTAATGTTTGTAAATGAAACTTACATGTTCTTTAAACCAATTTGGGTATAGCTTTTCGTATGAAGTCCAAACCTCATCTATATCAATATTTGGATGTTGCTCACGGATGAAAGTTTCGAATAACCTATCATTTAACAATTGTTATTATAATATGAATAATCTACCACTTTAATTATTTTATTGCCAAAGTGTAAAAAACTCACATACCTCTCATATTTTTCTACTCGTTCACAATTCGATAAGGCGTAAAGATGAGCACGTTCATATTCATCTCCATCCAAATATCTTATTTTTCCTTTTGTCAATGGTTGAGCTCCATGTTTTTGGAATAGCTCAGGTAAGGAAGACTCCGTTTCATCTTTTGTTCCGAAATGTAAATCTTTACCCTTTGTGTCGATATGGTCTTCAAAATATTGGGAACAAAAATTTGATATTTCTTCCACTAAGAAAGCGTTGCAGATAGACCCTTCGACTCTTGCTTTATTACCAACTTTTTGTTTCAAGTGATTTAAAAACCTACATGGTATAATAATGTTAGTTGAATATTCAAAATATTTTATTTAATTTTTTATTACATTTGAATAAGTACGTATGTAATTTACCTCTCAAAAGGATACATCCACCTATATTGTACTGGCCCTCCAACCCTTGCTTCATAAGGCAAATGTATAGATAAGTGTTCCATTGAGTTGAAAAATGATGGCGGAAATACTTTCTCCAACTTGCAAAGTATTTCGGCAATGTTGCTCTCTAGATTTTCAATGTTTTCAAGTTTGAGGGTCGGGGCACACAAATCACGAAAGAATAGACTTATTTCAGTTATTGCACTCCACACATCTTTCGGCAATAAGTGCTTCAAAGCCACAGGTAGTAATCTTTCCATGAAAACGTGACAATCATGACTCTTCAACCCATGAAGGATATGATCATGTCGATCAACACACCTACTCAAGTCGGATGCATACCCATCTGGAAACCTCAAGTTACAAATCCACTCACATAACACTTTTTTTTGAGCCTTATCAAGTGCAAATGGGGCTTTTGGCTTAACTCCATTTTCCTTAATGTGTAAGTGTGGTCTTTTGCATAATAGTTTAACGTCTTCCCTTGATTTTTCATTGTCGCAAGTTTTATTCTTATTATTCATGACCGTATGAATCAATTGCTCAAAGAAGTTCTTTTCAATATGCATAACATCCAAATTGTGTCGTATTAACAAATGTTTCCAATAAGGCAAATCCCAGAATATACTTCTCTTAGACCAACCTAATTTATTGGCTTTAAACTTGTTCAATTCACTCTTTGTGAGCTCAATACTTGTAGGATAATCACGAATCTTCTCCCAAATTTCAAAACCGTCTAGGAATAGAGGAGGGGTGTCATTTTTTTGTAATATATTCTTGAGAAATGAGGTTTTGTTATACCGAAATCCGTGGTTAGGCGATAAGAATTGTCGGTGACAATCAAACCAAGACACCTTATGACCCATAGGAAGATAAAATGCCTTTGATTCTTCCATACAATAAGGACATGCAAGGAAGCCGGCCGTGGCCCAACCGGAAAGCATGCCGTAAGCTGGAAAGTCATTGATTGTCCATAAAAGAGCGGCTTTGAGTTGAAAATTTTGTTTCTTGGACACATCGAAAGCGGGTACACCAACCTCCCACAACTCTTTCAACTCTTCGATAAGAGGTTGTAAGAAGACATCTATGTGACTTTTAGGATTATCCGGCCCCGGAACAATCAATGAAAGGAACATGAATGGTTTTTTCATGCACAACCATGGTGGTAGATTGTAAGGAGTGAGAATTACAGGCCAACATGAATACTTTTTCCCAAATTGGCCGTACGGTGTAAAACCATCTGTGCACAACCCAAGTCTGACATTTCGAGGCTCACTAGCAAATTCCGGGAACATTTTGTCCAAATGCTTCCAAGCCTCACTATCGCTTGGGTGGGCAAATGTCCCTTGTACACGAGGGTTTTCTTCATGCCATCTCATAGCCTCCGCAATATTTCTAGTAGCATAAAGCCGTTGTAATCTTGGACCTATAGGAAGGTAGAATAAGACTTTTTCAGGTATTTTCCTCCCACTTGATGGTGTTGGCTTGTACCTATCTTTGCCACATTTCTTACATTTATCAAGCGACACATCTTCTTTCCAAAAGAGCATACACCCGTCCTTACAACAATGAATTTTTTGATAGGGTAGTTGAAGAGCTTTGAGCAATTTTTTGGTGTTATAATAGGTGCGGGTCATCACATTTCCCCGAGGTATAACATCCTCAATCAAGGAAGCAATCTTATCTACACATTTGTGCGATAAGTTGTGCTCACATTTTATGTTAACAACCCTTGCAGGTGCTTGTAACACCGACACATCGCTCCCCTCATATAAAGGTCTCTCCGCCGCATCTAACATGTCAAAAAAACTCTTCAACTGAGGGTGTGGAGTTTCCTCTTCACCAATAGGGGGTTCCTCCATATGTTCTAATGCACGGTCACCTAAGGCATCTATTACCATCTCTCGATATGGTCCTCTTATGGGAGATTGAGTAGTGTTTGGTACATTGTTTGGTATTTTCAAGGAGTAAGGCTCACCATGACACACCCAATCATAATAATTTCCCGTAAAACCTTTACTAATAAGGTGTTCTTGTACCACGAATTCACTCAAGTATTTCAAATTTTTGCACTTTACACATGGACATCTAATTAGTTGTGAATTCCTAAATTCATCTCGACTTTTAACATATTCAAGAAAACTATTCACCCCACATACAAACTCATACTTAACCATCTTCCTAGCATCAACCCTTTCATACATCCATTCTCGTTCAACCCTCTTCATTACAAATCTATATAAATACATAAATATATATAACATAATTAGGCAATACAACAACTAATTGAACAATCTACATTCTTACTAAATAGGCAATCTAAATACTAATTCGTATCTACATACTAATTCCTAGCATCAACCCTTTCATACATCCATTCTCGTTCAACCCTCTACATTCTTACTAAATAGGCAATCTACATATTTCTAATACTAACATCTTAAACATACTATCAATTACATATACTAACATAATCAAATAATTGCAAATTTACTACACAAATATACACATATATCATATACCCAACTTCAACACCTAACCTTATCCCTAACTTAAACAACTCTAAATTACATCCAAATAACAACAAATAAACAAATTCTAACATAAAATTAAGGGTAAAAACAAACATAAACACAAGAATTAAGAGAAAATCATACCTTTATCAAATTACTAACCTCTTGAACATACTAACATAATCAAATTTCAATCAATACCAAAATAGTTTTTCAAATTTACTAAACAAATATACACTACATCATATACCCATCTTCAACATCTAATCAAATTATAAAAAAAACCCCAATTTCACTACCCTTAACCCTAACTTGAACAATTCTAAATTTACAATCAATAAACAACAACTAATAAATCCTAACACTTCAATTATGGGTAAAAAACATATATAAACACTAAACCAACAACATAAAACACAAAAATTAATAATAAATCATACCTTAATCAAGTAACAAGAGGAGAGAGAAGGGTCGTTAAAGGTTGGTGTCAAGTCTGGAACGGCGGAAGGGGTTAGGGGAGGGTCGTCACCGGCGTTGGAGCGACTGTGGGCCGGCGGGAGGTGGTAGTGGTGAAGGGTAGGCGTCGGTTTTGGGGTATTTGCTTAGAGAGTGATGAGTGAATAGAAATAATGAGGGACTTTGGTCGGGCTGATTTTTTTATGTCTGAGAAGTTACCGACCGACTATCAAATCGGTCGGTAATATTAGATAGTCGGTCGGTATTTTTACGCACACCGACCGAAATTTATTAAATACCGACCGTCTAAAAATCAGACGGTAAAATTACCGACCGAATACGATTTGCCGACTACTTTCGGTCGCTATTTAATTTTAGCGACCGTTTATAATAGCGGTCGGAATATTCGGTCGGTGGAACAGCTTATTCTTGTAGTGAAACTTGATGTGTAAACCACTACAAGAATTCTTGTTTCGGACGACTATAAAAAGGCGAATGGTTACAAACTTACAGTAGTCGGCCAATTGACGACTGATATAATATTCGGGCGACTGAGAGTAGTCGCTAATTTAGCAACTACATAATCCCCAAGAGAAATCAGTAAAAATCTCGGGAAGACCATTATCAGTAGCATTTGTGCATTATTAGGCTTGAAACTATCATAACTCACTGATTCCTTGGAGTTAACATGTATAACGTATACCATTTCAAAGCTGCAAATAAATGTTAGATTTCGAGATGTTAGTTTTCACCTCCAACAAGATCTCTAAAAAGTCAAGTCTGAGTAGTACCATGTTATGTGTGAAACGTTCAGCATTCAGCCATACATGTTACAACAACAACTTTGAGGCCGTATATCTCTTATGTCAGGTTGAATCAAGTTGTCCACCATACACCAAATGAAAGCTAATTGAGTTAGATTTATTTCCAATTATTTGAATCACACAATATAATCCTATAGTTGAGATATGGAGTTTGAAAATCAGGCATGTTGTATTGAACATTTAGAATGCTCAAACTTTTATATTAATAACTCAACGGTACCATGAAAAAATTGTTACATCTTACTATCTTAGGGATATTTGGGGAAGAATATATAAAACACAAGGGTACCATGCGACGTGTGCAAAATTTTATTTTTATTTCATATAATTTGTTATTAGTTTTTAATTTAATTTACTAATTAATATTGTAACGTCATCAAAAGTTAACGTCTTGTTAGCGGCCATTACATTAAGGGCTATCATAGGCACAAAAATGAAACCTCAAGAGTACCATTGGCAGATTCTTAAAAGTAGGGTACATTAACTAGGTTTCTAAGGGTTGCATACTTAGATTAACTAGCTAGGTTAGTAAGGATTACATATTCTTAGGTGCCATATCTTTAATTTGTCCCACTAAGCTAATTAATTTGTTTTTGTTGTGTTTATCATCAGGTATTTAAGCAATAATAATATTCATGTACTAATTCGAAAAATATCATCATTTCTTTCTAAAATTTTGAATGCCTTATCATCATTTCTTCGCATTTTTTTATCAAAGTAGCGTTCACCACATAACTAAGTCACATTTTAGGGCTCATTTGAAACGATTTCTTCCAAATGGGTCCACGTCATCACTACTATTTTTTTTTCCCAGTTTCTAACAAAGTCGCTGGCCAGCGACTTTATGTGTAAAACACAAAACCGATGGCTACCCCAGCGGTTTCGGTGGCTTTTAAAAAAAATTGATGCATTCGTGAAGCAGGAGGAATGCGTCAATTTTTTTAAAAAGCCATCAAAACCGCTGGGGTAGCCAGCGGTTTTGTGAGAGGAATGCGTCAAGTTTTTTAAAAAGTCATCGAAACCGCTGGGGTAGCCAGCGGTTTTGTGTTTTACACATAAAGTCGCTGGCAAAGTCAGCGGCTTTGTTAGAAACTGGGAAAAAAATATAGTTGTGATGACGTGGACCCATTTGGAAGAAATAGTTTCAAATGAGCCCTAAAGCGTGAATTAGTTATGTGGTGAAAACTAGTTTGATAAAAAAATTCCATTTCTTCTATATAAACCATAGGTATATATAGTAGTCTAAAAATAATCAAAAGTTAGTTGTCTAAAAATAATCAAAAGTTATAATGGTCAAATGGATCCAATTATGTGTCATATAATAGGGGCAACTTCGGTATATATAGTAGTAGATCTAAGATTTATTTGTCTTATTATTATCATCAAGTGGTGGTTTTTGCAATTTATTAACTATACATCCGAGATACCACAACTAGTAGGATAATTTATGAGATTTAGAATAGAACTTTCAAGTATTTTTCTAAGGGTAATGAGCTTGATTACAAATTTTCTGAGTTCTTTCACTTAAACATTAAACTCAAAAACATTACCTATAAACTCAACTATATATCTGTATATTAGATTTGATGTAATATATATATCAGATATATAATCATTTTTTCCATAACCGTCTTAACCAAGACTACCCGAAAAATAATTGATGGCTTAAATAATTGATACGTCGTACAAGGTGAAGGCATGACGCAATTTATTTAGTTAGAAAAAAGGCAAGAGATGAAGATAGCCGTCCAAATGCTTTATATATCATCGTTTTGCTTATGTCTTATAATAACCTAACTAACGTCCAAACGCGTAGTCAAGTTCCATATACAAACCACTTCAAAAAAAAAATAGTCATATTAAAACTACGCTTTAAGTTTTATTGTACTACTTTTATGTACACGAATTAGGCAACGAGTACGTATGAAATAGACCATAATTAATTGTTACTTATTCTTTATTATCTTTGGTTAATTAGATAGGGAACAATATTTTGACTTATATAGTTATATGTTCACATAATTTAAAATTGACATACAAACATGGCTTTTGAAGACAAATTATAATAAGAAAATTATATACTATATCTTATTAGGCTGACTTTATAGTTATAATTTATTTTTTATGTTTTGACTAGCACACATTGTTTATTTATTTATTTAGTTTTATGTTTGAGACAAAACTAACAATGAAATACGATGTTATTATTTCTTGTTATTCTTACTAGAGGAGAAAAGGTTTTTTACTGTTATATAGATCTTACTAAGTTTCTTTTGTGTAAAGTTATTAAGTTATTTTTAAAGTTACCCATTTTTCATTTTATATCAGCTTTCAAATCATTAACTTCTAAGGGAGCTGAGCGCTCTCCTTCACAAAGTAATTGAACAAACTTTTACGATAACTCAATAACTTTGGAAAGGTATTCGGCAACTTTATAAACAAGTTCAACGAAAAATTAGGTTTTAGACTTTTAGTTAGTTATTATTACAACCGATTGTTGGATCTATTAATTAATTATTATTAGATGATTAGTTGATCAAAATGCAAACTAATAATAAAATTGGTTATCAAAAATATTTCTAAAACAAAAAATCTAAAAAAGTGAAGGAAACACTTTTAAATGAAATATACAAAAATCCCAAATGAAGTATTAAGTAATTACAATATTAATTTACAGGAATGGTTAATTTTATTTTAAACGGTGTATGTGTATGTGTATGTGCATGTGCTTGCATTTGACATTTAACCACGTCAATTGTCTTTTATGAAATTTATGCATTTATCCTCGTAACAATGCAAGACAACTACTCCGTATAACAATTCTGGATTACCCGTTCTAAGACCATCCCCAGGCAAAGGTCAAGTAAATTGGGTCACCGCCAATTTTTACTCTTAGTCACTATATATTTATTTTGATGCCGTTATACCCTCCCAAGCAGAAGGTCGTGGCTACCCAATTATTTTCCATTTTCAATCATTTCTCACATTTTCTACCCCACCTATTTACAACCTCTCAAGTAAAATAGTATTCCCTCCTAGTAACTCATTTCTTCCCTTTTCCCTTTTACACAAAAATTAAGGAAATGAATTTGGACCACACAAAACACACTACCCCACATACAAATGAATTTAGACCACAAAAAAGACACAACCCCACATCCAAAAAGGGAAAGAGGGAAGATAACCCGACTTACCCAACAAGGAAAGATGTAAGAAATAACCGACTAGGAGGGAGTAGATGCTTTATGATTTTTTTTTGTTTTTTAATGATGTACCCAATAACAATGGGACACATGTAAGGTCAATTAGCTGTGACCTAGGTCACAAATTGACCTTTACTAGGGCAATGTCATGCTAAATTTGTTATTAAACTTTGATTATCATGCCCCTAACAAGGTCATAACCTCTCTCATATTTTACCTAATTAATCTTTTTGGGTTCGTTTCTTTTATTGTACCAAAATATAAAAAGAACGGAATAAATCATATCGTAATTGAATAGGATTTTATTGAATTCAAATCGATTTCCCCGGTTAATCAATATTAGGGAGAATCCCGTGCTTCACCCTTAAATTTTTAAATACCATTTATATATATTATTTTAAAATTATTCATTGTTTTTAAGTAATTAATAATAAAAGATAGAATTGAAATTCAAATATTATTCAATGACTAAAATTTATCATAGAGCTTAACATATCTCTTGTATTGTTAAATACATAGAAATACATTTTATCCCTTTTACCAAACCCATCCTTCATGCAACGATGTTTTCCCCATTAGACATTATGTACTATAATATTTATAATTTATTAGAATAAAAATAAATTTAGAAATTTCAACAATACTTTGTAAACCCATTACACAAAAATAGTTTAAATTATGTCTAATAAACTAAAGTGTATGCTTGAAGCAAATTTTACACTAAATTAAATTCAAAGGAGTTACTCCGTAAAAATTAAGCTAGAAATAACACGATCAAATTAGTTTTACGTCATGGATCAAGGAAAAATGGAACATACATCACTGAGTTTATGTGTATTTTTTTATGCACTTTTTAAAATTAACTTTATTTTATTTATTTTTTTACGTTACAACATTAATTTAACTTATTTTTTTATGTAATGTTATGAGTTATATTGAAATATTCTAAACTTACTGTTTAAGCGAACGAACACGGAAATTTTATAATAAAACTCATAATATTTAAAACAATGTTCAAACTTTTTATCATAAAACTCATAAATTACATTATCAATTATCAATTCTAATAAATCTTATATATAGTCTATGATATGATCAATTAATCCAATAAGTCTTACTTGTGACGGGGTGACCTGTCGCAAGCTTGCGACGGGTCAAATCTCCCTCACAAAAAGCAAGTGGCAAGGCAAGTTGGGGGCTCCATTTGCACCCCATTTCCCCCCACACTTACTCTTTATGAGGAGAATTTAACCCGTCTCAAACTTACGACGGGTCGATCCGTCACAAATGAGAATTTGCGCTATTAATTATCCAAACATCTCACACTATACACTCCCATATACTCCCATACTTAATTACTACGAGTATTATACTAATATTCTAGATATGTGTATAAGTTTGTAATCCCCTATCTTGGGTGATAGAGTTTCATGTCTATTTATAATACGGTACATACAATTTACAAGGAGAACATTTACTAGACTATGCTATTTACTAAGCTATGACTTCTATTTACAATGCTAAGACTTTTACTTCATCCGTTCCATTTGGTTGTATACGTTTGCTTTTTGGGCACTATTTATAAGTTAGAAGAATCTTTAATACAACTTCTAATATATAACATAAAAGATTGTCATGTGAGATCTTGTTTAAATTGTCTTACCGAGAACAATATTAATATCAAAATTTTATAATTTTTAATAATATGTAACTAAAGATATAAACAAAACAAAAAGAGCATTGGCATACGTGATAAAGCAAACGTATACAACCAAATGGAACGGAGAATGTATTTACAATGCAAATACAATCAATGAAGATATATAATGCACTAATAATGTGGGACCGTCAACATTTTCAAGTTTCAACAGAGCGTACATGATTCAAAAAGTCAAAATTTACGTGGATATATTTTTAAGTACGACCTTTCTCGAGTTCATACCAACCCTACACAAGAAAGTCCATTAATTCTCTTTCAACTCTTTACAATTCTTCCTATAAATACCCTTTCTTTCTTCTTTTTCTATACTCAAAAATATTCACGAAGAACTAGAGAGAGAAAGCACGTGAGCAACCTAAATTATTGAATTTTTTAAAAAATTATAGCTATAGAAATTAAAATGAGTACATTACTCCAATTTGTTTTAGGAATTTTGTTCATTTTATTGTGGAAATTGGTACATGCTTTTTATTTTGCGCCAATTCGAGTGTATAAAAAGCTTAGAAAAAATGGATTTGATGGTCCAAATCCAAGTTTTCCATTAGGAAATCTTGGTGATATAAAGAAGATGATAATTGAAAGCAAATCATCGTCGCGAATGTCGTCGGAATTTATTTCTCATGACATTCATTCAACTTCTCTTCCATATTTTGCTCGTTGGAAAAAGCTGCATGGTAAGTTTTTATTTGATAATGCATGCATGCATACGTGCATGGTTTTTTTCCATTTGATAAAAAAACAAGAAAAATGTACTAATTAAATACTCTAATTAACCTAAATAAAATGTATTCCTAGCACGTACTACGTATACTTATAACATTCATAGTCGTAATTTTATAGCTATTTGATGAGCCACTCTTTGAAATTCAAAAGTTGGACATTTTTAACACAAGAATAGGTCCATGAATGATCAATACTATGATGTTTCACTAGTTGAATTGGTTGTTTGATTATACTCGATTACTCGTTATAACTTCGTTAATTCAACATATTACTCGTACAATCTTATAGAGTACTCCGTATATAACAATCTTATTATTGAAACGTGTATCTAAGCTAGTATGAGTATCAGTATCACCATTTCACATGCAGTCGACATTTTGCGATTGAAAATGATTTTTAACTTGATTTGAGATCGTCTGACATATTGACACGTACATTATGTAATCAGGGAAAGTTTTCGTTTACTGGATGGGAGTAGAGCCATTCTTATACGTAGCAGACCCGGAATTTTTAAAGCAAATGTCAGGGTGTGTGGTGGCTAAGAATTGGGGAAAACCTAATGCATTCAAAAGTGATAGAGTTCCCATGTTTGGAGAATATGGTCTTAATATGATCGAGGGTTCTACTTGGGTTCGTCATAGGCACATCATCACTCCTGCTTTTTCCTCCGCGAATTTGAAGGTATTTATATATACAAATTACAATCCCGCTTTTATCAATTATATGGTTACCTGTATATGTAAATACTCGCTCTTTTTCAGTAAATTGTTCTCATTCGCATTTCTTTATTTTTAGAGAAAAGTAAAATGTCATATAGGCCTCATTTTATTAGATATATCGCGAATATATGACAATTTTATGAGAAATGAGATGTTAGTAATAAATAAAGTATAATAAAATAACAAATTGATTTATTTTGAACTCTAGGGCATGGCAAATTCTATGGTGGAATCAACTAACAAGATGGTCGAAAATTGGACTAGTCTCCTTTCCAACTCCGACAAGATAGAACTCGACATTGAGAGAGAAACCTCCATATTAGCGGGGAAGATTATCGCTAGAACAAATTTTGGAATCGATAATGAAGCCGGAAATATATTGTTTGAAAAACTAAGAGCAATGCAAATTAGCTTATTCAAGCACACTCGTTATGTTGGGGTGCCTTTAGGTCACATTATGTGCATGAAGGAAACCCTAGAAGCAAAAAGACTTGGACAAGAAATTGATGATATTTTATTGACAATTATAAATGCTAGAAAAAAGATAATTGGAGTGGAACCTCAACATGATTTATTAGGGTTATTATTAGAGGGTGGAGATCATGTTGATGGACAATTTGTGAAGAATTTAACAAGTAGAGAATTAATTGATGAGTGTAAGACATTTTTCTTTGGAGGGCATGAAACGGTTGCTTTAGCAATGACATGGACATTGATGCTTTTGGGTATGTACCCAAATTGGCAAGATGAATTAAGGCAAGAAATCAATGAGGTTATTGGAGATAAAGATGAGATTGATTTTACTATGCTTGGTGGACTTAAGAAGGTAATAATATTTTACCCTTATTATACACATGAATATGTTTTACTTTTATTGATTTTTGATCAAACAATGCAACCATTGTATGTTTCTTCAATCATGCTTAATAGTTTGATGTTTTGAGGTATTATTATTGTCATGCATGCATTATTTTTCTTTTCATTTTGCATGGATTCACTCTTTTAATATCATGAAAAGTGTCGTTTTTAGAGGTCCATATATAGATGTTTTTTGTGATGATATAGTGCCATTGTGATTGTGGCTTTTCAACTTGACTAGTTGGTTGTGTCCCAAAGTCCCAAACTAATAACCAGATTGAAGGGTTCCTGACTCGTTAACATTTAAATTATTTTGAAAAGTATGAATTGTAATTTTGTAAAGCGTCATATATATAAGAAAACAGCCCATTTTCAACATAATTTGTTTTAAATGAAGACATCTCACAAATAATAAGTGAGACCGACATAAGCATTTAAACTTTATTTTATTCACTCATTTACGAACTACTATATTTTTGAAAAAGATGAAAATAAAGATTTGTACTGGAGTTAATAATGTTAACAATTAGTCTTGCTTATAACCGTTGTAAGTTACAACGGAGGGTTGTATCACCTCATTACCCAAAAAAAGTGTTAGGTTAACGATGATTTTACACTCTCGTTGTAAATTATTCTGATTTACAACGGTTGTAAACAAGAATTTGTGTAATGTTAATAATGTTGTAAGAAAAAATGAATAGAAAATTCCCATACACGTAATTTGTAACGACCAATAAGGTCAAAGGGAGAATTATTAATGGTGTATATGACTAGAAAGAGAAACAACCAAAAGGGTCAACAAAGACCAATTTGGTCAATTGTCGTATGAGTCCTACTCCCCGTGTACACGAACACGACTACACGTGAGTTTTGGTACGAGGGCTACGCCGCTATGGACCCTACTTATGTGCTAACTTTATTAAATTCTCTACTCAAATAAGTCGTCCAAGTGTCCTTGAAAATAATCGGAAAATTCACGTGGTATTCAAGAGGTTTGACATTTTGTACGAAATAAGTTACTTTAAGTAGGAATTTTGAAATAATTATAGGTCAAAATATAACTTTTGTAAGGGAGTAATTTTAAGAAGAATCTTCAAAAGACGGTAATTTTAAAAAAACTACTTCGTAGATGTTAAAAAAGAGTAATTTCTAATTTATACTCCTCTGTATCAGTCAATTGTTGTCATTTCATTTTGGCATTAAGACCAAGGAAAGAGTGGGGATCATATTTGGTTCAACTCAGTGGGTGACAAGTGGGTAATAGTCCCACTGGGTGAACAAATTACTGAGTAATAACCATCTAAATATAGAAATGACAATAATTAACCGAGACACACTAAAAAAATAAGACAATAATTGACCGAGACGAATGAAGTATATCAGTAGACCGTTTTATTTATAATATGCCATGTTCAATTCTATTGTGATTTTGGTGGGACTTATATTATTCATACTTATTTTCAACTAGTTTGATATGATTGATTAATAACTTATCGAGATTTGTTTATGACAATGTAGATGGGATGGGTTTTAAACGAAGTATTAAGATTATATCCATCTTCACCAAATGCACAAAGGCAAACAAGAGGTGACATTCAAGTAGGAAATGTAATGATCCCTAATGGCACCAATATATGGATTGATGTCGTCGGGATGCACCACGACCGAGCGCTTTGGGGAGACGACGTAAATGAGTTCAAGCCGGAGAGATTTAACGGTGACATTTACGGTGGTTCGAAGCACAAAATGGGTTACTTGCCATTTGGTTTTGGTGGAAGGATGTGCATTGGTAGAAATTATGCAATTATGGAGTACAAGATTGTTATGTCTTCAATTCTTCGTAAATTTTCGTTTGAGATTTCACCATCTTATGTTCATTGTCCTACTTATTTTTTCTCATTTAGACCTGGTTCAGGGGTACCCCTTATTGTTAAGGGTATATAGATTCATTACTTCATTAATTAGCCTTATATATGATTTTGTATAATGGTCTTAATATCAAGAATGTAAAGCGTTTATATTAGTTATTGTACTTGTAGAATTATTAAATTTTTGACCTAATAGATCAAATCAGATTCCATTATGTTTAACATTTTAAATGTGTTGTGTAATAGATACTCCATTCGTCCCGATTATTTGTTGTCATATTCATTTTTAGGGTGTCTCAATAGTTGTCTTTTCTATATGTAGAAAGTATTCTATGAGTAATTTGATCACCATTGGACTATTGTCCACTTATCATCCACTAAGTCACAAATGGTCCACCACTTTTTTCTTAATCTTTGTGGCAAAATACAATGACAACAATTGATCGAAACGGAAGGAGTATTGATTAGACACTGTCAATCTTCTTTGGTTAATGGTGAATTGAACAATTTTAACATATTACATACCTATACCATGTTTTGACTAACCGATACGGAGATATGAAAATTAATTGTTTTAGGGTGTTCGGTAAACAATATATATTAACTTTCATTAAAAGCGCACCTATATTCGAATCAAAGAAGAATAAACCCATAAAAAAGGCTTTAATATTAGACTAGTTTAGATCCTTGCAAGTTGCAATACATGCAAGGTATATGTAGTTTTTTATTTTTAGTATATTACTTATATAAATAAATTGGTACCACATTTTTTCACATTTCTTATAATTGTATTTTGTTTTGAGAAAAAAAAACTTAGAACCAAAAATTAATCAAGATAGTTAAGTTACATGCTGAGTTTGTATTTTAGGGTAAAAAACTTCTGCCACAAAGCTAATAATTTTGATATATAATTTTTTTTTTCAACCTTGTTTTATCACGAAACTAATAATAGTAGTTTAAGTTTTGTTTTATGCGGAGCATGAGTCAACTAACTATCTAATAATAGCATCAATAAAATGTTTAACAATTTACAATTTTAAATTAACTTTTTTTTAGTGTAGCTTAAAGTTTAGTAAAAATAATACGGAGTATAAATTGATAAAAAATGATAAGTAGATGAAAATAAAATACTTTAATGAAATCTTAGTTTCCTTATTAAAGAGGATCCGCTTAATTGTCATTTGCCATTAGCTGCCTTATCTAAGACATGCCTTTTGGGAGGAAAATGTTTAGATTGTTTTAGATGATAAAATATGCAACTAATGTTAAACGCGCACAAAAATGCATTAAATTGCTTTGAAAATCTATAATATCTAAGATATATTACAAAACAAAAAACACACAGGCCTTATTTGGATTATTGAAGGATTTGGAAGGAAGGGGAGATGAGGATTTAGAGGGAGACAATTTCCATTGCGTGGACATGAAAGTGGGGTGAAGAGATTTGGAGAAAAGGAATAATTGATTCCTCCATTTCGCTCCTCCAAGCCAAAATGTTTCCCCTTAGAAAGATTCGAAAGGAAAACTCTCACACACCATTCCCCATCTTCTACCCTCCCCTCCCTTTTCCTCATATTTTGATATGCAAACAAGGCCCTAGTCTATTATAATAGTCTATCTATCCCGGTCAATAATTATCTATTTACTTTGTTGGGTGTGTTACTCAATAGTTATTTAATTTCTTTTGGTCAAATTTTTATGGTTAAAAGTTAGCCACTTGATGTGCTAGACGATTATTACCCACCCTTATAGAAATTGATGTTTAATTACTGCTTTTGTTAATGGCAAATTGAACAATTTTAACATGTAAAATACATATGCGTAATTATGTTTAATTACTACTTCTGCTTCAAATGCTAATTTCTTTATACATGACAATCTAAAACCGTGCGTTAGCACGGAATCTACCCTAGTAGAAAGTATATAATGAAATAATCCGTTGTTTTAGGATGATTAGTAAACAAGATATGTTGACTTAAATTAAAAGTTCATTTGTAGTGATATATAGTCAAATCAAAGAAGAATAAACCCATAAAAATGCTTTAATATTAGACTAGTTTAGATCTCGTGCAATACATGCACGATATATATAATTTTTTAATTTTTAGTATATTACTTATATAAATTGGTACCTCATTCTTTGTTCACATTTTTATCGTTCTTCTCCCTCCAATTGAGGGTGATGTAATGATGTTCCTTCTTTCCCTTTTGAGTTAAGTTAGCCAATTCAATTAGGTGATGTACTATGTTCCCTCTTTCCCTTTATTTGTAAGTTGTTGTATGGTCCAAACTTAATTAAATATGAAGTAGTGTATTTTGTGTGGTCCAAATTGAATTCTTTAATTCTCTTGCCCAAAAGAATAGGGAACATAACCCTAAATTGGAAGGAGTATTTGTTTTAAGAAAAAAAACTTAGATCTCGAAAAAAATCAAGATAATTGTTTTATGCGGAACCCTAAACCTAAGGATTTCGATATATAAGTTTTTTTTCAAATATGTTTTGTCGCGAATCTAATAAAAGCAGTTTAAGTTTTGTTTTATGCGGAACATGAGTCACAGTGGTGGAGCAGTTTAACTAATATTTATTTTATTTTATTGAAATATTTATAACATATAAAATTATCATTTATGTGTTATGTATGTCAAGAGTAAAAGCAAAAACCTTCTATTTCTGACTCTTAAATTTGATGTTTAAACTTAATAAAAATAGTTTTAACTTTCATAAAATGGCTTGGTTTGTGTTTATAAAGTTATAAAAGAGTGCCCTCTTTTTAGAGCCTATGTACTTTGTCAATATCCATGAACATGTTTGATTTTAGAGTCCAACTAATTGGGCCTTCCCTTTAAGAGTCCAGCTGATTGCCTTAAAGGAAGTCCGCTACCAGCCTAGCCTATGATTCATCATTCATAGACACGTTAAACAGGTCGGAACTTGGGCGGACTGTGTTCGGGTTATAGGGTGGCTGATTGGGTCATGGGCAATGGTCACACTTCGACTACATTTTTGAAATGTTTTTTGAGCATTTTTATTTACAGTTTTATAAATTCAAAATTATACGGAGTACGGAGTTATCAAAATTATTTCATATCAAATGTTAATTTGTAACTTTTTAATCTTATTAGTCACTTTTGAATTTTAAATGAAAATACTTGTGTAGTGTTTTCTGACAATTAATTATTATTATTTGTATTAAATTATATACTTGCAATCATATTCGTGGTTTGTTGGTCTTATTTAAAACATTTTAACCAAAATTGTAACTCGCGAATATTTATTTGAAAGGAAATCTAATGTCTAAATATCTAACGTGATATTATGGTTTGTTTCAAAAAAATTCATATGTTCAAGTACAAATTACCCCAAATTAAACAACTCACTTATTACCTTTGATTAAAATGCTATTTATTCTTAAAGTCGATTCTCAATTAAGACAGAAAAAGTAATATACAATTTTAATCTCAAGTTCCCGTTTCAATTTTGATCATTGTTGATTTATTGGTCAAGATAAATAACTTATAACGTATCAACCCTAATTGAACAAATTGAGGCGGGTTTACGAGTCAAGTTAGTTTTTAACAAGGCCACCATAACTTTGTGCACAAATTTTCATTTAATAAGACGATCACTATGTGTCTTAAGATTTAGGACGGGTTGATATATACCAAATCATCATACTAGCTGCCTAGAAAATACCAAAAAAAATGTTCTTATTATCACCCTACAGTAGTATTTGATCTCTTTTAACTCTAAAGCTTAAGACGATATAAGATTTTTCCGAGCTGAATATATAAAAGCTAGACTTTTATGAACTGAATGTATATGATCCAAAACTGAACTTAATAGAGTTAAACTTTTTCTAAATAAATATATAAAAGCCGAATTTTTATGAACTAAACTAAACTTAAAAGAGCGTGACTTTAAGTCGAACGCAAATTCTTATTTCAGACGGATCATTTTCGTCTGAAAAATAAGACGTGCTTATGTTGCCATTTTTTATTGAAATGTAAGCACAGTATGACAACTTGTTTTCAATAGCGGTCACATCCAAATATAAAATGGTTATAAAATTATCGTATTGCTCTTCAAATCACAATGGTTCGGCTGAAGCAAAACGTATTGTAACTTGTAAGTCGAAAGGGTTGCTCATATGTCCATTTTTCGAGTGTCTTGCATCTCACGGTCTCTTCAAAGGTTTTCGCCGACTTACCTTCATTCTTACAAACACATCACTTACCTACGATTTTCCCATAAAAAACACCTTTTTATTTCTCCAATTTTATTCATTTTCCTATTTTATTGATAATTCACATTAAAATCTGCAACAATCGTAATTCTCAATCTCCTTCTTCTTCTTAAATTCCTCTTTATGTATCAAATCACAACTCACAACTGAATACTGGGTACGTTACACTTTCTTCAATATACCCAATTTCTTTTCTTTTTTTTGATTTTAATTTCATATATTTTTTTTGTATATATATTGACCTAGATCACTTAACGTTGTAAAGTTCACTTTTTTTTTTGATTTAATGCGTGATCTATGTTTTAATGATTTTGATCTGCCCCTTTTTTTTCTCGTTTGTTTTTATAGTATTTATTTTTTTCTTTTGGATTATGCTGGATCCAATATTTGTCGTTTATGTGTGATTTTTGATTGATAATTCGATGATTTTAATGTGGGTTTTGGTGTCACACTCATGGGATTTTTAATGTGTGACGTTTAGTGACGGAGCCAGGATTTGCAGTTAGGGACGAAGTTTATACTTGAATCGAGAAAACATTCGTAAATTTAACTAAAAGTTTCGAACTTTTTATTTTCGATCATCTGAGAGACGGTCTCTCAATAAATTTATTGGGAGACCAACTACAAATTGATGGAAAAATGCTACAAAACCTACTAAAATAGGTATGTATACTACAATAAAAGGTGGTACTAATGAAATGGATAACGATATATGATAAAATAGGTACGATGGTCGTGAAAACTTGTACCAGAGGAAAATTATATTTTGAGTCACAATCAATAATAAGCCGTAGGTTCGAAAAATTATATTAGAGGTATGATAGAAGCGGTATCTCAATAACTTAGTGAAATACTGTTTCTCCAAAGTTTTTGTGTTTCACTATTAATGTTGTGTGCTTCGGGATATCTAATTCATTGTTATTATGAACATTTTTATTTTAATCGAATTATGTTTGTTACTATTATTGCTATGTCATGTACATTATACTAAATTTTGTTGAACATGTGAAAATTTGGACATACTTAAGATGCTATTAATTGAATCATATTCCTGTTTCCAATGTAGCCAAAGAGTCACTATTTTGGTTTTTCGTTATGATAGAATAAAGCGATTGGACTCTTTACATTGCCAGGGGTTTTAGTTTATAAATAAGGTTGGTGCAGTTAGGAGGTTACGACAAAAATGTGAAATTTCATCGTGAGTTGCTTGGAAACGTCGTCTCCCTATTGCTAGCGTAGGGATAAGGCTGAGTACATCCATGGACCATGCCTGTTGTGAATTGTGATAGCCATGAACATGCGGAACATTTAGACATACTTTAGCCCCTTGTAGCATCTGAGTTGCAGATAGCATTGAGCCTGTTAGTTGAATTTGTTACCTGAGTTTTAAAAGGGGAAACGGAAAATCTGGTATTCTCTGTTTCATTGGATTAATCATGTTTGTTATAGTACTAATGAGATCGTGGGAATTCTAATAGTTATCGTACCAATCATCCGCCGTGTAAGGCTTGCTGATTGCTATGTCCATCCATCTTCTTGTCAAGTTTCTTGGTTGTCAATTTGCATGGAGTATTTCCTTTCTCATTTCCTGAAAATATTTCTCCATTAACTGTGTGCTTTAGTGAAACAAGTTTGTGTTGCTTAGTTATGATTTTGATTTTCAAATCTCTCTCTTAAAGAGTTGCTTCTATGCTTGTATCACTGTCACGACTTATTTTAGACTCTATTTCGTTGACTCTTTGAGTATTCATGCCACGTTTTCTTAAAATGTATATTTCATGCAGCATAATTTGATCAGGTTTTGTTCATCCGAGCATCTCTTGGAGGAAAGATGGCACTTCTGAAGCTCAAGCCAGCCGATCTAATGAATTCTGGCAGTGGAAATGATTCTATAGATACCTTTGTCAGACAAACAATGGGAAAGGAGCCATATATTTCCTTTTCCAGGGCGAACGAAAATCCAGTTCAGTGGATCCAGCTACTGAGCGCCTTGGAACAGCAAGGTACTGGCAAATAAATATAGGACAAGTTGAACAGCAACTTATATTACATGTCAATGGGTACAGTTCATATGACTGTAAGAGGGTATTGCCCACTTGGTCAGTGGGAAATACCCACAATGTAATTTGTGGTGATCTACCTTAAGTAACAAAGAATTTGGAAACGGGTATCTAGTCAATACGGCGAATAGTTAGTCTGTATGAGCCAGAGGTTTTAAGTGAGTATCTACCTTCCTCTGTTCCTAGCAAAGCAGATTTTCTAAATCTTATCTATGTTTGTTGTAGCAGAAATGCCTGGGTGGTCTCTTCTTTCTCCCATGAACATTCAGATGCAGAAATGTGACAAGTGCTCTCGTGAATTTTGTTCGAGTATTAGTTATCGAAGACATCTGCGGCTACATAGGCGTAAATTGAATGTTGATAAGGTACCTGTGATCATCATTCATAACTTGTACTGAATTTCCTCTTGGAGTAGCTATCAGATGATTAGTTGATTACATTGCTGATTTTAATTGTTGAATATTCTGTAAATTTAAAATTGTTTGTATTTAGCCTGTCACTAAATGATCTTCTTGGCTATGACTGACATTAAATTAATGTATTTTATCTAGGATTCAGCTACAAAAATTAGTGGACTGTTGGAAGCGTTTTGGAATAAGGTACCTATAATTTTTCTATCTGCACCTCTTGGGTTTTCCACAATTGAATCTTTCACAGAGTTTGATATGCTGGATCCTTTGGTGCAGCTAACTGTGGAGGAGGCCATGGAGATTATGTCACTAGACGATGTTTCCCTAGCGGTAAGATTTTGTTTCTCATCTGTGGTATTGGACTAATGGTCAAAATGTCAAATGGATAGCTGCTGTAATGATGACTATTTTCATTATTCCTGGTTGACATTCAGTTTGTAACAGTCACATGTGTTCGATTGGAAAATTTCACTCAAATGATCTAGCTGCCTGTAGCAACACTGATGAAAGATGTCTAGTAAACAATTCGAGTGACAGGCATATAAACATACACTTTGGAATTGATGATATTGGAGATGTGGAATAACCACGATTGCACTTTATTACTCTCTTTTATTTTCATAGATTATTAAAGTTAGGCGCTGATGCTTTAATTTTTGTCAAATTGATATCTAGGATATCAGGTGTTGCATCAAAATATTTGTTATCTCGCATGTTCTGTTTATTTATGGCTGTTATCTCTAGCACAACATGAAGACGGCATAGTATAAGTTATGGGCTATATCTTCAATACACGATAATATCGAAACATGGGGATAATCTATATTGTTGTTTATTACTCTTGTTATCCTTTCCATTGTTCTCTTCACAGGGAGTTTCTGGTCCTGAAATCATAAAGGCATTGGCATCATTTATTCGGAAACTTGGATACACTTCTCTGCCGCCTAGTTATGTGAAATCTGGCTCTGTACTCCTGGTAAGCGCCTAATTGGCTCTTTGTACTCTGTTCCTTGATGGGCTTATCGTAGTTGTAACATTGATAATCGATTCTGACAGGATATTGTCCAAGGTAGACCTCCGAGGTTCCCGATATCATCTCAGGAATTGTTCAATATTTTAGATGGTGCAAGCGAGAATACATTTTTATGTGCTGGCACTGCCGAATCATTGCAGAAGTTTGTGTTTGATGGTGATGCCGGAAAGATCGGTCTTGAAATGAGGAACGTTGTTGCTTGTACTAGTTTCCTTGTTGAGCAGAAGCTGGTACTTGACTGATCTGCAGACTTGTAGTTTAACCATTCTATATGATGACGTTGCCTTCCAATTTTTTCTCCCTTTATTTTTATCAATGTTACTTGGTTAAAAGTGTTATCTGGTTCGAGCAGGTCAAGGCATGCCTTGCTGATAAAGATGCTGAGTCTTTAAGATATCAGAAACTGCTTGTGGAGGAGGAGGAAGCTGCTCAGAAGAGGTATTTTGCTAAGTACTTTTGTTGAAAGCTTTTCATTTCCTCTGGCTATCAAATTTTATAGTTCAAGTCATGCTGCATATTTTGAGTTCAATGCAAACGATTTTTGTTGGGCCTTGGGGTTTGGGGTGGTGTTCTTGTTGTGGTATCCATGTTTTTGGCCAACTGAGCTAAGTCATGTCTAGTTTTCTTCTCCGTCTCTTTTTCATGTATGCCCAGTATTAATCTTCATATAGCCAATCTTGTTTGTATTTCCAATGGAGCCAAAGATGCATTACTCTTTGATTCTGAGTAAAACAAAATGGCTCACTAAAGACGCTGCACTTCCTTCTATGAGTCCTTTGATGCAGTTCTCAGTGCAATTTCCATCTTGGGTCATTTGGAAACAATCTTTTTGTGTTTCTTAAACTAGAGTAAGGCTTTGTACATCCGACCCCCTTACCCTTACCTACAATTTGTGGGAGCCCTTGAGCACTCGGTTAATGTTGTTGTTAATATGATTCTTGACTGCGGAAAAGCATCTTTATTAGCTATTGGATTATGTAGATGTCATGCTGAGAAAGTTGACCTGTGGATGTCGGAATTGCCTTCGAGCAACTTTTCTTTGACTTCCGCAATAGCTTTGTTTCAATGTTTGTGTAGTGAAGCTGATTTACACTCTGATTTCCGCAATACCTATGTAGGCAAGCTGTTCTCTTAGAGAGAAAGAGACAGAAGAAACTCCGGCAGAAAGAGCAAAGGGCAAAAGAGCTACCAATTGATGAAGACGATGATTCCATAGTAGAAAGTTCTCCATCTCCTCCGAGCTCTATCCTTGTCGATGATTACGAGTCTACTCAAGAAATGCTGGAGATACCACTTAATGCAGCAACCCCTTCTCCTCAGCCTTCCCAACTAGTCAATGTGGAGGACACTGATAAAGATCAGGAAAATAGACATCCCGATTATGGAGCTCACCAGAAAATTGAGAATAGAACATGGCATCAAGGCGGTCGAAGACAAGTGGACAACTCTTACTGGCAGGCAGCAAAATCACATAGAAATACCAATGGCTTTCACACCAATCACAACTATCAGGCTCTAAAACCTGTAGTCAGTCAGAAACGTGCGTCTTCAAGAAACTTCCATACGGCTGCCAGTAGCACCAAAGTCTGGACACCAAAACCAAAATCAGAATCTCATGAGGAGAGCTCTAAAACTAGTCCACCTGTTGATGAAGCAAAGCTACCTTGTCCGGAAACAAGGCTTTTAATAGGTTCTATACCCATTCCTCTTGGAGATCACATTCTCCAGGGAAAGGATGGTAATTTTGGCAGATCTTCTGAAAATGTTACTCGTGAGAGGTCTGTTGAAGGTGAGGGAGATGAGGGTGCTGCAAATAGCTCGGTTATCAATCCTGTCATATCGTTGAGAGCCGTTCATCTGCATGGTAATGGAGGCCAGCTTCCCACCCATAATAGCAGTGGCGAGTCTGAAGTAGGTGGCGTCCTTAGCAATGATGACAATGTGATCCATCCGACACTTGTAGTTGAGAGTGCTGTGAATGGTTGCAAAGATGAATGTACTTCATGTCTGGAAGCTGGGCATCAAGGAGACATGGAGTTCTCCAGCCATGAGGCTGAAGCATTTCTTTCCCTGAGTAAGTTCTCTTTGCCGAAATGATTTCTCCTTCCCGATAACTGAGCATATGGCTTTGCATTTTTTTCTTAACTTATCATTCCTAAAGGTAATGACGACACCCCTTGGGTTTTACCCAAAATAAGGTTCATTGTTTCATACATTGTTCTTGGCTAAAACAAGCAAATTGGAAGGGAACCGACGACTCGACGAGCACAAACTTTAGTTTTGGCGGAGATAGTCAGATGGGTATTGAGATTCTGTAAATATCCTATATTTCTATTCATTTCATAAAAAAAAAAGGGTTTTTCTATATGGTAACCCTGTGTTTTTTCAAATTCTACGTGGTAACCCTACTTTTCAAAGATCACATATGGTAACCCTCAACTCTATTAATACGTATCGGCGTGACCCTTAACTATTTTTTTCGTCAATTTGTCCGTTACGTATGTGACGTGGCCAATTGATTTCTGATATTTTCTATAAGGTAACCCTCTAATTTTTTAAATTCTACAAGATAACCCTACCTTTTCTAGAAATCACTCATACTTCAAAATATAATCCCTTAATTAATATTTTTTTCACATTTTTGCTAAATTACATTCAAATTTGTCAAATCTACCCTTATTATCCATCAATTAACCTAGTTTTAAAAGAAAATATAGTACGAACTTTGTTCGATATAAAAAATTCGCAACAAAATTTTCTAAATGTCAAAGTAGAAGTGTGATATATTGAGCATTGAAATAATAAATCCTAAATTTGTTTCATAGGTTTCCTCCAACTAAAAAACTTTTATTTTCGAATCCACATTGATGCCTCAAAACTAGAATGTTGTACACAACTAACATTGACTCACTTTAATTATTCGACAAATTGGCATAATAAAGTTGTGTACAATTGAGGAGTGGGAAGTTATTTGTAAAAATAAGGTTAAAGCTTAATAATGGATTTCTTTGTTAATCAATAAACCCGGTTTTTGGAGGAGTACGATAATGATACCTTAAAGAGATGAGGAGGCCGATAGTTGACATTTTTGGAGTAATTGAGTGAAAAACATGTTAAGAATGAGAAATTGATGGATTAAGAAAGTATTTCTTGGAGTGTTTCTTTTGTAAGAAAAAAAAGTGGGGTTACCTTGTAGGATTTTAAAAATAGAGGGTTACCTTGTAGAAAATTTCATAATTCAATTGGCCACGTCACTTACTTAACGGTCAACTTGACGGAAAAAATAGTTTAGGGTCACGTCAATACGTATTAATAGAGTTGAGGGTTACCACATGTGATCTTTGAAAAGTAGGGTTACCACGTAGAATTTGAAAAAACACAGGGTTACCATATAGATTATGTTGGGACATAGAACACTAATGTAACAGTTATAGTCGTCTCAAAGTGTGATTTTTAACTCGTGTTTTTTATCTTAAGATTTTATTATATGAACTAGCTAAAACATTTTTTCTTGCTCATACAGGGTGGAAAGAGGCCATCATGGGAAACCATGTTGAACTAGTCTTGTTTGCGGAAGAACCTCCAGGACAATTCGAGTCCCAAGATGTTGATAATGAAGCTAATTTATCTTCCAAGGTGGACGAGCATAGCATCCTTCGCAGTACTGAGAATCGTTTACCTGTTCGTCCAATCGTTGATTCTTCAGCGCCAACGAAATCTAAGATCAGAGCAAAGCCCGAGAAGGGCAGTAAGGTCAAGTACATCCAGAAGCAAAGAAGTGGTTTTTAAAATATTGGAGACATTTATAGGTGATGGTATAGGAAATGTGCAGATTTTTGGTACATGGTAACTTTATATTCTTAGCAGAGGGTTCCAGTTTTAGCAGCGGTCTTCTGTCCTGAAATTTTTTGGGAAGGTGGTTATTTTTTTTGGGTAGTAATTCTGCACTCATTCTTTTGTGGTCATCGACGCTCTTACCCTTTTTCTTGCCTGCTGCGAAAAAAATAGGTTAATTGTCGTATGCAATAAACTGGGCCTTTTTAGTATTTTCCGCGGATATTATCAGGTGGAGTTTATTGGTAACTGATTTAAGTGCAATAGGAGGCATTTCTTCATTTTTTCTCCTATTTTTGAATGTAATGACCGTAATTTTCAGGTAATATGAAGCTGCATATCCGAGATCGGTTTTATACGAGTATAGGGAGTTATCGTCGCAAGCTCTAGTTTGGTTACAATGGATATTCATTTTCAGTTCTTAATCTTAGTTTGATTTATTCACCTTTCTTCTGTGCACCCCTGAAGCACCCCTGATTTTGTACATAAGAAATATTCGTTTTCGGTACTTAATCGTAGTTCTCTTGCGTGTTTCTTTGCCAAAAAGTGACAACCTTTGGGTCAATAACACCACTATTTGGTAAATAGTCACCACTTTGAAAAAATGGTCATTTTTTAGTCATAAAACGTGGTCTCTAGTTATCAAAATGTTGTCACTTTCTACTTGTCGCGTAAAATCTTACGCACCCTTTTTATCCCTACCACCACTTGACGTCGCTACTCTTCATCCTCGTCGCGGGCAAAATCACCAATTAACCAAATTTTTGCCACACTTAATGAGACCTTTAAATGTGGTTTTTTGAAATCTTAAGCTACCACATCAGCTATTTAAGAGTGTTCTTTTACCCAAATTATAATAGTAGATTATAGAACAAGACAGTGTCACACGGTCCGCTATTGTAAAATAACTATTCATTTCTACTAAATAAATTATCTTCTTACTCAATAAAACCGTCTTACGGTATGACACCGTCTCACGCAATCATTATCGTTTCTTATATATATATAGAACTATGATAATAATAATGATAATGATAATGATGTGGGTGTTAGGGGGAAGAGGGATTTCAACTGCTGAACAAGTTACTGAGGGAATCAATGGCTCTGGTCTCACTGCTATTGTCACCGGTTATTCTTCCTCTCTTTTTTTTCATTACTATGTTTCTTTTTCGAATTTATTGGCTTATTGTAATTTTAGTTAAAATATCCGAGTTTTTTCGAGTTTACCTTATTTTATTACTACTTGTTCGCTCCCTAAACAAAAATCCCGGTTCCGCCACTAAGGGTTGAGATTTGTGAGCTCAAAATCTTAACTTGATGATGGATGATGATGTAAAAAAATTACTGATATTCCCATGTGTGGGTTGCTTATTTTAGTATCAGAAATTCGGGCATTATCTGTCTCAAGCTTATTATCCGTCTCAAGCTTAAAACGGGTCAAATACATATCAAATCACTCCACTTGTTGCCTAGAAAATACCAAAAAAATTGTCTTTATTACCACCATGTGGTAGTATTTGACTCGTCTTAAGGCTTAATGTTCTAGTATACCTTATTTAATTAGCGGTTTGCTCCCCTGACAATTTCCGCTACCCCGCTAATGAATAATTCTGGCTCCGAAAATGATTGCTTGCCTCTAAATAGTGGTAAAGCTTCAATCTTGTACTTTGTACACACTTTTGGAGAACTGAATTCACCTGTATGTGTATGCCAAGTTGCCCAACAAGTGAATTGAGTAAAAGTATATCGCTATGTTTCGAAGTTTGAAACTTCCATTTGGGGGTATCCGTTTGTTGTTTTTGTGTTGCTGTTATTGTTTTTCCACTCTTTAATTGGGATGATTAAAGGAGAAGTCTCATTTACAGAGAACGTCACGATTTGATGTAATTCGGCTGTCCTTCTCCCTATAATTCTTAAATTTCATTTCTAGGTGATAATGAGGAATTTTGACAGCGGACACATTTTCAGTCAATGCTCCATTTTATATATCCTGTTGTTTAACGGAAATTTCCCGGAGGCCATAACAAATACTGTCTTGTATTGTTACCCTTTTTTGTGGAATGTCTTATAATGTTCAAAATGGTATGTTGCAAGTGCTTTTTTTTTCTTAAATCTCAACCGTCCTCCAAAGTCCAAACCCTTGAGTCCTTGACGTATTCTCAGGAGCAACGAGTGGTATTGGAGCTGAAACTGCTCGTGTGCTTGCGTTACGTGGCGTACATGTTGTTATGGGAGTAAGGAATATGGCTGCTGGTAAAGATGTCAAAGAAGCTATTTCAAGAGATATCCCATCTGCTAAAATTGATGCCATGGAGCTAGACCTTAGCTCTATGGCTTCAGTGCAGAAGTTTGCTTCCGAATTTAATTCCTCGGGCTTTCCTCTAAATATACTCATGTAAGTTTGGCTGATGATACAGTTTTTGAAGATAGCTCCTTTACTCTGTTTAAGTTTGCTAGTGAAGATATGAGGTCTGGACTCTTTAACAGTAACACTGGCTAGAATTCTGTTTCATAACACGCTTTGGAAGGTGCATTTCAAGCCACTGTCTATCCATAACCTTCTTAACCCCTAGTTTACTTGTTACTTGTTTGTGTATATAGAGTAGAGCCGCCCATACCCAACGGGTACCGGGTTGTATAGTATTATTGGAACTAGCCAAGAGTGTCCAGTATTTTATTATGTGCCACGGGTGTGACCCGCCAAGCTTTGTTGCAATAAAGTCTTGATCTCAGCCATTTCAGAATTTGGCTGACTTTGGGGAGGTGGTTGTGGATGTATTGCTGGTTATATGGTGGCCTCTCACCTCTGATAGTTGTTATGAGGAGGCTGATAGGTAAGATGCGGTGGTTGGTATGTAGTAGGCTGTGGTGGTGGTTGACGTGTAGGTCTTTAGGATTTAGAATATTCTGGTTGCAGTGGGAACGATGCGCCTGACGCCTGTTCTCAAAAAGTAGTAGGATCATAAACCAAACGCTCGCAGTGCGTCAAAGTTGGTTGAATCCGATTTGAGGATACTGTGTTCAACTCCATTCAAATGTACTTTTGGTTCGGCAAGGCTCCAACCTGTGGTGCTGAACTGCTGATGGTTTACACTATGTAGATCATAAAGTACTCAGTATATTACATGTTGGGCCACACAATTGTTTGAATCATTTTTTTTTGTATGTTTTCTAGTTAGGCATCGGGCCCTCGCTTTGCGGGGATGCCGTCATGCACTGGGCTGCCCTTTCTTTCCTAATCTAGGCCAACACTAACAATCATTCTCCTGTTTCTCCTTCAGTAACAATGCCGGCGTAATGGCTACACCTTTCATGCTTTCCAAAGACAAGATTGAGCTACAATTTGCGATCAATCACATAGGTGAGATGCATTTGCAATTTTTTGCAATGATTGTTGATTTAATATCTTGTACGCTGATTGCTTTACGTGTCTTGACATCTCAAATGACAATATGTAATTGGCCAATAGGCGAGTGCTAATTGATAACTCTAAGAAATGGTAGATTATGTAAACATTCACTGTGCCAAGTTCGATTTACTTACTGCTCGGTCCCTTTCTTCCTCCCACCTAGTTAGAAGTTAATATTAGATATATTTTATTACCTTTTAGTAATTTCTATAATTTTGTTAATCTTTGCAAATTACATCTTCTAGGTCACTTTCTGTTAACAAATTTGTTGCTAGAGACGATGAAAAAGACTGTCGCTGGAAGCAGCAGAGAAGGAAGGATAGTGAATGTCTCATCTAGACGACACAAGCTCTCATATCCCGAAGGAATACGGTTTGACAAGATCAATGATCCTTTAGGGTAATAATGAACTTTCATCAGCAGCAGTTATGCTGTTTCCAAGTGCATTCTGATCTAAATTAATTAGGTAACCAAAGATCTACTGATAACCTTAACGAGTGTGCATACTTATATTGCCTATTGTATTGGCTCCTTTAAAAATTGTCTTTGAAAGTGTGAAAGGGTCAATCGGCTTAAGCAAAGGCATGTAGAAACTATAATGTTAATGTACATCACAAAAACTTGAGTAAGACCGTTGTACGGTGTACAACTGACGTCATCTCATATTATGCATCCCCTGCTAATGATAGCAATAATAACTATGTTTTACCATACAACGGTGGTACCTAAGGCGAACTAAATGTGTGTATATATGTGCGTGTGTGTGGCTAATTTCATTTTCACTTGAAATATTTTCAATGTCTCTTCTGATGAATCGCAGGTATAACAGCCTATCAGCCTATGGCCAATCAAAACTTGCAAATGTTTTACATGCTAATGAACTAGCAAGGCGTTTAAAGGTAGTTTACTTATTAATGTTTATAGCTACTTTAGGATAAACAAAACTTCGTTGTTGTTGTCGTAACCTGTCTTAAACATAGATGTTGAGCTTCTCGTAACCTCTATATCTTCTAGTCCCCGTGGATAAATTCATTAGGGCTAAAACAAACCTTTTGGGACTTCATGTTTTTTACGTCTTATCAAGTGTGCTTGACGAAATGTCCTTGGGTGAATTGGATCTCCCTGAAAGGCTGAAACAAAGGTGTTGGATGCCTTTCAGGGAATTGTTTCTCTATGGGCAACTATTATTTTGTTCTTCGCCGTTGTAAAATTTGCTGTTAATCATAATTTTATTCCTCCATTAACGAACTGATATGATATGGGGTTGTACTACTATGTATAGGAGGACAGTGTGCGTATAACTGCTAATTCAGTTCATCCAGGAGCTGTTGCCACAGATCTTTTCCGCCATTTCAGCATTTTTAGTGGTATTAAATTTAAATTCTCGTTTTAGTGGCATTAAATTTAAATTCTCGTTTGAATTGAGTCTTGTAAATGGAAGCATCAGAACCTCACCTCAAAATTCTAGGCATCACTCTTTTTCCATTCATGTTCCTTTTGCCGGTGCAGGTTTCATGAGTCTCGTTGGTCGCCATTTTATCAAGAATACTCAGCAGGTAAAGGCTGATATTTGAGCTATTACTTATACCTGACTGTATTTTTAAGGAGAAAACCGTGACAAATTGTGAACTCTATATATGGATATGTTGCAGGGTGCAGCAACAACATGCTATGTAGCATTACACCCAAATGTAGAAGGAACTAGCGGCAAATATTTTGCAGACTGTAATTTAGCCGAAGCAAACTCGCTGAGTAATGATGCAGATATGGCCCGGAAACTGTGGGAATACAGCTCAAACCTTGTCAAGTGAAACAGCCATGTCGCCTTGTTCTAATTTGGGTCACAAGAACTAACATTCAGTGACTTCACCATTTAATTATAGTTCTCTATCATTGCGTATGTTGTAAATTGCTCAAATATCACTTCTAATAAAATTACAGGTTAGTTTGATCATCGACAAATTATTGTTTGGCTTTCACCATCTTGGAACAAGAGTATAACTCATACAGTCGTATATTGGTGGTATAAGCTTAATGGCTTGACATTACATGTAAATGTAAGACGGTCTTGCATAAAGTTTCAGGTTCAATATACTCGCTGTGGCTTATCTGCTCAGTGCTCAGCTTAAATGCCATCTCATGAAAATCCCTATTTGATATACCGAGTGTGGCTTTTAGACTAACGGTTAAGAAAGAGGTACTTTTGACAAAAGCTTTCGCGTTTTAGTCATCATGGCCTTTATAATGTACCGGCTTTTATCTCATCTCAAGGAGGAGAAAAAACTTAATTTGGTACTCACATTTATGAGACGCCTGTCTAATATATTACTTGTAAAGCAGTGTCAGTTTTCCTTTCTGAAGTAAATAAAAAAAATCACACATTTGAAAGTCTAATGTACGCAGTACGCTCATTGGCTCTGCAACGAACATTCACTTGCACCGACTGGCAAGGGTGGAGTATGTTTTCCACATTTGTAACCTAGAATGTCGTATCCAACGGCGGTCATCCCCCACAAGTGAAAAGGTGAGGTAACATGGGCAAAAGACTCGTCTAGCTTCAATTTAAACGGCTAGGATAGAGGATCAAATGTACACAATCTTACCCATTTGTTGAAAACGTGAAAAGTATATGCATAATACACAACAAGAATTGCGTCAAGAATCGGATTGACATACTGACACTTCATAATACAATCTTAGGAAATAAGAAGCATTGTCAGTGACTAAAGATAATACTCACCGAGTAGAATTACAATGAATCATTCAGTCCTGCACTCAGTGCTTATAACTTACAACTAACAACAGTATGGTTATATTCATTATTCACTACGACATTAGGAGAAGATACAAAGTAGGAAGTGACATCCTCCGAGTGAAGCTATACCCATGCCCGGAAAACATCCCACGAGTGAAGCTATACTCAGTTCAGAGCGACATTATCAGCCTTCGTCGGGCTGTAAAATAATGTATCAGTACAAGACAGACACTGGTTTTGTTATGTAATGTAACATCTTGCTTACCTCCGAACAATTATAGATCAAATATCAAGGCGATAATTGATCTAACTTAATCGGATCTCAAGTTCAAGAGTAAGAAGTTTGCTGATCTTGGAGTCTTATCTGCTCGAATATGGACTCAAAACAGAAAAGAAAATATACACCTCTTATTGGTCAATGTGTGTATGAACATTTGTGCATTGTACATTGTGCGTTGTGCGTTGTACATTGGGCTGTCAGCGTTATTGGGGGACAAGAAGTGACAAGAGCTACTACAACGAGAAGTCATCAGCTGACACCCGTTTGAAGCAGTGGAAAGAAACTCCAGTCGTCCTCGGCTTCAATATCCCTAACAATCGTCTCATCAGCCCACCATTGTGAACCCGAGTTCAATTTAACAGGTGTTTCTTGGCTACTATCAAAATTGAACTCTTTGACTGATCCAAGAGAGAAAGAAGACCGCGTATGTTGCCAGTATTCCATTTCTCCGGGATTTTTCTCAAGGGTTTCTTGCTGCTTCTCTAAAATTTCTTCATTCCTCTTCTCAAGAAGTTTTGGAACGTCTTCACGGCTTAGCTCAAATGAGACTCTTTGAGCAGCCAGAGTCTCATCAATTAGTGAGCCGGTTTGCAAGTTAGCGTGGGATGTCGTCTCGCAGATTTGGTTCTCCATGGGCCCATGCGGAGTCACAGAGCCAGAATCAACTCTAGAACCCCACTTGCAAGTGTACATATTCTTTGAGTCAAATAACTTGGAAGCATCTATCATGCGGAATTCAAGAACTGGGCGCCTGTCAAGGTAAGGCGAAGATGTCCCAGATGCTGAATTTGCAGAGCCAGGGGATATGAGATGATGGACCTCGTAGCAAGAAAGTGCAAATTTCTGATGGGTCCCACTATTCCTCCAATCACGGTTGAGCGATGAAGTAAGCAATTGAGCAAATGGAACTTCAGGCGATGAAGGAGTGGTGAAATGAACAGGCTCAGGAGGCGGGGTGATAGCTGCAGTAGATGGCTCCGTGGGATAGGCAGAAAATACAGGAGGAGAGACAAGCTGTGATTCATTTGCATACGGGCCAACGGTGAATATATGGGCTTCTTTGAAAGAGGAAAACCCGTTTACAGATAGTGGAGTAAGGGCAAGTGAACCGACAGGTGAGTGAGTCCCAGTAGGAGGATCTGATTGGGGTAGAGGGGAGGATGGAGGAGCAATGAAAGGTAGTACTGTGGAAGTTGTTGGGTTTGGGTTGTCGGCAATGGGCACAGTGCCTTCAATAACATCAGGTTCCGGGACAAGGGCAGCATGGCCAATCCTCTTGCTAGTTTTGACAGACCCAAAACACCAGTATAGATTCCAAAAGCTTGCCCATCTCCTTTTCTGTATTCAGTAATTAAGATTTTGATTACAATTTTAACATGCAGCAATGATCCATATCTTCACGGATATGTAGGAACTATACAAAAACTCAAAAAGCATCATTTTTTGCAGTTACAGCAGTTATCAGCAAAATGTTAGCTCTTGGCCACAAATTTTATCAAAGGTACTTCACATTAATTCCTACAAAAAATTGGCGATAAGCAAAAACATGATTGTTTAGAAAAAGATTGGGTATAAAACAAAGGGTCATAAGAGTGTATACATATTTTTTGCAGTCCATTCGAAGCATCTACGAATCAAAGTGTGTTCGAATGCTAATTCATCTTAGAACTTTGTCAGCGAAAGTTAGTCCAAGTAACACAGTTACCTAGCATTTTCTACTTTGTTATCGTCAAGCTCCTCCTATGTTGTGTAAGCAAATACTTCGTAATAACTATAGTCTATAGCAATTAAAGTATCCCTCATCACTAAACGTCAACTCCCAATACGGATCACCCAATATTTCTAGTACAATGAGAAAAATACAAACCCGCCTTCTGTCGCATTATCTATTCAACTTTTACCTCTCCCACTGATGCCGGTAGTTAATAGTTTGCAGTTGCTAAAGTCCCATTTCGCAAGACATAAACATGATTACGTAACTATGATCCTTCTTATTACATCGTGTGCCCGTCTTCAACACTCGACACTTTGACAAGGGTATGACACCTAAACACTTCAGTTTAAACCAAAAGCACGAGATCACCATACTCTGGACCAGCCTTTCTAATCTCTCCTAATTAACATCATTTTACAAATATCCGATAAACAACTTTGCTTAATTAGTCAACACAAACCTATTTAACTTTTAATCTCCCCTTTTCCTAAAGCAACAAAAACTACATTGAAAACTTTTTAACCTCCTTTTGATTAATTAACAATCCCAAAAGTGAGTCTTAGTTTACTATTAAAAGCTACTCCCCTATAATAAACTTCTTTCACTATCATAAAAATAGTTACTTTTAAAGTGGATTAAAAGTTTAAACTCTAAAAGTAGATCATCATTCTTAAACATACCATGATTAGTACTCCGAAAAGTAATTTTCCAGCTTCCATCGAAATCGAATTACTTTTAAAGCTTGAAGTCTATAGTAGCTCATTGCCTTATTCTCCATCTAAAAGTAAAAAAAAAAAAAAAAATCATTGAATTTTCTCACTTGAACCCTCGACTATTGAATTTTATAAATTGTAACCCTCTTTGTGCGAAAAAAGATAAACTTTGACCGATAATAACTTTTGGCTGCGAGTTCAGAAAGCGATCACTTTTTCGGTGTATTTTCTAATTTAGCTCATCCCCTGAAAATTTCGGCTCCTAACTGCAAATTCTGATTCCGCTACTGATTTGAGCTAGCCAAATCAATTTACTTATATATCAAAAACTTTAATTAAAAAAAATAATCAGATTTCTCATGATCTAGATGAAAATTGAATTATACAAATCTAAGTCATAAAACAATTAATACTAACTCAATTTCCAAACAGAAAAATTGGAATTCACGAATCACAAGCAATAAATATATAATCAAATCAAATCAAATAATAATAATTGATAAAGAATTACAATAACAAAATCAAGAAATTTAAAAAAATAAAAATAAAGTACAATAAATACCTGAGATGAACTCGGTTGAACACGACTTTCGGCGGTGACGATCGCGGCGGCGGCGGCATTAACAGTGTCAACGCTGTTATTCGGCATACCGCTTTAATTCGCCGGAAAACCACTTTAGCCTTGTCAGAAAACCGCTTTTAGAGTAATTATCAGCTGAATTAGTGGTAAATTAAAATGATCCAAAAATTAAATCGAAAAATCGATCAATTAAACTAAAGGATGTAATTTGTTGTGATTGTTGACTGAGAGAAAAATATTATGATGATGATAATGATAGTTGGAATGATTTGTGAATAATTGAATTGGATTTGTATTGTATTTGTTTGTGATATAATTAAAGAACAATAATTCTACAGAATTATGTGAATGTGAGGTGTTGAGGACTGAGGTTACGTTATTGTTTTGGTGGTGGTTTGTTGTCTTTGTTGTTTAAGATTAGCTTATCGAGTTATCGACAGCTAGAACAATCTTTTTTTTTATGACGGTTTATGAGTGGAGTAATATGCGTATATTGTAGATATAAATTCATTTGAATGTGTTAAGATGTTAAGATACAATAATGTAATCTGGTGATCAATTGGTAATTGAGAATGATAAGTTGGTTTAAGATGTGAGATTGAATTCAAGTTAACATTCTTAGGTAGAAAATTGTCGTTTTTAGTTGAGAGGGCTTAACTAGTAGTTAGCGGCGGTATTATTTTGGAGTTGACTTGTTTACACTATTTCATGTGAATGAGAGTATTCTACTTTCGTCGATACTTCAACCCCTTGTTGTCGAAACTACCTTCGTGCCCACCACATCCACCGTCCTTCCTACTTTCCAAATTATGGCTGCACTATTAGATTTTAATTGTATTTTCTAAATGAGTTACTTTCCTAATACTATTATCAATTTTTATACATCTAAAATTATATAGTATAATGAAATTGTATAAATTTTTATCCTTAGTAATTACATATAAATGTGTAATGTATAATACTAGAAAATTGAGAAGTGGAATTTCAAAGTTGGCAATGATTAATGACTTAGGTAGATAGATACATATCCCCACATAACAAAAAGGGGAACTTTTAAGAAAGCAAAAAAGAAAAGATAACAAATATTTTGGTGGCAATCTACTAGAAAGCCAGAAGTTGCCATAGTTTGGGACTTTGGGTGGTGGGATATGTTAATCAATAGCATTATAGCAAGATGTTCATTGGAAGACCAAAGTTATTAGCCATATGCCCATATACCACGGTCCTACATGGCTAAGGCTCAACAAGCAAACCACATGTTTAAGCGTGTAGGTGTATAGGTCACTAGGTCGGTCCAAAATCTTGATGTTTTATTTGCCCCATGTGCATTGTATTTGTTCATATGCAAACAAAAAAACGTGTCCTTTGGTTAATTCTCATAATTAAGATGGTTAGTTTCAGTGAAGACGGGTATATCGGTATAGAGGATCAGATCATTATCGTAAAGAAGTGAGTGGAGGATAAGTGGGAAACCAACCAAGTGGTTTCTCACTTGTCCTCCCACTTGCATATTTGTAAGAAGGATCTGACCCGTCTATAGTTGTAGACGGATATACACCGTCTACAATGAGAATTTGTGTAATTAAGAAGACTTTGTAGATATCAACTATTTTGATTGAAGGGTGAATCTTAGCAAGTATCGTCATTGATCATAAATTTTTTATGAAGATAGCAGTTGCAAGCCTCATCACTTAAAAAAACTTGAAATCATAAGGTATAAATAGACGATATAGATAAATTAGTATTACATCCAAAAAAACTTTTGACCTTAATTAGTCCCACAACTGGCAAAAGATTTCATAACTATGTCTCCACTTGTACATTTGTCCACGAGCAAAAACTATACTTAGTCGTCAAACTACACATGTTCGAATTCAATTAGTATCATCAAAGACTAAGTTTGTCGCACAATGTGTGAGGTTATCTTCAAATAAAGGTGTATCGCCATCAAGGACTATAATTTTCATTCACTTTATGTTAGTTCTCTAACCATGGTTTTAAATTCGATAACGACTCCAACTCATAACTTAGTTATCAAGGTTTTGAAGGTTATCACAACCGTATTTTAAGCCACTCGACCTCAATTATAACAAAATGATAGACATCAAACCGTAAATCACGATTTCATGAGTAAACTAACAATTACACCCTTTTATAAACCAGTTTTCTAAAATTACTCCCTTTTATAATTTTTTTTTAAAATTACACTCATAACTTTCACAGAGGTCAAATTTTACACCCAATCTCACTTTCCGGTGAAAATTTATTAAATCTGACCAGATTAGGGGTGATAATGAGACGAGACAGCTCGCGAGCAGCTCGAGATCGGCTCGGTCAAAGCTCGGTCAAAGCTCGGCTCGTGCGGGCTCGGCTCGGGCTCGAACTCGGCTCGAGAGCTTAACGAGTCAAGCCGAGCAAACAGTGGCTCGGCTCGAAAAGCTCGCGAGCAGCTCGAACATGTGTAATTATATAAGATATAACTCTTATTTTATAAAAATATTTTATCACGGTTATACATCTGTATTACATATATCAAATGTCTCATTTTTTGCCAAATATTTTTACATATAAACTTTGCGCATTGTTATTGAAAGTATCGGAAGAAGAAAAAAAATCAGAAAATCAACAAATATATAGGCTCGATTTGAGCTCGAGTTTGGCTCGAGCTCGCGTTAAAGCTCGCAAGCTTTTTAACGAGCACATTTTTCTCAAGCTCGGGTAAGCTCGAGATCGGCTCGAGCTCGAGTTTTAGTTTTCGAGCACAAGCCGAGCAAGGCCAAGCTCGGGCTCGGCTCGGCTCGTTATCACCCCTAGACCAGATTACCCCTTACTTAACATTTACCTAAAATGTGTTTAAGACTCTTTCTTACTCTGTTCCCTCTTTAATTCCCCACCCTCATATTTAATCTTCCAAATTTACCTCAAAATTCCCCCAAATATACCCACACTCATATTCAATTTCCAGATTTGATCAATCTCCCCTTATCAATTGAAGCTATTCATATATGTAAGTTTTATGGATTTCTTTGTTTATTGTATAATTTTTGAATTATGTGCTGAATTTCCCCAAAATCTCCAAGGCATTTTTGTTGTGTGTTGAATTTTTGAAGATTGCTTTGAGAATCCTTAAATAACAGTTACTTTGTTGGTTATAAGTATATCTACCCTATCAATTGTCTTCAATTTTGTTTCCAATTACTGTAATTTCGTATTTGATCAATTTTGTTTAGAAGTATATCAATTATAAGTATATATATCCTTACCTTGAAGAGAGCAATTGAAAGGAAATGAAAGAGCCAAGAGAGAAGAGAGAAGAGAGTTGAAGAAGAAGGTGTCAATTAATCTTACTTTGATTTAGGGAAAGAATTAGCGGGAAGAGCAGTTGAAAGGAACTGAAGAGATGGAGAGAAGAGAGTTGAAGACATTTGAAAACTAAGTATATAAGAACATCACAAGCAGGGGCATTTTCGTCATCAAATGTGGCTGCTAAACCAAAAATTTGAAATTTGACGGAAATTGTCACATGAGACTGAAATTGAGTGCAAAATTTGACCTAAGTGAAAGTTATAGGCGTAATTTTAAAAAAAAATTATAAAAGAGGGTAATTTTAGAAAACTGACTTATAAAAAAGTGTAATTGTTAATTTACTCTTTTAAACTTGTCAATTCCTTTTCGATCAAAAGACGCATGATATTTCAATAAATTGGCATCGAACCAACTTCTATTCAAACTCTGTTTGCGAAACACTGCGTGCTAAGCTACAATAAATGACCATCAATCTCCCACCCACAACGAAGCAATCTACCGACTCAAATTGTAAACTTTAATTAACATCTTTTTCATCTATTACCAAACGACGTTAAAAGTGAAACCACATCCACAAAATGGCGGGAAACGAAGACGTAGAAGTGTAGAACCAAAAAGCGTGCTCAGCAATCTAGTCTAAAAATCGATTCCCTCAAATACTCAAGACTCTTACACTCGTAATTATTTTTTTACCGTTTACCGCCTTTTCTCACCCCCTACACTAGAAATGTTAACCGGGAGAGAAAGTCTGAGAAGACTAATCGGAAAACGACGTCGTCACCTCCCCAACCTTCCTCGCATCCTCTCCTCTTCTCCTTCACCTGTACTTTCTCTTTCACTTCTTATTTTTGCGATTTTTCTATTTATTTTTTATTTTATTTTTAAAATTAATCGTTTTTTCGTCATTTTTTTTTGTTTTTACTTTTTTTTAGAGTTCGTCGAATTTGCTGGATTGCAATGGTGAAACAATGAATATAGTTTCGTCGGCGAAAAGTGAGAAATCAATTGGCGAAGGTTCTTCAATTGAAAAAATTGATGTAATTAATGGAAGTGAAGTTGATGAATTTGTCAAATGTCCGGTTTGCGACAATCAAATTCGCGGCGATAATCGTTCGCTTAATTCACATATTGGTAACAATTCGATTTCTAATTGTGTTTTTTTTGTTTGATTTTTGAATTAGGGTTTAGATTGAATATGTGATGAATAATACTCTATCAAATTTATAATTTCGTTTAGTTTAATAATTCAGCTGTTAATGGTATTGATTCACTTTTGTGATAGTGGCGAGGCGAAATTTTAGACTAGTGGTTAAGGCTGAGGTATTGGCCTAGAAGGCGATTAATAAATGGAAATATTGATGCTATAGTTGTGGTTTATGGTATCTACTATCTAGAAATACCTTTTGACAAGCTGATTTTGCGTCGTGATTGTGTTCCAATGGTTTAAGTTGATGTGTCTTATAATGTACTCCCTCCGTCCCGGTCAAATGTTGTCCTAAACCTTTTTTGAGTGTCTCGGGCAATTGTTGTCCTTTCTATATTACGAAGGTTTATTATGAGTAATTTGACCCCCAAGTGGGACTATTGTCCACTTGTCATCCGCTCAGTATAACCACAAATGGTCCACTACTCTTTCTTTGGTCTTTGTGCCAAAATAAAAGAACAACAATTGACCAGGACAGAGAGAGTATATGATAAAGAAAAATGTTGAATTTGATTGCCTGGCTCGGAATTAAGGAGCTGAATGACATCTCTAACCACGATTTTTAGGCAAGTCGTTAAAACTACAGTTAGTGAAACATAATGCTAAACGTGATTTGCTTACTCCGCTTTGATTATTTTGACAAATGTTGGTTCTCCATGGTAGGAATGTTGAATTTGATCAGTTTACTTTTAACGAGTTAAAACTTATAACTTTGATTTCAGAAGCTGTTCTGTCAAATCTCGTATTAAGTACACTCCGTTTCTATGTGTATATGCCTGCATTGTTAGTTTCTATATTCCCACATATGCTTTCTACTGATGAAGAGTTCATTAGTGAGTAAAAAGATGGTTCATTTGTTTTTGTAAGTCACATTTGTCTTCCCTTCCTCAGATTTATGTCTTGTTAGAGGTACCAAGCGGAAGCTGAGTCAGCGCACTCTTCTTCAGTTCAGTTTCAGCTCTAATTCTCAAAACAAGATACGTGCCAGTGACACAGTTTCGGTGGGCACTGATGAATGCCAAACTGATCTAGATAGTGAGTCTACCCAGAGTGATCTTCAGTTGGTCTGTGTCGAACATAATGGAATAAGCCTTGCCATAACTGAAGGTGAAATGGGTGATTCTCATATTAGTACCTTAAGCGAACCCCCCTTCTATCTGGAGTCAACAACACCACATAATTCGGAGGTCTCCTTGGATAACGGGTTTAATGAGAGTGGTACAAATGACGTGGGTGATGATCCTCCACTATGTCGTAAGTTGGAGTCAAGTTTGGATGTGGCAGGAGTTCTTAGCACATTGTCTGAAATGGCTCTTGAGACATACATTGTTGGCCGTAAGTTTGGTGATGTATCAGAAGTCCAATCTGGAGAAAGTTTCAGTCTTGTAAGAGACCAGGACAACATCAAAGATCCTAATGCCATCAAGGTTTTACCCACTATTTCTTTCTTCTTACTCATCAGGGTTAAGTGCTATTCCTGATGAAAGACATTATTTGCTTGTGTGAGGTCAGGTTATTTCTCCAGACCCTGGCAACCAAAGGGTCCTAGGTTATCTTCCCCGTGATTTGGCTCGGCATTTATCACCTTTGATTGACAATTACCAGCTAACTTTTGAGGTAGCTATTTTTACCACTTGTTAATTTTCTTCATTTTGTCTTCTTAATCTCCTTATTTTTTGCGAGGCGGAGTTTTGATGGCATTCAGTTCGAATCTTTAAATTCCATATTCATTGTTTGGTTATCTTGTTTGCAAATTTTCACTTGTAATTTAATTATTTTACGATTGATTTTTAGCAAAATTTTGTCCTATGTTGAATGGAATATTTGCACATATCCCCTCCCCTTTTGCCGTAGGAATTTAGCCCCACCAAAATGGTCAAATCTGCCAAACTTTCAGTGTTTGGCTACTCCATTTATGTTGCATCCTGCTTGTTGTCCTTCCTTGGCATTGTGCCATGAGTCTATGACCTTCATTTAATATGAGGAACTCTATCTCAGGGCGTGGTCACTTCATCCCCAAAAAGCTCCACTGAAATTGTTCCTGTTGAGATCATGTGTTTGACAACATCATCTTGTAATGAAGCGACCAGTTATGACCTTTATACCCTGAAGTCTCTGTGTGCAAATGTATTTCATTCAATTAACTTAGGACAGAAGTGTCCACCAAGCACCACAAAGTATCAACAGAATTTCCGTTTCATGGTCGAAGAAGTTTTGAGGAGCAGTGCTCACTTATTAACAGATGCTGAGAAGACTTTCTTGGGTAGGCTATCTCCTAATCTAGTTTGATTCATAAGTTATATTTTGGTGGTAATTCTCTTATGATAGACCACTTTTATTTATGATTTGTGGTAAACAGAATCTTTCAGTTCCATGTCAGATGATGGCCAGAGGCTCTTTGTCCGACTTTACACAAGAAAAGGTCTATTCTCATCCCTTATTATAGTTTCTCCATGTATTTAATGACATTCTTTTGTTTGTACCATTGTACACGGTTTTCCTATCGATTCACTTTGAACTTTTCCCTGTTTCCGGTTTCCCTCTAACTCATTTATGTTAACCCAATTAAGGTACTTGTTATTAGAATATAACTATAATATATGGGCCTCAACCATAACCTTAAGGTTTTGGTTGAGATGGTTCATCTATCATGGTATCAGAGCCAGAGTGACCGTAGGTCACGTGTTCAAACCCTGGCAGCTCCCAATATCACAACCTCACAAAGTGGAAAAACCCGGCACATGGTATGAGGGGCCTGTGCACTAACCAACCACTCTTCAAGCCCAATGGGCATTCGAGTGAGGGGGCATATTAGAATATAACTATAATATATGAGCCTCAACCATAACCTTAAGGTTTTGGTTGAGATGGTTCATCTATCACTTGTCACCTCCCTTTCCCTCTAAATCCTTCCATCCAAACAAAAGCTTAAAGCTTTTAATAATAATTAGGAAAAATTTTAAATTACTCCCTTTTATATACAACTTTTTCAAACTTTAGCATGATAATTAGAAGGAACTGGCGAATTTACCCTTGTTTATAATACAAAATTTAGCATGATTTACTCTAATTTATTAATATTGATTCAATCTCAAATATTGACAACAAACTTATTGCGTTAAAATCAGTTGACCTAAATCCAGCGATTTCAACTCCCTATTCAATCGTTGCTAGGTAAGTTATTATATTCTAATTTGTTAGTTGTTTATTCTGTTTTGATTTTTATTAATTTATTTCAAATCCTACGGCTTATTAGACCCTAATTTATGTGATTTAAGGGTATTTTATGTATGAAGTTGATTTGTTGTGATTTATTTGGTTCTTCATTCCAACAAATTATCACAAATAATGCTTCCTTCATTCCAACAAATCATCACAAAAAATGATCGCAAATGCTTCCTTCATTCCAACAAATCATCACAAAAAATGATCGCAAATGCTTTATTCATTCCAACAAATTATCCAAGTATATAATACATTAAGAGAACTACATGACGACTTTGGCCAATACTGCAATGAGACAAACAACAACGAAAAATCTAATTGTGCCTCTAAATCTTACACTAATTAACTTGCAAATTAAATGTTTAATCTTCCATCTTCATCTTTCTTATTCTCTACTTCATTCCCATCAATGTTTAATTTCCCATCCTTAATCAATTTCACCTCATTCTTCAACATTTGAGTCGCATTTTTAAAGAGTTTTCTTTCAATCATAAGTTCATTGATCACCTTTTTTTACCAATTGTTTGAGATTCATCCAAGCAACAAAAATACTTACAACCACGAACATTAGTAACTGGATTGTATATAAAGGGTAAGAGGGGCAAAAGATGGAGGAATAGTAAGAAGTGACCTAAGCAGCAACATGGCCACATAAGCGCAACCTTACAGCAGCATCACAACTACAGCGAGAATTTGAGTGCGAGTTAGAACTTTTGAACTCTTATGTCACAGTAAATAAAGGGAAAGAGGGGCAAAAGATGAAGGAATGACAAGTAGAGAAATGGGCTAATAAGTTAGATGAAGAAAGAAGAGAGGGAAACGAGGATATACATGGAGAAAGAAGGTAAACAAGAAAGGGAGATGAGAGAAATATTAAGGCAGAAGGAATAAGGTCAAAATGGGAAGGAAATTAGAAAAAAATTGAATTTTGCCGGAAAATTAGTCTAATTATGACTTCAGTGAGGTCGTGGTAGCAAAGTTTGATCAGAAGTCTTTTATAAGGGAGTAATTTTGAAATTTTGTTTTGAAAGGGAGTAAGTTTGAAAAAGCTGTATATAAAAGGGAGTAATTTTGATTTTTTCCTAATAATTATCTATGTTAGTCTGTTATACAATTTCGAACAATATCAAATGACTAGAATTGATGTTATCAACTGAGAGAATATTATGAAACAGAGTTGGACATGTCAGCTATTTTGTGAAGAATTATTATTTTTGTTCCTTTCAGACATATGCTTACTACTCCTTATTTTAATGCTTTCACCTCTTTTTTCCCTATCTTTATATACCTCAATGTTCTTTCTCCTCAACGCTTCTTTCTCTGTTTAGCTAATCCCCTATCATTTCTGTAGTAAGGATCTGTTGTAGAGAAAATATGGACATCTATAATGGTCTACTTGGCGTGCGGGTCATAAAATGGTGGAATGGTAATGGATTCTAGGTTTATCTTTAGTTGGAACGTCACAAATGAATGGTCATACATAGGCTTATTTTTGCCAGTACTTGCCTGAATTTCTGATGTTATCAAACAGTCAGTTCCCAATGATATATGCAGGGATAATACACGAACATCATGGCTGAAAGGCTCTTCCCCCCGATTAAACTTTCTGTTTTTAACCAACTATTCATTCCAGGACCATGGTTTCGCATTTCTAATTTATCATATCCAGAAATACTAGATTACAATGACGCAGCTCGTGAACTGTCAGGTGACATTTTAGCCTTTTGCTTCAGTCTTTTTTATCTTTTCAGAAGGTAGTTGCTTTATTCGTGAGGCAATAATGATTATGTCATATGATCTTTGTAAAACAGAAGCATCTTATGTACTCCCATTTGGGTTTAAAAGTGGAGTTGATGACATAGATCTGCAAGAAATTTTGGAAATCCTTGCAGTGGGGGAGCTCTGTGAGATCCTGCGCATTTTCAAAAAGGTGACCCCTTTTTCTTTCTGTGGCTATCATTAATTTTCTTAACAATGCTGGTATCCCTTACATAAAGAACTTGCAGATCGTGACGGCTTCTAAATCGTATCTGTAATTCTGTATATCTTTGAAGGCTATTCTTTCGGGTATAGCTGGATATTATATCCACACTGCTGTTGATAGTCAGATGATCATAATACTTGGTAGCTACTAACAATTCCATTGTATATAACCATGTCGAGGAACTTTGTCGTTCAACATGTTTATTTTTGAGTTTCTGGCTGGTATATAATGTTCAGTTGATATCTGTGATCTAGTCATACATTTTTGGTCCCTGGCTTTACTTTATCTCCTTAAGTGCTGTACGAAATTACAGATGTTGGAGCATGATGTTTGAATCCTTCTGAGTGTGGACGATGTCATGATGTATGCTCCTAAATTCTTTTGACCTATGATGACGGCACAGTGATAGATCTGCTGTGAGGACAGATACAGGTCATACATTGAAATACTTGCCTTACAGTTAAAGGAGACTTCGACGTATGCCTCTAATATTTGAGTGATTGCATCAAGCGGTAGGGCGACCGTTATGGTCTGCTCCGCTTGTCTAAGTCTGTTCGTTGTACTTGTCATGATGGTTTGGTTAGAGGCTAGAGCTACAACACATTTTTAAAGCTTGTCCTTAGTTGTTTTACTATCGGCAGAATTTTTATTGTTTCATACACACTCAAAAAGCAGTTCTAAAAGTTAGCTGACGAATAACTAACCTATCTGGTATGTGATACGCTTATTAATTTGTCTCCACTTCCAGCTCACCTTTAGTTTTAAAATCCAAATACATAAATTTTAAAATGGCTCCTATGAGAGAAGGTAGGAATTAAAAGATAGAAAATAAAAATCGCTCTAGTGTGATGTTGTTGTCTTTTGAAACATTTTGGCCATTGGCTTCAGAATTCCAAAGTGGGCACAAGGAAGAAGGATGTTATAACAGCTCTTACTTTTGCATACAGAGACGGGATATGGTATGATGGATTCCTAATAAATAAGTAATTTAAAATTTGACCATTGTATTCACTCTTAATATTTGTGGATTGTGCAGCCCTTCGCTGCCAGATCTCATTTTGGGCAGAACAGGATTGTGCATCCGAGTTTCTTCTTTTGCTGAATTACTTTTATGGCGCATTCAGGTAGTGGTTATCACATGCAGATTATAGGTCTTTTTTTATTATTAATTTAATTTGTCATCCTCAAACGTATAATTTCTTCATGCAGAGATTATTCTTCCTTGACGGGGAGCAAGATTTGTCTGCTTTTCTTCTGGTTGACTTGGGAATTGTCAAGTATCCGGAGTACAAATGTACTATTTCTAATCATGTATGCCCTAACCGAAGTGACTTGCTTGCTTATGAAGAGGTTATCTCTTCACTTTGCATTTTGCACATCGATAATTATCATATTATACCTTAGATTTTTCGTTTCTAATTGTTGTATTTTTCCTGCAGGCTATTGAAGTTGCACAAATTATAGATCAATCTCTAGATGAAGACAACTCCAAATTGGTGTTGAGGTGTATAGAAATTGTTGAATCTCTGCTGGTAAATTATTCAAAAAAAGAAAATCAATGTTGCCCTTCACAGTCGACGGAACTCAGTGCTCCGTTTCTTAAATGCTTTTCTGCATCATGGGTCTATTCCAAAGCAGCATTGCTTGGTGTTTCATATTATGAACAGGAACGTAGGTACACTACACAAATTCTTCCACATTCTGCTCTTTCTTTTTGGTTAATGTTTTTGTATATCATCACTTGTGATTCAGTACTAGATGATGCCCATACTTTCCCATTGTTGTGGTTTGGATAATTCAGTACTAGATGATGCCCATCACTTGTGATTCAGGAACTTAAAATTTAACTTGAGGTTTTTGTTTGTGTACTCTTTATTTCTAAAATTTTTATAGCCTCTCACATAGGAAAAAGTAAAGTAGTAAACTGTCGGACCAGTATTTCCTTCCATATAATAACTTTCATGTCTACTATATTTTATGGACTAAGCTTTGCAGTTGTATGCTGGCTTTCTTTTAGTCACTTGATGATAATTGTCTTATTGGCATATGAATTTGGGGCTAAAATGCTCTCTTTTGTAGGTACAAGGATGCCATTAGATTACTGAAGCTTCTGCTAACTATTTTTACTTCCGATGGAAGGAGAGGATACTGGATTTTAAGATTATCTATTGATTTAGAGCATATTGGTTTTATTGAAGAGAGTCTCTCTATTGCTGAGGATGGAGTTTTAGACCCATGGGTTCGTGCAGGTTCTAGAATGGCATTGCAAAGGCGAGTCATGCGCTTGGGTAAGCCACCAAGGCGCTGGAAAGCTCCCAGCTACTCTGCGTCAGTCAAAAGGAAGATAACTGAGGTATCTTCCAAGTCCAACCTGTGCAATTAGTGTATCCCCTTTCCTTTTGATGACATGGAAAAAATATCCTTCAGTCATCACCCTTCCAGTTTAATTTTGGGATTATGTATCGCACTAGGTATTTATTCAAGGGAGACCGTTAAACAGCGAAGTCGGGATGAAGAGCAGGTTTTATGGTGAAGATGGTGAACAGTGTGGAGTAGAAGAGCTTGCTTTACAGTTCTATGCTGGAGAGGGTGGTGGTTGGCAGGGTGTTCATTCTGAAAGTGGTATTTGGTTGACAATTTATGGCCTGCTTATGTGGGATATTATATTTGCTGATGTACCGGACGTTTTTCGCACCAGATTTCAGGTTTGTAACATTATGGAAAGAATAGTCGCTTCATCTATAATGTTCTCTTTTGTTTGGGTGTAAATGGAGTCACAAGCATGTTGATGTGTTTGAAACTTGAACATGAGTTATTGACTGTACAACCACTCAATGATATTGCCAGATTTGTAACATACTTGGAAAGAAACGTCTATTATTCTATAAAATTTTAGTAACACACAAATGGAAATTTTCGTTTACAGAATGCACCGTTAGACATGGATAGTGATAATTTCTATGTTGCCAGAAGAAGCATAATTGAAGCTCACTTGCAGAAGATCCACGATGGTCTTAGTGAGACAATTCTCATCATGGCGTGGGAGTCCCATCTAGGAACTGTCTGCAGGGGCGTTAATTGGGAAAAACATTCACTCTCTGAGCTTCGTGCTGCTGTTACCTGCATTGGTGGTCCTTGCCTGGCCAATATATGCCGACTTTTGGCCCAGGATTATCGAAGTTGGACGAGCGGAATGCCTGATCTGTTATTATGGCGCTTCAAGGGAGATTATAATGGTGAAGCTAAGCTTGTTGAAGTTAAGGGCCCAAGAGACCGTCTCTCTGAACAGCAAAGAGCGTGGTTGCTCACCTTGATGGATTGTGGCTTCACAGTTGAAGTCTGCAAAGTGAGCCCTCCAGCATCCAAGTAATCATGGCCTTCTCGGTGATACCCTACCATGAAAATCAGCAAGATGGAATAGAAATTATAGAATTCGAAATTATTATTTGGTTTGTTTTGGGACAACGGGAACAAGTTATATTACCAAATTCAGAGGTCAAACTTGCAGTACTGGAACTTTCAAGTTTATCATCGTACTTTGCAAGTGACATGATATTGAACAATCTTGACTGTGTAGAAAAATCTGGTAAGCGAAGCTCAATTTGTTGTCAGTAATATGAACCAATCTAGAGTTAGATTTTGAAGGCCTAATGACATCTTCTTTATGATACCAGCTGGAGCTGCTATATATACCTTTCTATTCTGTATGATCTCCAAAAGAACAAGGTTTGTTTTATTTTGTTTTCTATACAGTCATTTGTTCATGAATGAATTTACTGAGAGGTTTAAGTGTTATTTATCGAACTATGCATCTGACAGTGGCCTTTTTGTCTGTTTTATGTGTCTGGTATGCTTATATGTAACAATAACAAATAAAATATCGAATTTTTTGATATATTGTCGAATATAATTTGTTTTAACAAAAATGGCACATACTCTGTAATTGGGAGTCCTTTGAACCAGATGGAATCATGACTATCATACCCAACATCAAATATTATGCAAGTCCTTACATGTCATAACTGTAACCGTGATAAAGCACCAACTAAAACATGCCTAATATTGTCATACGAATTACTTTTATATAACATATATGTTTTCAAAAAAAATTGGAAATAGGCAGACATGAGGGCAGTTCCTCTACTATAATTCAAAACATTCATAAGGAAGAGAGAAGTGGTCATAGTGATAGGAGGAGAAAGGTGGTGGAATAATATTACTCCCATTTGAGTTAATGTTACCCAGCGGAAGGACACCGGTTATAAGATAAGTATGCCTCTCTTCCTTCGGTTCTCTCCTTTACCACCATACCTCCTCTGCTCCACTGTTTTTCCTTCATTACTGCTATAATAAATTAATTATTACCCTCCAAGCAAACTTTTATAATACAGTATAGTTCATATTTGGCAATTTCCCTCCACATAGCTGTAGTTTGAAACTTTGAATATATCAAACAACCTCACCATCCAGTAAGAACTCCTTGTCCTTCTTCAACTTTTCCATAGCATTAGCTTCAAGGCTTATTTCCACATCAATGCTCTTCCCACCACCTTTTCCTGGGTACAAGTATACCATTCCGTCAAACCTGTTGTTGGTTCCGCTTCTAACCCGCTCTGGTTTTCCAAACCCAAAGTCAACATCGTAAACCTTGAACCTAGGTGAGCTGCCAACGGCAACACAATTCATTCCAGCATCCTTGTATTGGAATATGAATGGATTTCCCTCGAATTCCTTGTTCCTTTTTTCTATGGCGGCTGCATCGTGGCCCTTAATCGCTGCCTGAATCATGCTGGCAGAAAACTCCGGTGGATTTCCGGTCACCATTTCTGCTGCAGTACCGGTGAACACAGCCTGGATGAGATTGCCGAAGTAGCTCTCCGGCATTGATGGGCTGATCCTTTTACGGCAGTCGACAAAGATGGCGAACGCTGTGGGTTCCTCGGGCCTGAGTCCACGTGCTGCCGTGACTGCTCGCCAGATGTGAGTGGAGAGAGCTTGAAAAGTGGAGAAAGATGGGATGCCATCGCTATTTCCAGAGCTGAGTGTAGTTTTGATTTTTTCAATGGTGGTTTCGGAGAACTTGAACAGCTTCTCACATAGTGGTGGCGAGGTAACTGACACAGGCTGTGGTGGTGCTTCAGGGATGTTAAGGCTAACGCGCGTGGAACGTGCTTTTGTACGGTCAAGAAAGGGAGGGAGGGAGATTGAACTGGCCCCCCGGCAGATATCAGCCCATGAGCTCATGAAGTGCCACGTGGAAGTCCCGTCTAATACAGCATGGTTGAATGCGCAGCCCATGGCAAGTCCATCACGAAGCTTGGTAAGCTGTTACAGTCATAACAATAAAGCATAGTTTATTCTACCTTCACAATATGACCTCAGAAAAAAATAATTAGGGTGGTTCATTTGCTACTCACTTACTCCTAAGTTGTGCAAATGTGTCTACTGTGTGTCTGTGTTCTCTTGGCCTGTTCATTATGCTTGTTTTACTTAACATATGACTAACTCATTTGTGGTCAACTTTATAACCATTCCCCATTTTGATGATTCTTTATATTCTTTTTTCTGTTACTGGATTATACTTTTAGGAACTGTGAACTCTGATTTTCTATGATGAAAGTTTAAGGTACTAAACAGAGTTTGTCCCATGGTGTGAGTTTAAGGGGAAAGTGTGGACATAGGATTTGGGTTTTAAATTCGTTATTCTTTTGAAAGGCGTACTGCGTTCGTGATGATTGAATCCCTCATATTGAAAACAAATTGAATGAATGTGTTGGAACTTTTTCAAATGAAATGTTTTACTGTGTTCCCATGGACTCGTGAAGTAGGCTTTAGAGTTGGGGATATTCAGATATGTCGTCTTTAAAACGGTTTATCAATAGTTTATTGTAAAAGGGTGACTAAAAGTAAAGATGTGATCACAAATAATATAAAGAGGATTAGAACACAAGGATAAATGTTGAGTTGAAGATAGAAGTCTAAGTTGCTTATATAGACAGAATTTCAAGGGAAACCATAACAAGGATAATTTTTTTTCACTTATTTTGGGATCCTACTGGCTACTATTTTACTTCAGTGACCACTGATCACATCTGCATTTTCTGCTGACTAATTATTGCTGCTCCTAGATTTTCTAGTTTTTGCCCTTTTTCCTGGTTTTCCAAAATTTGGCTCAAGTTTTCAACCACCATGAGTAGTGATTGACTAAAAGCTCACTTTTAACTCAGTGGGATACTAGAAAAGAAGACTAATCTTTTCTTATGTTTAAAATAATTATGTTAAGAACCTTAATCCTGTTTTACATAGTTTTATGCTTTAATCCCAAATTGTTTGATAACTTTAGTGCTAACATTAGCCTTATGATAGCTTGATATGTGGAGTGACAATAGTCTTGTTGGAGTGGAAAGAATGTTATCACTGATGAAAGCTTGGAAACAACACCAGAGGGGCAGGATTTCCCTTAAGGGATCCATAGATTGTTACGTAAGGGGGTTAGACGACGTCATTTTACTCATGTATCTTTTCACTACCTTGATCTAAAATGGAATTTGAGTGGAGATATTACAATTAATTTAGTAAGCCATTTGATTCCATCATAATTCAAAACCAAATAAATGAAATGTTTTTTGGATACATCAAAAATGGAATTTTATTAAAAATATTCAAAACTAAAAATACTAGTAATATTTATATACTCGTAGTAGTTTACACTTGTTTTTTTGGGTTTTCATTGGATTTTATTCCTAACTTTCAAATAGTTCAGTACTCAAACTACATCATGCTAGAATTTTATGTCTACTTACATTTCCACCATTTCATTCATTGAACCTTAATTCTTATTATCATCCTTACAAAGAGTACTGAAACGGGCTAATTAAGTGTAACAGCAGGAGTAATTTAGCAAATAAATGCATAAAAGCAAAAGCAAATATTGTAGTATTACCTGAATCGCCAAAAGAGGACGATGAAGCCCCTCCAAGTTCAAGATACCATCATAAGGGATCAAATCTTTCATGAAACTTATTTCTTTCGAAGCCAATTCTTCAGCACTCACCATCATACCATGATCATCCTTACCATCATGATCAACAATGGCTTCCATCACTTCTACACCATCCATATCATCATCATACACAATCTTAAACACCCCATCATCATCCCTTGCTAATTTTCCAGCCAATTGGTAGAACTCTTCCAACACTTGGCTCAACCCGTCCTTCAACTTCGTCACCGTTTCCTCATAATCACTCCCATTCCCTTTGTAAATGAGCAGTTTTTGGTTGTAGAAGAAACCCAAGTAAGGGAGGTCAAATGTGACCAATTGACACTCTTTTCTTCCTATTTTTTTCTTGGGTTGAACATTGGACGTTTTTGTGATTTTCACCTTGACTGATTGACTTGTTTCTTGCTTTCCATTTTCTTTCGCCATGCTTCAAATTCTTAATCCCTTTTTTTTGTGAAGAATTAAGGGGGAAAAAAGTAGAACTAGTTCTTGTTTATTTGCTTGGAATAATGGAAACTTGAAGAAGATTTTATAGTGGTGTTTTTGACTTTTGAGTGATGGATTTTATAGAGAGCTTGATTAGTTGATAGTTGGCCAAAGGGGTGGCATCAATGAATATTCTTGAGGGCAGTTGTGACAACATTTATACTTCAGGTGCATGCTACATGACTAGCCACTAAACCCTTTTATATTAAGTCTTGTGCTAGCAGTATGGAGCATCATATGCATAGTATACCCTGAAGACTTTGACAGGAGCTATCATTTATGGAATTTAGGAAACTACTTGGAGGACTGTCACATGGACCGTCATTTCCTGTGTTTCATTAGGATAGGGATGTCGTACGTGGATTGAGTGTTCTTACTCCTGTATTTATCCTCGACTATCTCCACCTCGCATTGGGTATAAGTCAGTTTCAGTCCGGGTCTTTTCGGGAATATTTGCATTCTGGACTGATAAAGTCATTTCATTTCCGAGTATGCTTTGGATGTTCTCTTAATTAATTATTAACAGATAAATTCAGTTTGGAGTCCTGAAAATTTAGAGCAGGTCGGTCGAATCATTTGAGATTTTTGCTTTTGTTTTACGAACCATTGTTTTTAATATTTTTGTCATGCTTCTACCTCTTATTCTCTTAACACTACCTGTACAGAGTCTTCAATTCAATAACTCCCCCTTTCCCAACCCTCACTGCTCTCTGTCACACCCAATCTAAGCAGATGGTCAACTGACCAACGTAATGGGCATATGTATTATGTAATGTAGGCCTAATTACTTCATTCCCTCACCTTCCTATGCTGACTTTTGTCTAATGATGAACTCGGACCTTAGTTGCGGGCCTTGCGGCTTACGGTCAGCGACCAAATTAATGTATGAGATTATTTGTACTCCTCATTTTGATTTGAGAGTTAAAACGATGTACACGTATAACCTTTTACGGTGTGAATAGATTTTTTGAACGGACGGAGAGGGGCGGGAATGAACAGGAGGGACTGGGAATAGATGAGGGGATGCCACTTATTCAAATATTTCCTATGTTAGATGGGATTTTGTTTTCGTTCTTAAGAATGAGACGAGAGTACGAGACGACTAAATCGCTAATGATTTACTATTTGATGTTTGACAGGTTGGAACTAATGTAAGAGTTGTGCAAGTCTGAAGATTGTGGGTTAAAGATATATTCATGCCTTGTGCTGTGTAACTTATTACCTTCATTTCTGTTATAATGTCAGCCTAGAACGATATTTCCCTTATTATATACTTCGAGTACAGTTCTTTGAGTAAGTCTTGTAGCACATTTGGAACAATAAGTCTTACTTACAACGGTTGTAAATAAGAATTAGTTTATTGGTGAATGAGTTCCATGTAGGATATTACTCGTAGATTGTAGGCGGGATCTTACCTTATCATAAAAAAGGAACCACTCGTTAGGCCTGCACGTCTATTGGGATTTGGGAAATGTAACATAAACTACTCCCCGGAAAGTCTTGCTTAAGACGGACTATCTATCTTAAACATTAAGACGGGCCAAAATGCCAAATACTACCACATGGTCCTAATAGGGAAAAAAATATTGGCATTTCCTAGACAACTTGTCATGTGATTTGATAAGCATTTGATTTGGTTTTCGTAAATGAGAATTTGTGTACCACTCCTTGGTATTCATGACCCTGCCAATTGTTTATATTTTTGTTGGTCTTAAATAGGTACATCTTACTTTTAGTTTTAAGTTTTAACCCTATTAAAATCACCGGTTGGCGCAATACCACACCACTTGTTTCAATTCCATTCATCAAATTTTAGAAATAATCAACATAACTAGGAATCATATTAACTCAATTTACAATCTTACAAATTGTCATTATAATTATATAATCTTTAAACCATGCCACGATTTCTATATACAAGTATTTGATACTTTCTTTAAAAATGTGCAAATTCTCTCGTAATAAAATCAACACTAAATAAAGACCTCGTACACAATACAACTCAGACACAATACAACTTCGAACCATGACATAATAGCTAACTTAACCCAAATCAGTTAAAAACGTAATCACATAACATAAAACGACTCTCAGTCGCACTGCACCCGATTCAATCCGACCCGATCTATAAACCATTAACTCAAGATTACATGGCCCATAACTCACTCCATAAGGCCCCTAAGTGATTTTTTTTATCATACCCTTCACTAAACATTTGAAACCCTAAACCCTCCAAAGTTAAAACCCCAATAAAACCCTAAACTTTGTTCCTTCTTTCATTGTTCTTCATTAAACCCTAAAACCCTAAAATCATCTCCTCTTGTTTTTATTTTTCTCTCATCTTCATTTTATACTCGTAAAACATCAATGGCGCCGCCAGTAAGAGGTACTAATCTCTTCTCGACTCTTCGTTTACTTTAAATTTAACTGCTTTTCTAATTTGTTATTATCAATTTCTAATTCATTCAATAGAATCTTCAAAAATCTTCTAATTCTACCGTCAATTAATACAGTTATCTTAATCTTATTTATTTGATTCACGTTTCGATTAATGAGATATACTCCCTCCGTCGTAATCATTTGTTTACTCTTTTATTCTTTGCGTTACGTATTTTAATCAAAGGCAATTAAATAATTGAGACGGAGACGATAATTTCTCTAAATCAGGTTTTGTAAGCAGTATTTGTGACTTAATTAAGAAGTTGAATGAAAAAAAAAAGTTGATTAATTATTCATTTGAGTGAGTATTGTTAGCTTAAGCTTATTAGTTTGATGAGTTAAATCGTTGCAAATCAAAATAAAAGAAGATAATGTAGGAAATGGACAGTTGTTAATTGCAATGAAAACTGTTGATTTAAGCCGAGCCGACTGATTAAATGTTGAATGAATGATAAAAACAGGAGGAAGAGGATTTGGGGGAAGAGGGGGAGGTAGAGGAGATGGCGGAAGAGGAGGACGAGGAGGTGGCAGGGGATTTGGGATGGGAGCTAGAGGAGCCGGTGGGAGGGGCCGTGGTGGGTTTGGAAGTGTACGTGGCGGACGCGGTGGTGGTCGTGGAGGTGGTAGGGGAGGAATGAAGGGAGGTAATAAGGTTATTGTTGTTCCTCATAAGCATAGTGGGATATTTATCTCTAAAGGTAAAGAGGATGCTCTTGTGACTAAGAATATGGTTCCCGGTGAATCGGTTTACAATGAGAAGAGAATTTCTGTTCAGGTGAATTTTTCTTTGAGTTCGTGTTTATTTTGTATATTTTGGTCATATACTATGGTGCATTGTGTGGTATTGTTACAAGATTGTATTTATTTAATGTATTCATGTATATACTGTTATTGTTCACAAATTCTCTTTTAAGCTTAAGACAAGGTCGAATACATACCAAATCATTCCACTTGTTGCCTAGAAAATACCAAAAGTTGTCTTTATCACTACCATGTGGTAGTATTTGACCCGTTAAATAGTGCCCATCTTATGCAAGACTAGAAGATGTGATGCTAGTAGTGGAGTGGAATTTCATATTCTTCTAGTAATTTTTTTTTTAATTTGCTTGTTTTAGACAAGGGGTCATTTCATTAGTTTCGAATTCACATCTTTAGTATTTGCATTGTGATGTTAGAAAGTTTTTTTTCTTAAATGCCCTTATATGTCTGCAGCAAGACGATGGAACCAAGATTGAATACAGGGTCTGGAACCCTTTCCGTTCGAAGTTGGCAGCTGCTATTCTTGGTGGTGTGGACAATATTTGGATTGTGAGTTTTTGTTATCTGTTGTCTATTGTCTTGTGATTGCTGTTTTTGTTTTCTTCAGGACTAAATGGTTGACTAATTGAATTAATGTTTTGTTTTGATCAGCAACCTGGTGCTAAGGTTTTGTACCTTGGGGCTGCTTCTGGAACCACAGTTTCTCATGTGTCTGATGTTGTTGGACCTGTAAGTGATTTTTCCTATATATGACAAGCTTAAGAGAATTGTCCTTGAATGGTTTTTGACGATATAGTTGTCCTGGCAGGAGGGTGTTGTTTACGCAGTCGAATTCTCGCACAGGAGTGGTAGAGATTTGGTTAACATGGCAAAGAAAAGGACTAATGTCATTCCCATCATAGAAGATGCAAGGCATCCTGCAAAGTACAGGATGCTGGTTGGCATGGTTGATGTAATTTTTTCGGATGTTGCTCAACCTGATCAGGTCTGTTACCGTTGCATGTTAACTGGATCCATGTTTGTTTGAACTTTGTTATATAAAAGGTCTGATGCCTGCTTCTATGCAAATTCATTACATGGATTTGGTACTAGTTTGCAAGCAGATTATAAAATCTGGTCTTTTTTTTTAGCTTAATACTTTTACTTCAAGCACTCCTTTTACTTGCATAAAAAGTTGGTATTCTTTTTTCTTTTTCTTTTTTCCTTTTTAGTACTTCTGAAATCATGAAACACTTTGTTTTAAAAATGTAGATGGTTTGATCATACCTTATTTTTTATGTCCTTTTCTCTTAAAAGGTTTCAGTATGTTTTAGATTTAAACGGAACATTTTTATCGAATTCGTAATTCAGCAGAGGATGAGTTTCTCGGATTCCCCTTCAAGACATATTGGATGATGTACAAACCGAGTTTCTGATGCATTGAACTCCCTTTTTTTTTTTCCTTTTTTTTCTTTCTCTTATCAACTAATCAGTCATGTGATGAGCTTATCGGATTCCCCTTCAAGACTTATGGGTGATGTAAGCTCCGATTAACTGATGACTTAAAACCATAAGTTGTACAATTTTCCTGTAAATTTTTGAACTCAGTAAATGTTTTATATATCTGTATTTCAACTGCCTTAGCGTCATTCATTCACCTATTTGATTATTTTTAGATCTCCATGTGCTTACCTCTGTTAGTCTCTAATGTGAGAGGGCAGACTCATTTTTAGGATGCCCTTTTTTTTTTATTGTCTTTTGATTGCATGCGATTCGTTCCTTTTTAGTTGTTTTTCATTTAGATGTGGAGGAATCTCTCCTCAGAACAGAGCAGATAGCAGCATTCAGAGTATCAGGCTCATGAAAACACTTCTAATAACTCTCTAAAATCGTAGTACTGTGGGGTTGTTTGATGGCTCCTTGTTCACACCCATTCAGATATATAACAAAATTCGCTAGGAGAGTTTTTTTTATATCTTTGTCCTTAGCTTTCACCCAAAATCTAACCGTAGGCAATATGAAGCTCATCAAAAACCGAAGAATGACATCAAAGCAAAACCCACCATAAGTAGCTTTAGACTTCACGTTATTGTTCTTAGTTGCTTTTTTGTCCTTTCTTGCCTTGCCCCTTTTCTTTGGAGGCAGAGGAGATCTTTGGTGGATCTGTATTTTTTTTAACCAAGTACATAATATTACCAGTCAATACAATGCCATAGTGGAACCTTATATGTTAAACAGTATCCTTTTGCTAGTTATGTACGCGTTGAAGTATTTGTCAGATGCGGGATGATTTTAAGAGATGTTAAGGGGTTACTTTTACCCTTCGAGTGGTCTTTGAGTTCTTATAATATACGGAATTACTTTTTCACATACGAATTTTACTCTTTCACATACAATTTTTCATAAAGTTTCCACTCAAATACCCTTTTCTTAAACATAATCTCTCTTTCGGTCTTTCTCCTCAACGTAATTAAATTAACTCTTATGTATACATCTAACCTAAAATCAAATCTAATAAAATCGAACAATGGATTATAATTCCAATTCCAATTAGTGAAGTAATTTTTTTTAACAATAATGTTATGTTTTTTTTTTAAAAAAAAAATATTAGGTTTATGCTTAACCATAGAACAATTATTGTCAAGTAGGGTTTAAGGGTGGTCGACGATTGTTGTAAGATGGATGGGACCGTGGTGGTCGGTACTGGTTAGTGGTGGTCGGAGCAGGGGGAAAACGGTGCACGTGGTTGTTTAAGTTATGCGATTGGTTATAGTCAAAGTGTGTGGCGCCAACGCCGGAGATCGGAGGTGCGACCGGCGACTGGAGGAAGAAGGTGGCTGGCCTTGTTGTTGGCTGGGAGTGGTGGTGGGGCAGGGAGAATATGGGTGTTGAAATGTTGCTGCGTTGCTGCTTTGTTGCTTTGTGTTCTTTCTTTTTTTCTTTTTTTTCTTTTTTTATATATTAATTAGTTTCTTTCTTTTCTAACTAATTATTTGTGAATTGTATTTTCTCTTATTTGTGAATTGTATTTTCTCTTAATTTTTTTTCTATATATTGATTAGTTTGGATGCCCGGAGTAATATTGTCGGCGATTGATTTGACCGGAGCAGTGGTGAAGGCAAATGAGGGAAGAGAGAAACTAAATAAATTGCATAGGGATAGGAAAAAAAATGACAAGGTTATAATCGTAAAATACGTATGTGAAAGAGTAAAATCCGTATGTGAAAAAGCACGTCCCATAATATATTATCCATTTTCTCTGGACCTGGAGCTGATTATTTTACTATGGTTTCAGGCTAGAATTTTGGCTCTCAATGCTTCATATTTTCTGAAAGCAGGTGGTCACTTTGTTATATCTATCAAGGTTAGCATTAATAGCCTTCATTATTCTTCAACTCGGTTTGTCGTCTTGATTGAATTTCTATTGATCTCCCAGTATGTATTTGTTTACTAAAACCTCTGATAATTTTAGGCTAACTGCATTGATTCAACAATGCCTGCCGAGGCCGTGTTTGCCTCAGAAGTGAAGAAGCTGCAACAAGAGCAGTTTAAGCCTGCTGAACAAGTCACCCTCGAGCCATTTGAGCGTGACCATGCTTGTGTTATTGGTGGCTACCGTATGCCTAAGAAGGAGAAGAAGAAAGACTGATAATAGTTTAGAGTATTTTTGTACTCAGTAGTTAGCTTTTGCGTTAGTAGTATGCGAGAAATGTGAGATACTTTATACTCGAAGTTGCTTCAACGAAATGAAAGACGTCATTTTTATCATTCCATCTGATATACTTCTGAAGGATATTTTTAAAGAACGTACTTGGTTTTGTAGAGCTATTCTTCGATGAACGAGTCATTAGTATTTAAGGTCAGGTACATGGTAGTTTGGTTTGAGTTGTTTCGACTTGCGAGCACAGTAGTCACAGTGTGTTGATTATCAATTATTGAAGTTCATGGGTCTAATATACGAGTCGGTTTGGGGTAATTTGATTTTTGTTTATTTCCACCCTTGTCTAATAGGGGTACGGGTACGGGTCGGTCTCAACGTAAAGCATGTTGCATAAACTACCGGTAATTGTAAATTGTAATGGTCATTATTCTCATTAATGCACTGTTCTAATCTAATCCTCCAGTCTAGGTAGCACCAAAACGGACACGACACGGACACGTGATACGACATCTCGTGAAATTTAGCACACGGGACACGGCATTTAAATTTAATAAAATATATATTTTATAGTTATAAATAACATACAATTTTATTTTTGTATTAGTATTTGATATTAAATGTAAATAATTGAGTGTAAAACTTGACTTTAACTATAATTTATTCCCATTTTCCACCCAAACTCATCTTCTAATCAGTTTTCCCACTCAAACTCATCTTCTAATCAACCTGTTCTAGTCTTTCAATCTCACATTCCTTATTTATAGGTGTCCGTGTGTCCGACACGGTGTCCGACACGGGACGGCTGGTTAGGAGAAGTGTCCGTGCTACCTAGCCTCCAGTACACCTGGTTACTTAAACTTGTCACCCACGCTCCTTGATCCGATGATTCAACAAAGCCGCACCCTCACCTACGTTCGGGTTACTATACTCACGGTCACGGTCCGCTCCAATTGGTAAACTTCACTCCCAAACCAAATCATTTGCTGATAGCAGAAGTTACGGAACATATGGATCATCGATTTAGTTCGCTTCTAAGCCTGTTCGCACCACGCCTCTGAAATAAGGTTGGTGTAGAATCAACCCTTTAAACTCCAAGTAGTAAGGTCCTCATACCACAATGTAGGCTACATTCCTTCCTGCACTAGATCCCATTAAAAAACATTTTGAAATCTCCACAGTTTACAAGCCACTCATCTTGATCATGGTCATGAACATCATCATTTGGTACACAATTGATGCACGAGTCCAATGCAACGCGTCCATGAAATCATCATACTCAACAGAAAGGCGGTGCTCAGGCGCAAAACGGTACTCAACGGATACCACAATGGAGATGATGAAAACAGCAAGTTCCGAACAAAAGTCATGGAACATGGTAGAGTTAGCACGGTAGGATACGAACACACCACCGTGAATGTAGACTATAATGAGGAACTTGGGTGAAGAAGACCGACAAGGGATTTAACGCGATTTTAGGAAGGAAAAGTCGTAACAAGGTGTTGTCGTTCTTGGTTTTATTTCAGTTGTAGAAATTTGTAGGGATCAAGTGTAGAGTAGATGTTGGGTATGAAGTGTTGTATTGTTTCCCATGTTTATATTTTTTTTTTTTTGAGAGATTTTTGTTTGAAATTGAGTTTGTTTATAATGAAAGATGTTCAAGCTTTACTTTGTTGGAATTATTTAGGTAGGGATTCCTTTTGGCTTCATTAAGACTTAAGAGTAGTGTATTACAGAGTACTAATTATCTTATAAGACAGTTGTACGTTATAGAACAATTATACAGAACATTCTTATCTTATAATAATAAAATATGAAATGTGTAACCGTACTAGCATTACAAAACTGTCTTACACCGTCAAATAGTTAATTGAACATTCCACACTTTGTTCTTTGAAAACTTGTAAAACAGTAAAAAGAAATTTAAGAAGTTTAAAGTTGCTAATTATAAATGCATTATTATTAAAGAGTAAAAAAAGAAGGAAATAAAAATGTCAGAAGTGGGATTTGAACCCACGCCCTCGTTAGAGGACCAGAACTTGAGTCTGGCGCCTTAGACCACTCGGCCATCCTGACTTGTTGGTTCTTAACATCACTTAACTATATTAATTTATTAGCTTTTTTTGCTAGCTTTTCATTTATTAGTGTTTTCATACTAGTGATATGAGTGAAGAATCATTCAGAGGTTACCAAAATAACAAAATTAACCTTTATAAAGTTACCGAACCATCACCGAAATTAACCTTTATAGTATTACGGTTACCGTTAATTTCTTTTTTTGGGGAGACAATAAAGGAGATCGAGGACTTTGGAGTATTTGATTTTGTTAACACGATTTGAAATATGGTGAAACAACCGCTCTCAACTAAACGAGTAAAAAAAATCGAGTATTCCAAATACGAGTGACAGTATATCGTTATCTAAGTGTAGCCTTTATCAACCCGAGCATTACGATGTGTCATTCTTGTGAACCTCATTTTTTCCATCTGATTCGCTCATACATTCTCCATCTAATGTTCCACTTTCCCTTTGGCAGATCGCTATGATGTTATATACTTCGTACAGTTTTAATTATTTTGTTGGTCTAAAAAGAACCACGAAGCGATTTTTGATGCTGACGGGATTTCAACCCGAGTCAAGACACTATCTCTAATAACTTTGCCAACTAAGGTAGTTGACATCTGCTCGTACAAGTTTATTTATTCTAGGGGTGATATATCGAGAGAGGAAAATATAATGAGATGCAAAATGGAACAAAGGATTCCGACTCTAAACTGAAAACATCTAAACAATGGTGAAAAGAAGCAATGCTTTATAAATCCTTAAAAAAAGTACACTACAATCATTAACCATAATCTCTACTTAATTCTTCACTAAATTATGAGGCATTACATTTGTAAGAATCTCCCATAAGAGCAACAATCCTCTAGCAAACCAAAAAAAAAAAACAGAATTCAGTGATTCACATAACTTGTGAAAAGGCATTTTGATGAAGGAAGCTGGTCGTCGATGACGAAAAATGGATATTGCTGGTAAAAATACTCATCTGAAATCATACTCTTCATCTTCTCTGACATAAGAACCTGAACTTTAATAAGATGGTGCTACGATACTGAACACACGAAGAATGAAGTCTCAGGCGATACAACGGAAACTCAAAATATGACGGGCTTATGTTATAAGGTACTGTCACCATTTTTAACAGTCTTGATGTCCTGACCGCCCCACTTCTCCATCCTACTGCTTGTTTCTTCAACCTGTAATTTACGTTACTTGATTTTTAATCCGCGAACTTATTTACTTTTACATCAGTACAAGACCTCTTTCTTTATAAGCTAATTAAGTTTTTCAATGATTCACATAATATTGTTTGATAAATAAGTTAATTAAGTTTTTTTTAAGTCGTCCGAGAAACATGATCAAAGTAGTGACTCAAATTTAGCTAACAATATGATATATCATACGCAGTACTACAATAACTACCTTGCGAGTTGACTCTAATGCATCACGACCCTGATGCATCATTTAGGTTAATTACAAATGAAATTTGTAACTCAAATCCAAAACTTAAATATGACTTTATAACTCAACTATTATATTTGTAATCTAAAATTGTCTAACAAATAGTAAAGAGAGTTACTATTACTCTATTTAAAAAATTTATTTTTAAAGATAATTAACTTTAAAAGAAAATAATTACTTATAATAAAATGTCCCTTATATATATTTTTTTATAATAAAAAATTGAAATAACATTCCCGTGCAATTTGCACGGGTTTAAAACTAGTTTCATTATAAAACGATTTACTTAAGAGTAAATTGTAGCAAGGTAATAACTCACCTCTGCGCTCCAGTTAGTTCGGTAAAGAATAACCAGTAGGATTACGGTCTGTAAGGCGGTTCCAATAATCATTCCTCCCCAGATACCCTACACAATCACGAGAAGCTTATATGTCAGAGACGAACAAAGAAAAAAAATAAAACAAAAGAAGGGGAAAGTAAGGACCTGTACTCCCAGATTCGCTACATAGCCGAGTAGGTATCCAACAGGAATCCCGAATGCATAATAGCAACCCAAGTTTATATACGCCACAAGAGCTTGCCATCCCCCTCCGATAGCAACACCTACAAAATTTACAGTCAAGATTAAAAGATTGTTTAGGCCAAAAAGTCTAAAAACAACGCCAAAAGAACACGGAGCAATTGTTGAGTACCTGATATGACGGGCTGAACGCTATTAAGAACCATGGTGACCCCAAGAAGCCAAGCAAGTTTGGAAACTGCTACCTTTAGTACCTCACTATCGGTGTAAATGACAGCAAAATGGTTCTTAGCAATGAGGACTACTACCATGCACAGAAGTCCGATAATTAGAGACTGAAAAACTGCTGTGAAGACGCTGTACTTGGCCGCCCTTGGATGATGCATTCCTAGCTCATTTGATACTCTAACACTACATAATACGAAGTAGTAACCAAAATCCATTTCAGAAATCGTCAATACTTTTAGTTTAGTATTTGTTAGAGGAAGAGGAAGAGATGTCTCACCTTATTGCACCATTAATACCGAGGAATACCATGAATTCTATCCCGTTTAGATTCATGCTGAAATATATAGAAGCATGAAATCACAGTCAAAGACCAAAAGCAAAACCTTAATTTAAGACGGTATGAATTGTTGCTAAACTCACCAGATAGCAAGGGAGCCGACAGCAACGATAGCGTCCTCAAGTCCACCAGCCAGAAGAGAAAGGCTCATTACATACCAAACTTCGAGGCAAAGCATCACAGCCGAGGCAATAGAGAGTTTAACAAATGCCCCCAAGTCTTTAAAAGCTGCCATTGAAAAACCCTTCCAAGCATCCTTACACCAACCAAATACATAGATCACTTGCGCGATGACTGTCACCCAGCTCGTGATGTTAAAAGCCATTCCAGCTCCGACCAATCCCCAACCAAATATATATATGAAAAGCCAAAGCATGAAACAATGGCCGACCAAAGTTAAAAACCCAATCCATGCTAGCACGGCTAACTTGCTCTGCGATTGTAGAAACTTTTGGGTGGGAAAATTTACGGCTAAGGAGAACAAATTTGGAAGGGTAAGGATGCTGAAACTTCCTGCAGCTTCAGCTATGTCGTGTTCCTGGCCTAAAAGTTTTAGAATCGGTGTTGCAAAGATGTAAAAAGGTGTGAGCACGAAAGCGCTGATGGTTAAGATGATCCACGATCTTTGCATGTATATTCCAAGCATATGAACTTGGCCTGCTCCGAACGCTTGGCCACACAATGTCTCTAGTGCACTTCCCATGCCAAGCTACATTTTTAACATCATTTGTCAGCATATTACAATTTCACGAGATTAAATTTGTAGCGTACCGCTACCCAATTCATTCAAAACAAACAGCAAACAACAAATTTAAGGTCAAAGTTTTATGCTTTTGATTAGATCCGGCAAAATCAATCAAACCCAATTGACCCGATTTGAAAAGGCTGATTCGAGACACGAAATTGACCCGAACTACAACCCTCCAATGTGACCCAAAATCTGAATTGACCCGACCAGACCCGAACATGACCCAAACCTTATTGACAAGAACTGCCCCGAAGTGACCTGATCAGAAACACCTGGTCCGAAAATAACCCGACAAAATATAACTCTTATTGAAAAAAAAAACTTGAAATTTCTAATTTAGAAGCAAAATTAAACTAAGAAATATAATACTAAACATACTTTTTTCCTCTTAACCAATACCCGTAGATGACCCAGACTCGAACTAACCCCACCCGCTTGACCTGAAACTAGCCCGACCAACATACCCGAAACAACCCAACCCGGCCCGAACAAACCCGATAATATGACAGACTCAAATTGACTCGACTCAAACCTGATCCGATTAACTCATTTGATATGTCTACTTTTGACCTACAAAAATCGAACAGTGCATCCTTTTATCAGCTCCTTCAATTATCATTGTAGTGACAATCAGACAAAGAACCAAACACTCATAAAAGAGAATCAGTGAGCCATGCAACTGATGCAAGTGTCTATGAACTATGAACCATATGTTTAATTCAATACATATTGAAGAGTGAAGAGATAATTGGAGAAAGTGACAAGACATTAACAAACATTAAAATTGTGCCTCTTGATAGTGACAGGGGACAATAATATTAAATAGTGTTCCATTATTCTCATGCTCAAATTTATTGGTTTGTAACATATTTAACACTTCACGCAAATTGGAATACATATAAGTAAGTATAATAGACTAATTAATCATTAACTTAATGAAGGTTTACTTAAAATTGAGTATTACCTACATGTTACTTTCATCCCTTTCCTAAAGGACATGTACCAAATATAAGTAAGATGAATGCAATCTTATTTATTAACAACCACAAATGAAAAGTCTTTTCGTAATGAGTTTTATAAGCCACTCATGTCGATTTTCTTACTTATCCATCTAGCTAACTACAATGATAACTATATGAATAACAAATTATTGAGGTATTTGTTACAGAAACGGGAAGCAATTTGCTCTTCCCGTTTCTTAACTATTACAAGGACGGTATCATGTCATTTTGTCATCAATTACCACTTATATCGAGCGCTAAGGGGGTTTTATGTATACAACCTTACCTTCGTATAGGGTCGGACAAAGAGAGTTTTTCACTAGTCCCGGATGATCCATAGTCCATACTACACAGAATTGTACCCGTTTATAGATTATACATCAGATGTAGTAGAACTGATTGAGTAGTTTTTGAGTTTTATAATAAAATTTTCAAGTTTTGTTTTAAAGATCATGAATTGTACTATAAAATTAAACTTTAAGCTAAAAAATACAATATTGCTTACATATAAATCCAGCTAATTTTAAGTTTTGACGACAACAAATTAACATATAACTTATAAACATTAAAAGCTCAGAAAAACACATAAACTCAATTACTAAAGGGGTTGATGTATAAATTAAATACGTGTTTCTTTTTCCGAATTTCATGGTTCGACTACTGATTATACGCAATTAGAGAACAAGTCCCCATTAAATTTTGACGTATATTGGTACTCTCTCTGTTCGGTCCAATTACATGGAATTAGTATAGATCTCGTGCAATGCATGCACGATATATATAGAAGTTACCTTTTTTTAGTGCACTACACGTATAGAATTTAAATGGGTCACAATTAATTTTTCATAGTCCTCATCCTTAATTACATTTTTATTTAAGAAAAATAATTGACAAGGCAAAATTAATTAAACCACTAATAATATCATTTCGACATTTTGATGAAAACAATTGTTTTACTAAGAATCAAATTGTATTATTTTATAAAATTCACAGATTAGTTTAACAACTTTTATTAATTATAAAGCTAATATTAACAGTTTATAATTTTTTTTATACGAATTATATAGTTTATAGTTTAATGAAAATATTATAATTTATATGTGAATGTAAAAAAAGAGAAAAAGGATTATACATCGGAGGTACTAACTCAGGGTAGTATGATTTTCAGTTTTTGTGCATTTTTTTCGAGCTTTTTAAAGTTTATAAATTAAATTTTATATCTTATATATGATGTTTTTTTACTGTTATTGTAATTTTTTTGAGCTTAATTTTTAAATTAATAAACTCAAAAAACTTTATAGTAAAACTATACTATACTCAAAAACTTTATTGTAAAGCTCAAAAACTATATTTTATGTGGTAGTACCTCAGAGGTACAATCCACTTACTGGTAAAAAAATTACAATTTTAATTTAATGAAACATATATATATATTTTTTAATGAAAAGTATTATATTTTAATGAAATGATTATATCATTATGAGACAACTCTTTATTTTGTTTTCATATTTAGTGTATTCATTTTGGAGGAAAAATATTTGAATTAATTTATTCTTTTAGTATAAGAGATATTATCTTTCTAGCGATAACGAAGTTTATAACAGAGAGAAATGGTCCTATATCAAAGTTTTATTTCATATTGACAAGTTTCAAGGATTAAAACAAAATCATTGATGATTCTAGGGACCATTTCTTTAGTAGAATAAGTCAGCAATAAAATAGTATTAAAACTAAACCTACTACTTCTTTAGTAGAATAAGTCAGCAAGGGGATCTAAATGAATATGTCAAAAAATCAGATTTTTTGGAATAAAATTAGGAAAATCACAATTTATTGTTGTATACTTTGCATAAATCCAAATATCTCTCAACTGATTAATTACATAATACAAGATACAATGATAACATACATCCCCCAAAATAACAATTGAGCCAAAACTCACCCAAAAAAGATAAGTGAGCCATAAATGCAAAATTGATCATACAATTAAAGAAAATATTAAATCTCCCATCCAAAATAAACTAATACTTATAATTAATTGGGCGTAATTACGAAAATGGTCATATCGTATCATATCATATCAGTATTTGAGTATTTAATTAAAAAAGTCGTCATATAAAATCGTGAATAATAATTAGTCCTTGCCATTATATTTGTGCATAATAATTCATACTCCCTCTAGGCTCCATCTATCTCGATGTATTGTTATTTTTTTCTTTTAACACAAAGACGAAGTTTTGTGTATCGTAATTCGTAAGAGAGGTAGTAAATCAAATTATTGAAGTAGGGCTTACTAGAAATGTACTATGTGACATTGTGACCTACTATCACTAACTCTGAAACACAAATGGGACCTCTAATAATGTTACTATGAGTACATTGCATTATAATTGTGCTTGTCTAACTATTTATTTGAGCACCAATTTGATTCTACTCGTTTGATTCTTAAACTAAACTTCAACGGTAGCTCTCATTTTAGACGGTTATTTTCGTCTGAAACATTCACACGGATCATAAAATGGTCACATATTGCTCGTCAGAAAGCTTGAAACGAAAATGACCACCTTAAATGAGAATTTGCAAAATTTCAATATGATAATTTTAATTATATCGGTTTTTCTAACACGTACCCTAAAACACCCAATAAAAAAACATGCAAGGCTGAAGTAAAAAGATTACGCATCGGATATATAATTGAACATAGAGAACTATATTAAATGAGAATAACATTAAACTCTATAATGAATTTGAGTAGGTAATTAACATCACAGTGTATAAATAATCATAATACTCATCTTCACTTTAATGATGATGCCAATGATGACACTATACAACAAGATCAAATATTAATAAACAACAATTATGGCATCTAAATATTATATTAATCAATATATTTTTATGGTCTGATACCCTAACTCACAACTGAAAGACAAAAATTGAGAATAGACATTTAAACTAACCTGCTATTTAAATTATTAATTAAATGTAGTTAGTATTATGATCATGTGACGGACCTTTCAAGATTTTGATCACAATTATTTTATTTGTTTTTTAATTTATACTACCTCCATTCAACTCCACATGGTAGGTTTCTATTTTTGACACTATTCACAAGTCGGAAGAATCTTTCAATTTCCGGCTAATGCATAAGAGAAAATATATTCATGTGGATCTTGTTTGATTCATCTTTAAGAGTATATTAAAAATATCTAACTTGTATAATTTTTGCAAATACGTAGCGAACTATATTTACGATACAAAACGCGCGTTGGCAAACGTGAAAAAAGATAAGTGTAGTGTGGAGTTGAATGGAGGGAGTATAACACTAGGTAAATCAACCAGGTAGGCTGATGCTGGTAAAGTCATCACTGACAGTATTTATAATCGCAAATTCTTATTTCAGACGGATCATTTCTGTCCGAAAAATAAAACGGGATTATGTTGTCACTTTTTGATAAAATATAACCAACCACAGCTTATATCAACTTTTTTTCAATAGTAGTTACATCTAACTGTAAAGTGGTTACAAAATCCCGTCTTATTGCTTCAGACCAAAATGTCCCATCTGAAGCAAGACCAACTCATTTATAATTAACCTGGGTTCAAATCCCGTCAGCAATATACTCGTGATAAAAACGAGAGGGAAAACATACATACCATGAAGCCAAAGGAGAATGTGCTAACAACGGAAAGAGAAATGGAAACAGCAGAAAGCTCAAGTTCTCCAAGATGTCCAACAAAAATAGTGGTGACGGAATTAGTAGCATAACTACATAATGTTAAAAACACTAATGGTGCCGCTATCGACCATAATCTCACCGTTTCGATCCAAAAAACCTTAGCCGCGTCTTTCACACCCGTTATGGGTCCGTAATCACTTGTACCCGTCTCACTGACATTCTCTAGTAATGGTGCATCCATTACTTGTTGCTTTGATTTTGTATATATAGAAGAAATAATAAATTTGTTATTAATAAATAAGGTAGAGAATGTTGAATAATGAGAGTGGATGGATGAGTAATGTAACAAATGAAAAATGAGCTCACAAGGTTGTATATGTATCAATCATTTTTTTTCTGTTACTTACCTTTGTTATAGTTGTCCACGTATTCGTTTTAGTCTTTACGCCTTTAATAGTGGCCTAGTTTTTCTATTTGTTGTTAAATGTATTTCGTTTATGTTATCGTATTCAAACTTTCTGTTTCTCCTACCATAAATGTATAAAACGATCTTACACAAGAATATTGTTTTAAATGGTGCCCCACTTACTTTTTGTGATGAAGGTTTATTAGTAAGAAAGTAGGTAATATATGATATATTGTATAATTATTACCTATTTTCTTCCTAATAAGACTTGACCCGTTTTAAGTTTAAGACGGACGACCCGTCTTAAATGAGAGTTGTTGTAGGAGCTAGGGGGTTTTTATATTTTTATAGTTTTATATTACTCGCATTAAAAAAAAAAAAATTGGGTTTTAAGAGGGTTTTTAGAATCGGGATCTAACTATCATTTTACCTATGAGTGATGTTAACAGGGTATAAACCCATGTCATAAATACCAGCACTTAGTTATGACTTAACCAATTAAGTTAATTTTTTTATTTTTTTGTGTAAAAGGAGGGGAAACCCGAAGTTAAACGACTACGACACGGGGCAAAGCAACACAGAAAATATCATCTCAAAGAATAGTGCGGATTCAACCAGTTAAGTTAATTGACATCTGCTAATTTAATACTCAATATATTAGTTGTGATTGGAAACATAGGATAGACGAGCTTGTATACAAAACAAATAATATAGAAGTACGTACGTATACGTAATACTCCGAAATTTAATATTATGGTCTCATATATCAATAATATAATACTTCCTCCATTCAACTCCACTCTACCAAAAAAAATTTCCACATTTACCGAGACGAGTTTTACACGGTAAATATCGTTAGCTACGTGTTTGCAAAAATTATAAAAGTTAGATATTAATAATGTACTCGTAAAGACGAATCAAACAAGATCACATATGAATATATTTTTTACTTATATATTGAGGGAAAAATGCAATTATATGATCGCTTGTGAATAGTGTACAAAAAAAAAAAAGTGGTAGAGTAGAGTTGAAGGGAGGAAGTATATCAATAATGAAGGTTGGTAATTGGTATGTCAAGGTTAATTAATTAAGACAAGATGCAGTTGTTAGAATTAGAATAAAATAATAATGGGAGTTTGTTAAATGAATGAGGGAGGTAATTTGGCGTGTAGTCCGTAGTTGGTTGAGGGAGTGGACTGCAAAGAGTCACGTGCCTACTTTCCTGCCCTTTCTTTGCTCACTTTTTTCGGTAATTAAGTTGGACTACATAGACCCTCTCCAACCATGAAAATTTCTCTTCCTCATCCCACTCTCTCTCATCAGTTATCACTCATACATCTCACCGTTCCTCAACTTTTCAATTTACCATAAACATACTTCTCCAACAATGATTTACTATTACTACTCGTCACATTTTTTTTAATTATTCCAAACATTATCAATAGTGATCTCTAATTGTAGAGAAAAATAAAATAAACATTTTAACATAATTTTTATAATTTTTATGTATTATTTTCATATTGAAAATGGTAAAAAAAGAAAAAGAAAAGTTCACTTTATCTATCCTACTGCACACTTATCTATTCTCTCTCTTCTTTGCCCTTTATCCCTACTCACATGCCCATTATTTTAATTAGGTTGTATTATGCGTTCTCTTCCTCAACTGCAAGAGGAAGATAGTGTTCCTCATCCCAAATTTTGCTCCACCTGGCATTTTTGTTGTACGGCAATGACAAACGCATAATAGAAATTTGACGTTGGAGATGTTCTTAGACTACATGCTGCACCCTCCTTCTCGCTATTATTATTACTATCACCGCTAGTCTCACCTGCCCCGATCACTATTCGAGTATTCGTTATAAGCTGAAAAATAATAATACGCTTTTACACTATGTATATGAGGGCTCCACTTTAAGATAATTGCACTACAATCAGTTGTAAAATAGTAATTGTGTATAACTCGTTTGACATAAAAAAAAAAGCAATTAAAATTAGTAAACTATATATAAGACTAATGCGTGATTTTTTAAGGTTGTTACTTCTTTTCTTTAATATGGGGTATTTTGTACTTGAAATTATAATTTGTAATTTTTTTTTCTGCAATTTACGACACGTTAATTAAGAGCCATTTGGTGGATCATCCGAGCCTCGGAGAAGTAAAACACCCAAAACGATACAAAGAAAGAAATTAAAAAAGCTATGAAAAAAAGTAGATCCTTGGTGAAAAAAAAGAAAGTAATATTTTCGCACGAATTCTTATTTAAGATAAATATATCGGCTTAACCTTAAAATAGATCAAATAAAATAGATAAATACCTAGTGTTTAGCAAAAAGTTTATCTCATCAATGCAAATGAGCTATTATTTGACCCATTTCAATCATAAGATAAACATGTCCGTCTTAAAAGAGATCAATTACATATTTTTGTTGTTGCAAAGTGTGAAGAAAATCAATAGTCTTACATGTAAGTGTAATCTCACATTGATAAAAGAGGGGCGAGTTTACCATTTTATAAGGCAATGAGCTACTTCTTCTATTGCCAATTGCTTTTAGAGTAGAACCCCCTTGAGTTTATAAATTGGACTGTCTATCCTCAGTACGGGTTCGACTCAGGCCTGATTATGAAATTTAAAACAAAGCAACAATTTCCCAAGTAACTAATCTTGGGCTACATAATCATTTCTGTAAGTGGGTTGACACGAACATAATACGAGTTTTATCTGGGTCGGGTTTGGATCGAGCTCTCAAAACACGAACTCCACACAAACAACATGTTACTAATTTAATCCCGATTTTTTTTAATCTTCATCACATAAATATACTTAAACTTTTCAAATATTGACACGACATAAAAACACGACACGAACCCGACACTAAACTAAGACATCTTCGACTGAATGGGTGACATTAGATACTATCAAAGTATCAAGTCGACAAGTGCTAAAGGTAATACAACGACTTAAATCTTTCAGGCCCATAATGTTGGGCCTTTCAACATTTAATTATTTTGGACCATCATTAAAGGCAAAAAGGGTATAATCGTAAATTGCATCCCTTCCTCAAATGTTACCGTTGCAATATTTGATTGCAATAAACCGCTCTTTTTTCATCTTTTACATAAAATAAAACAACACAAACTTCTCAAACAACCATTTATTTCTACATCTCTCAATTTTCATATCAATAACAAAGTGATTAAACAACAAGAAGCTAAGAAACCGAAACAAGTTTTCGACACCGAAAAAAATACTTTCTTTAAAGTAAGTCTTTACCAAATTGATTTATTTACTAATTCTTGTGTTTATTTCTTTCATAATGCTAATTTTTCTGGAATTTATGATGTATCTGGGCGAAAATTTGTTTCTGATTTCAATATTTTATTAGTGTTTTGTCGCGATTATATGAATTTAAGTTAATTTTTGATGTCTGGGTTATTCTTTGATTTGTTGTATTACTGTATTAGTTTGAGGAAATTTTGTGATTAGGGTTTACCCTTCAATCCTTCATAAGTTCTTGTGTACTCCAAGATTGTAATTTAAAGTATATTGTTTGAGTTCGATATAATTGTGAAAATAATCGATTTTTTTCTTATTGAAATAAATTTAATATCTTGTTGTGAGAAATAAATTAAGTTGGGTTGTTCTTGTAAAATAATTGCGAAAAATTTGGAATTTAAGGTTTTGGGCTTGGGATTCGGAACGTTTTATACATCTGACCCTCGTTACCTCGAATGCCTTGATGTGTCGTGTCGTGTATTCGATGAGCCAAGAAAAAGAAACCCACTTTTTTCTTGGTTAACAGCATTGTGTATTTTGGGTGAATGACATTTTTAGTTGTTTGCAATTCCTTGCAGTTTGATATAAAGGTGAACCTGAAATTGTCGACTTTCTGTTAATAATGGCTTCATTTGATCCAATTATCCGGATGAATGATAACGTCTTTAGAGGTCCTGAGAAGCTGAAATCAAAGGCGGGTAGGAAACCGCTTGGTGATGTGACTAACTCTAGCAAGCCTCTTGGAAAGAACAAGGCGTCTGCCAAAACTTTTAATGAATTTAAGGGTCCGGAGAAAGTGCAGGCTAAGGTTGTTCGGAAACCTCTTGGGGATTTGACAAACTCACAAAGGCCACGCGCGCAGGAAAAGTTGTCGAAGAAGAATTGTGTCGAGACTGTTTCTGCTGTCAGTGAACTGAAAGTGTATGATTGGGTGAAGGAGGAAAGGTTTCTACACAACCATGATGAATGTGTCAAGGCGCAAAGACAGGCTACGACTATGAGTACGGATTATTTCCTGGAAACGGTTGGACTTAAGAAAGGTTGGTGATCGTACAGTGAAAAGTTTAATTTGCTTATAATTCATTCAGTAGTATTCTTTAATTCTAATTTGCATCTTGTTGATTTTCAGATTCTTCGTCACTGCACACTACTATGATCCGTAACATGTCTACAGCTTCAGACATCGAGGTTTGTACTGTCACTTACGTTGGGTTTCATTAATCGGAAAATGGGGTTTTCTCAAATTTTCTGGATCTGAAACCCACTATTGAGAGACTAGCTGCATCATCTTATAGATTCCCTATTGTCACCGTCTTTCTGCTACTAACGTTGATCATTTGTCTTCCGATTTCAGAGTTATACATCTATGGAGCTGGAGGAGTTTGAGATTGATATATGTGCCCCAGCAAGTCCTCCAACCCCAAAGGCACCTGGGTCTCCTCCGTGTTGGAATATCGATTGGAAGAATCTGAATTTTTCACCTGTGAAGCTCAAGGATTCACCTATCAGAAACTAAATTTCAGCTTAAAAATGATATTTGCAGTTATTGGTTCTCTTAGGCTGTTCACCTCTCAGAAACTAATTTCAATTTCGGTTTGTAGTTGGTTAAAACAGTAGTATGTAGTGGTTCTCGGTTTGTAGACGGTTTATGCTGTTGTTTTGTGGGAGGGAGATGAATACTTTCTCTGTATGTTATCTCCTCTCTTAGCTGTAGTGCTGTACTAATCAATCCTCGTTCTATTAATAGACCATCTGTTTTTCCTGTGTATTTCAGAATGTGATGTCTTGAATTAGAAATGCACGCAGCCAGGCATTATATTCAAGGCTTATTAATAGCCAATGAAGGTCTATTCGACGATATTCCCATTTTCCGGTTCATTTTATAAATATAATGTTTGTAGTGATTCTGAAATAAGCCATGCTCTACCCGACAACATTTTTGGACGAGATTAGAGGCACTAACTCAAAGTTGCCCTAGAAGCATCTCAGGAGTACATGGACGTTGAATTTCATCCTAAATAGGCCACAGCACACGCTTATGTGCGCGCCTTGTCATGTACCTTGGCACTCTAGTGATGCACCTTACAATTAAGGTACGGTGGCACACCTGTGTTCCGCCCTGACATGCTGTATGGCTCGCCTATGATGCAGCCTGGCACACTCAACTACTCAAGTACTGCTGGTATACGCGGTGACAGTCAACTACTCAACTACTCAAGTTTATACAGGCAAAACTTTCACGACATGACCAGCTTTTCATCCAAGTTGAGAAGGCTAAACTAACATGATATTAAGAAGTTGGTTTTACATGCTAATGTTAAATCAAAGCCGAAATTCTGCCAGCTAGATCAAACGAGCACTAAATTAACGTTACAGGCGTACAATATGTTTGCAAGAACTACATATATTTCAGAACAGTTACAGCAAACCCTATGGCGAGGAAAGTGGCAATTGATATGCCAAAAATGCCAGCAAGAATTCCAGGAACAATCAGACTATCCCAACCTTTGGCGGTAGCCATTCCACAAGCTGTTGTAGGGCCTCCAACGTTGGCGTTGGAGGCCAAAAGCAAGAGCTTAAGCTCTATCTGAAATAACTTGCCTAATCCAAGAATGACCGCCAGATGGACAGTAACCTGTATTAACGCAAACAAAAAGATACTCGGTGCTGTGTTTATAACATTCCACACGCTGCCACTCGCACCAATCACTGCGAAAAATACCTGTTGCCAAAACAACAAAGAAGATCAACAACTTCTAGACTCTCAAACCATTGTGATCTCAATGATCAAAAACAGGTGTGATGGGGTCTAATACTCTAATGTAAACAACTTTACGTCTAAAGCATATAAAATGTATTTCCGAATGACATTGAATGGGAATTGTGCAAAGATTTACATCGACATATTGCTACTTTACACTGAAAGAATCATAGGCACTGAGACGAGACAGCTTAGTAAGCCATTTTGCTTTATTCTGACATAATTCAGACCAAAACAATAGTGAGTCGGAGCAAATGAACTCAGAAACACGGTATGACGTAAATTTTTAACTCTGCATTCTGGAGAAAACCAGGATTTGGTGTATGACGTATATATGTGGTAGATAGGTTGATATCCTGTAAGGAGATCAGCATTTCCCTTGGAAGATCTATCGGTATTTATCAACTAGTAGAAAGTGGGTTCAGCACCTGCATCAATATCAATGATATGGCATCACCAGAAGGCGCAAGGTAAGTGAATACTTGGGGCAGAGCGGTAGCTAGGGCCACGACAACTGCCGTGGCTATAGGTAGAACTCCTCCTTGCAATCCAAAACTTGTAGCAAAGAAGGAAGATAGTTTGCATATAGCAAAAGATACAGCAATGCCAGTGACTGTCGGAAGTACAGGAAGCTTGTCTGTAGCTTTTAATCGAGAACACTCCTCTAAATCTGTCAAGAAAAAAACATAACTTAATCATCACTTTCGTTTGACTAATTCTTGGAATCCTGAACATAAAGGGATTGTTGGAAGTGGACGCGGCTATTTTATAAAAAATATTCGTGTTTTTAGACTAAAAATGTAGTGTCGAAGTGTCCTTTCATGTTACACGGATTGACAGAGAACACGAAATCTCCAAAGGCACCTACCAGCAGTGGCCTTTGCGGCCTCAGGAGGTATTCTTGAAGCTAAGGCAAACAATGCCATAAAGTAAATAGCACAAATAAGGTTATCTGCTGCTACGCCAGCAGCTACGATTGATGGCGAGACGCCAAGAGCTTCTGAAACTGCAATATAATTGACAGCTGCGCAAAACAATGAACATAATTACTAACAGTATCATAAAATCAGAAAAATAGTCTTCTACAACAACATAATAGCACAAATGTTACTCCTGACGTGATTTGGTATCCGTCAGGATTAAGATTACCCTTGCGGCTCCCATAGCAAATTGCAACGGCAAAAACAATTCATATAGTAGCAATAGACACAACTTATTTAGTTACTATGATAAGACAATTTTCGAGCAGAGAAAAATCTACATAATTTACCTCCACCAATGTAGCTACCCATAAGAGCGGCAGCTATTTTCCAACCATCCGCACCAAGTGATCTCATAGGCACTATCGAAAAGGCAACAAATGTCCCAATCACTGTCGCCACTGCAATACCATTAAAGCAAAACCGTAAACTGACTTATGCTCATCAAATAGCCAACTATGACATATCATGAATTTTTTCCTGCAAGATGAAACAGAAGTTAAAACCTGAACCAATCAAGAATGCCAAAAGTAATTTCCCAGTTGACTGAATAAGCTGACGCATATTAGCTCTAAACAAGAGCAAGGGAATGGTCAAGGGCAGTAAATATTCCATCACTATTGAATATGCAGGTGCTTCATAAGGTAGAATCCTGAGATTACTTGCTGCTAAGCCAACCAAAATGCTGACGAGTGCAGCACTAATCACGCTTCCAAACTTTGTCTTCTCCGACCTTCAATCTCCAAAGTACTCGTTTATGTCCATTTGATAGCGAGTAAGATAATGATGCAAAGATGTGCTGAGATAATAGTGTGTCTACATTAACTACATTGGCAACTTGTTTAAGAATCCACCAAATTCAATGGAAGCATTCATTGCATTTAAAGTTGTTCTGAATGCAATGAGAAATCATAACCAGAGAAGCCCAAATAGTTGATTATGAGGGCAAATCACGACTGAATTAACCTATGGATCACAGGTTCAAGCCTCTTTCGAAGCAATTTGGCCTCAGATTTTTGTTTTTTTTTTTTTTTTTTGCGTTGGTCTCCCTTTAGACGATCATTTTCGTCTGAAGCAATAAGACGGAATTTTGAGACCATTTTAGAGCAAAATGTGACTACTTTTGAAAAACAAATTACCATAAGCTGTAACACTGGCTCGACCATTGTGGTTACATTTGACCATAACATGGTCACAAAACCTCGTCTTATTGTTTAGATGAAATTGGTCTGTTTGTAACAAGAATTTGCCATGTTTTTATGTATTCGGAATTCAGAGCTTGTCACCTTGTTAAAAGGGGGGCTGATTTGGTCTGCGTGGTTTTCAAGCTATCACGCATCTGCCTTGTTCAATTCCACCATAGTCCAAAAATTACAATCCCAACTTCTTTTGACATTCAAATTTCCGAAAAGTTCAATATGATCTATTGCATGCCAAATTTTTCAAGCACAATTCAATTCACACTCTCGAGTTATCAACACTACAAAAATCATATCATATGTTGACAACTAGAGCTATAACTATCATAGCATCATTGATTACATCAACATCAAAAGAAGTCACTTATATGGGGTAATAGAGATTATCATAATCTTCAAATATGACACCATAATTACTCAAATACTGATTCAAGTTAAGAGAAATTAAGGTAAGTTTACAAAATTAGAAAGACCCCAAACACTTGCAAATCAAAGTTACCCAACAAGAAGACTAAACAAAGAGGGAAAAAACAGCAATTAGTCTTGTCATCTTGTGTAAGGCGGTTTTACACAGGGTGTGTAAAACTTTCTGTAAAACCGCCTTACACGATAATTTGTGAAAAAATAAAGACTTTACCAAATGCCAAAAGCCCCAGTGGCAAGAAGTACAGACCACAAACCCCAGTGATCATCAGAGGAAATTAAAGGGGAGCTACATTTTAACTGAGATTTTACTGATATGATAGGTTGTCTGTAAAAAAGCTTTTTACTGTATAAACCAGCAGAAAAATTGACTTTCTTACAGTGAGACAGTAACACTCTATTAGTGGAGGTACATATATGGGGAGGTAAAACAGATAATGAAGGTGGAATTCTAGTGGTGGTAGTGGTGAAGGTAGGTAACATGAACTTTAATGGAGTTAGAGACATGGTGGTGTCAAGATTGAGAGGCCAAAATGAAATGAGTGTTTTACTGATAGTAACTTATTAACTGCTAACATTACAGATAATGACATGAAAGGTAAATAAGAGATTGTGTTGTCCATTGACAACAGCACTAGTACTATATAAGTACATTCATATAGTTTACACATGTGGAGATGTCGATCGCTAGCTAAAGGTGTGAGAAGTGGTACTCGTGACTTGTGTTCAGATGATCAAATCATGTAAGCACCAAATTTATCTTTGTGGCTCTCTTTACGTTGATTTGATTAAATAAAACACGGCCATTCTAAAATGATTCAGTTTCGAACTCAGGTTAATGGATATGCAAGTAACGGATTTTTTTATTGGGTTTAGACGGGTATGTTATTTTCTTTTTTCGGAATTTGTAGATAAGAACTCATTTTATGCCATTTTTCTTTGCCTTTTTCCTATTGTTAAATTACAACAAAAAAATTTAACTTTATTCAATGAAAAGATTGCACATTGTATTAGTTTAAATTTGAATTTAGTGAAGTCAATCCAACTAACATTCTTCTTAAACAAATCATGTAAGAAGGTAAATAACATTCTATTCATCAACCCTAATTATTTATAGCGTAATTCAAGTCGAAACGGTCTTAAACAGGTTTAATCTTTCTAATCGGAGTTGAACAATAGAACATTTGGGATTACAGCTTACTACAAGAACAAATTACATGCTACAGCCTACAGGAACAAATTACATGCCATCTAGCTCTCAATGCAATATCAAAGATAGTTAACAGCTACCATTTGGATTTTTAATGATCTAAGATTTGAGTCACATGAACTGGAGAACCTTAGTTCCGAAACCATAGCCGAGGAAAGTTGCAATGGCGATCCCGAAAATTCCAGCAAGGATACCAGGAATAATCATGGAGCTCCATCCTTTTGTGGTTGCCATCCCACAGGCCGTCGTGGGACCCCCAACATTGGCATTTGATGCAATCAGCAAAAGCTTCAGGTCGAAGCCAAACAATTTTCCCAATCCAAGAATCACGCCAAGATGGACAGAAATTTGGACGAGGCAAAACAAGAATATGCTGGGTGCGGTATTAATGACATTCCAAATATTACCACTTGCCCCTACCACGGCAAAGAATACCTGTGTCGAAAAGATAGGCAAAACACTGGGTTCAGGTTCTATTTAAACAAGATGGAGGTATCGTGGACAACAGGTCCCAGGTATAATATTGTAAGGCCAGATAGATCCTACTCATCAAACATGCAGACTCGAGGTAAAGTTTGGAATTTTTAACATACTTTTGGAATGGGCACGTACATGTAACATATCCTTTCAAATCTTATATGGACTACTTCAACCTATTTACACACTTTTATTATTCAATAAAGCCGAGCTGTTATTTACCTAATTGCCTAAAAGGACCATGTCTTAGCAATTGACATCATGAACCGGTTTAAAAAAACAATGGCCATATACAAGTTTCAGAAGTACATTGCATTTCAACAAATTTAATGGCATCCAACTTGTTTTCTGAAGACAGGGTAGCGTGTTGTCTCTTACCAATGAAGATCGTACAAAGACCAGACCAAGCAAATACTACTCCTTAATTAGCATCTAAACATATTGAATTAGATCTGAATATGTGTACCTGCATCAAGATCATGGCCATGGCTTCACCTGAAGGTGCTAGCTCATAGAACGGTTTTGGAAATAGAGTTGCCACGAGGACTGCTATTGCTGTTACTAAAGGAAGCATACCACCCTTAATACCATAATATTTGGTGATGAAATTTCCAGCTTTGCATATTAGAAATGACACAGCAACTGCAGTAACCATTTGTTGAACAGGCAGCTTGTCACTCGTCTCAGATCCCTTGTTCACCAAGTTCTCTGTTCGGAGTGGAAGTAATTCAAGGAGAGGTAAGCTTTGGAAAGAAAATCAATTCAGTATGGATCTTATGTTGTTAAAAAAAAAGGTACTCCGTATAAAATAAGATTTCGCAATTGCATACGTAGATGTTCCAGGCGAGTGGTGATGGAATGAAAGCTCATCTAGAAGAAGTAAAAGCTTTTGCAAATTAAAGCATATAGTTGAATTTGGTATTCAAACAAAGAAACTAGTCCTGCAATACCATTAGTTGAAGCTTCAGTAGTCTCTGGAGGAATTCTTGAAGCTAGTGCAAATAAAGTCGTAAAATATACTGCACAAAGAACATTATCAGCAGCGAGTCCAGCAGTTAACACTGAGGGAGAGACCTCCAGAGCCTCTGCAATGGCCACGTAGTTGACAGCTGCAGATAAAAGAAACAAAGTAACATAAAGCACATTCCGAGGTGTTCATTATCAAGGACAAGCTTCAAAAATTTCATCAGTTAAGCACATCATCAATGTCAGTTATTATTAATCAGAGCAAGAAATTTTAAAAAAAAAATTGCAGCAGCCGAGAAATTGGTTAGGAATATAGCATTCCGAAATCGTTCAATGAGAGTAAGAGCACACTAACAAAATTCAGACTCATGGACAAATTGCCCTCAAAAAATGAAAGGAATAATGGGCATAGCTATATGCTCGATTAGCCACAATTAACAAAATCACTCAAGGTTATAAGTATAGGCGATATTCAACATTGAATTCAAATTTACTAGAAAAACAGTCGTAAGAGCTCTTAAACTTTCAAGAGCCAGTACCTCCGCCAATATGTCTGCCCATCAAGGCTGCAGCTATCTTCCATGCATCTGTACCAAGTGCTCGCATTGGGACCAAAAAGAAAGCCACCGCAGTTCCAATAGTAGTTGCCACTGCGAATAATTAATTCGACCATTAGACTGTTTTTCAGAAACCGGCATCTGAAACAAGTACTTGTATTGTATTTGTTTGATACATGAGGAAACCAGAATCCTAGAACTAAAGAAGGAAGAATGTACTAAGGCCCACCTTTTTATCGTTAAAACAAAGCAGAAATTTCTCCATCACAAATCCACTAAATTGAAGGCATATTTACTTTGACTGAATCTAGCATTAAACGCGCCTAGCCCATGTTGAGCAGTGAGAAACCATTTTATAACTTCTATCACCGAACCTTGTGCAAATGGAGAACACTTGAAAAGTCTTTCTCAAAATGATTACTTACTGCTAGGAATCTGATACAAACTCAATGGCCATATCAGAAACAGCAAAAAACTAGCAAAGTAACTTCTACAGTTGTATCACTCAAACTTCTACTTGCCACAATGACCTCATGGATGGCAACAACATAGTCTCATCTCCACACTTTTATCAGCATTTGATACATTATCCAACCCCGAGCAATATTAGCTATTGGTGGGGATTCGGTTTGTTAGCTGGGATTTGTTTCATCATTCAGATAGTGACTGGCGCCGAGTCTTTCTCCACCACCAACCATGGGCAATTGAATCTACAAATTCCCCAATTATGAGTTGGGCGCTACCATTCAGCCATGGATGCTTAGCGGGTGGCGTATCTACTTCTTGTCAAATGTCACCGACAACCTTAGGCCTCCAAACATTTTTCTCATACTTGCAGATGTTTTATCTCTGCTGCAAGCCATTCAAATTTAGCCAAAATGAAAGTCATCGATAGTAAGTTGTAGCCTTTTGTATATTTAGGAAATTTCGCGCCAACACAAAAAGATTAGGGCTATTAATAAAACCTTCAACTTCTGAGAGCTGAAAGTACTTATACAAAGAGGACATGCTTAAGGTACAAGTTCCTAATACCCCCGGTCCTAATAGAATAATTGAACACATAAATAAGACAAAAAATAGGCATGACATTTCTCAAAAGATGGCCAAAGAAGCCCTTGTTTCTACATCTATGGAGATACCTACCAGAACCAATCAAGAATGCCAAGAGTAATTTGCCGGTGGATTTTATGACACGTCGAATATCTGCTCTAAACAACAGCAATGGAACAGCCAAAGGGAGCAGAAACTCCATGACGACAGAGTATGCTTTTGCCTCAGAAGCAATTATCCCCATGTTACTGGCTGCAAGCCCAATAAGAGTTGCAACTAGTGGACCACTCAATGCACTCCCTACCTTCGTCTTCTCAGACCTGGAGCCACAAAAACAAAATTCAAAATCAACCACCATTTCCACCAGCAATGCAACCGTTAATTTTCCAAAACAAGCATAGCTTCCAGCTTTGTCTCCAAACAACCCACACATCTACATGAGCCTCACTCTATATGTACTGTATTATTATCTCCACATCATTCTTATTCTAAGCATAACACCTTCCACTTCACAAATTTGGTGTTGAGTTTGTTTTGACGGGGTTGGAAAGAAGTACTTTTCCACGATCAAATTCGATGGGATGATATAGTAACTAGGTGTAATATGACTACAACTAGGTCTCCAGGTCCGTGGTGAAGAATGAGTAGACATTATTTCAAAGCGAACGGAAATCAATGGGTTTAAGTTGAACAATGTAGACAAGAAATAATGTTCTCCTGCAAACTCATGTATTTTCACAATCAAATCAATGTTATACAATATACACCTTCAGCTTGTAATGTCATTTTCCCTACCTAAATTCCAAAGTATCTTACAAATACAATGCTTTTATCTAACACATCCGCAAAAAAAGTTAAAATGAACCAACATTTGCGGCCAAAGTTACCGTTATTGTTCATTACTCCGTATAAGAATTATAGAGACGACTTGTGTTATTCATTTGTTAAGCCAATATTGTTGATCAATACAACTCGATTTCTTAAGTTGATAGGCCAATATTCGGGACCGGAAATATTTTTTTTCGTGTATGTCATTTCGTTTAGTCCGGCTTCGAGCCGGGTAGTAACATTAGAGCAATAAAGCTCTCCCTCATGAGTTTTAACACGGTTGCATTATCAGGGCGCGAACATAAGACCTCTACTTAACTAAGACAATTCCTTACAGAGTTACAATTGATCTAAGTGCTCATGGGTTGGAGGAACGGAAATATGACAGGTGTCGTTGACTAAAGTGTAGCATACTAGCTCAGTATTTGCACAAAACTGCGAGTAATTGCGTGACTTCAGATACAAGAATTATCACGTAAGACCGTTGAACCGGGTACGACATTTACTGTCTCACTCTGTTTCAATCGTTTATTTGTCTTTAATTAAAATATTTCTTACAAATAATATAAAAGTCAAACAAATGAACGTGAACAATGAAGTATTTATTACTATCATTAAATTAAATGGTATCGAAAGGCCGAAAATGATGTACGAAATACGGACGGTTTAATCGAAGTTAAACAAATAATTGAGACGGAACTAGTAAAATAAGTACCAGAAACCCAAAGCAGCGGAGGCGAAAAGAGCGGTCCAAGTACCCCAATGATCATTCGCCGAAATCAACGGCGACGATGAGCTAAACATTGACGATCTCACGGTGGTCAACGCCTTCTCAAATCTTTTCGGCTTCGAAACCGTTGTCGAAAATGTAGGTATTTTAACGAATTCATGCAGAATAATGCGATTATTCTTCTTCTTGTCGTTTCGATACGAGTTAAAAGACGATGAAATTGCGGAGTTAAATGTCGACGAATTTGAACACGAACGCGGAAATCGACACCGTGGCGCCGCCGCACACGGCGGCGGAAGCGAGAATGTTATCAGCATTGACGGTGGCGTGGTGGGAGGTGGGGAAGATCAGTTCAATTTAACAGAGCATTTCACCTGAGAGAGAGATAGAGAGATCAATTATTGTGTTGTGTTATGTTGTGTTGTGTTGTGTTGGGTGTACTATGTTGAGTACTCATCATTGTTGTTCAATATAATGAGACATAATAGCATAGTTTAGCACCCACATGGCCACATGTACAAATGGACAATATAAGGTAGTGTTTTTAGTTAAGTCCTACTCGTGACCAAACATGGTCAGCCGCCTCGGCTGTAGGTAGGGATGGAAGTGGGTCGTGTTTCTTGTCAATCCCAATACGGGAAGAGAAAATAACACTGCCTAGGTAAGAATAGATGAGCTTTATGTCGTGCGAGTGAGATGAATACGGCGGCTCAGGCACGGTCCACGACCCATGGTGTGTCGTGTTGTGTTGTGCTTAGGTGTGTCAAAGCATTTACTACATTTCAGCCCTATTACTTTGTATTTTTGGCGCTTGTGTCATGGGTCGTGTTGTATCTAGGTAAGGCACGGTCTAGTCGTTCTAAAATTTTAGTTTAGGAACGTCTCACAAACTATAGCACGGCATATTGTGCTTCGTCTTATCAATCCCAAATCGTACTAAAATGAGCCATAGGTCATGATGGAGCGCCCAATCCCGCGTGCTCACTTCTATCTTTATCTCTAGGTATTAAATAGCTCCTCCAAGTAGATCATTTGTGCAACTTTTGTTTTCTCTTCAAGTATTTAAGAGGCGTTTATTTTGTACATGAGCATGAGTTTGATTTCAGGAATCATATTTGGATGGTATGGCATAGAATATTTTCACCAAAGTACTAATTTTCGTTTTGTTAAACCTAGTAAGAATAAACAATTTGTGGGAAAAAAAGAAGGCGAAACCATAGTCAACAAATCTTGACTACTTCAAAAGGTATACATTCAACTTACGATCTTGCTTGTTATCGGACACATATCCTCTTCCACTTGTTCTCCCACCCCTTTTTAATTGTTTTTTCACTTGCTCCTTGTTAAATATCACCAGCTTGTAACGAAATAATCCGTCCCATGCAAAAATTCAGGTAATCAGGTACATTCATACCGCATACATACTCTTGGCTTTTCATCCCAATTTACACAAAATATTGTATGAATTTTTTTATTATAGTAACCAATGAAACACCCGAATACCATACAATCCCAGAACCATTAATTAACAATCTTGTAAGTATGAATTAATTTCTCATTTAGTCCCAAAAAAAGTCCACAAATTGGACCCATCATCTATTCACACACACAAAATTTTCAAATGTGCAACAAATCCCACTCGTGTAGATAACTAGATACCCATTTGACGAAAGTCAGTTTATTGGTCCCTACTTAAACACGCGTCATTCCAACTTAATTCCTTAAATTATTTCAAATCTTTCCATTATTATCTCACTTCATACAAAAAGCACACTACCCCTTTTTCCACCATGTAATAATATTATAATAATAATATCAAACGGTCCTTATTCTTCTTTTTGTCTAATTATTAATTTATTAAGTAATTAAAAATTTACAAAAAAAGTTGTTAACTTTCATTAATTATGCACCCACTTCTAAATTTTTGTCACTATGAAGTGATGTTTAAGCTAATTAAGACAAAAATTTCATCATAATTTTATAACCCCAGAAAAAATGTACACAAAAAATTTCAAATTTACTTACTTTTTATTAATTTCATGTTATTTGAGCTTATTTTTAGTAGTTTCTTTTACACCAGTTGATAATTACCTTATAGATTGTGGTTCAAATAATAATACAGTAATTGATAACCGTGTTTTTGTGGGTGATTTAACTAAACCAGGATTTGTTACTGTTAATTCTGCTACTAATCCATCATTAATTACAGTTTTTGACATTAACCCACCTCAGAATTTACCCAAAATTTACAGTAGTGCCAGGGTTTTTACAGGTGGGCCCACAACATATGTGTTCAGCATCAAGAACATTGCAGGGATTCATTTGGTACGTCTGCATTTTAGGCCTTTTAATTATCAGAGTTATAATCTTAGTACTGCAGTTTTTGGTGTTACTGTAAATGGGTATTTACTGTTTCAAGGATTTACTGTTGGTTCTTTACTGTTGAGGGAGTTTATACTGAGGGTATACAGTAAAAAGCTTCAGATTGTTTTTACCCCTGAAAGTGAAAAAAGTTTTGGTTTTGTTAATGCTATTGAGGTTATTTCAGCTCCTGATAGCTTGTTTGTTGATGTTGGTGTGCCTTTGTTTGGTTTCGATGGCGGAATTTTAGGGTTTGTGAATGTAACATCAGAGATATTAGAGACTGTTTATAGGATTAATGTAGGTGGATTAAAGGTTACACCTTTTAATGATACCCTTTGGAGAACTTGGATTCCGGATGACGATTATTTGGCTTTGAAATCGGCTGCTAAAAGGATTAATACACCGAATCCTCCTAATTATAGACCTGGTGGTGCTACTAAGGAAGTTGCGCCGGATAGTGTTTACATGACTGCACAAGAGATGAATAAGGAGAATGTGACGGCGTTTGCTGAGTTTAACATAACTTGGAACTTTCCTGTGGTTGATCATGTTCAGTATTTTGTGAGGTTGCATTTTTGTGATATTGTTAGTCATGCTCTTAATGAGCTATTCTTTGATGTGTACATAAATGGGATGATGGCGAAACCTGATGTTGATTTGTCAATGCTTACCATTCATAAGCTTGCATCCCCTTATTATATGGATTTTGCTGTCGGGATGCAGCATTCAGGGCCGATTCAGATCAGTGTAGGTCCATCTGTCTTGAGTAGTTCTTCGATGAAAAATGCTATCTTGAATGGAGTAGAGATTATGAAGATATTGAATAGTAAGCCTGAAGGGTCCGGAAATACCAAGCGAAATCATGTGCTAGTTGTGTTGAGTTCAGTCGTTGGCGGTGTTATTCTTTTGGGTTTTATTATTTTTGCCATTTTCTTCGCTTTTAAATGCAAGAAGAATACAAAGTCTGTGGAAAGTGTCGGGTGGATCCCCTTGCGTGCAATCACAGGAAGTGCCAACAGTAGGGGGACTGATACCAGCTCTTCTCCACATGGGACGGGATATGGAGTGTTGAAGATCCCTTTTGAGGAAGTACAATTTGCGACAAATAATTTTGATAGAAGTTTGATCATTGGTTCTGGCGGATTCGGAATGGTATACAAAGGGGTTCTTAGAAATGGGACTACGGTGGCGGTGAAACGTGCCATGCCGGGCTCAAGGCAAGGCCTTCCCGAGTTCCAAGCTGAAATATCCATTTTATCGAAAATCAGACATCGTCACCTAGTCTCAATTGTAGGCTATTGTGAGGACCAGTCGGAGATGATCCTAGCCTATGAATACATGGAAAAAGGCCCATTGAAGAAGCATCTATATGGTGGCGCATTCCCACCATTATCTTGGAAGCAAAGGCTGGATATTTGCATTGGCTCAGCTAGAGGCCTTCACTACTTGCATACCGGCTTCACCCAGGGAATCATCCATCGAGACGTGAAATCCACCAACATACTACTTGATGACAGTTATGTTGCCAAAGTGGCTGATTTTGGTCTGTCAAGATCCGGCCCGCTCATTGATCAGACTCATGTAAGCACGGGTGTAAAGGGTAGTTTCGGTTATCTAGACCCAGAATACTTTCGAAGGCAGCAACTCACTGATAAATCCGATGTGTATTCATTTGGGGTTGTGTTGCTCGAGGTTCTTTGCGCTAGACCGGCTGTGGACCCTTTACTTGCTCGGGAACAAGTCAATTTAGCTGAATGGGCATTGGAGTTTCAAAAGGCAGGTCATCTCGAGGATATTATCGACCCCCATATCAGGGATGAAATAAAGCCAGCATCTTTGAAGAAATTCGGAGACACAGCACAAAAATGTTTAGCAGAATATGGCGTGGATAGGCCGACTATAGGTGATGTTCTGTGGAACCTGGAGTATGCTTTGCAACTTCAAGAGGGCCAAATTATGTCCGACAGAAATGATTCGAGTAACACAATTACGACAGAACAGTCAACAACAAGTGTTGTTCCTGGTGGCACGATCAATGTTAGTGCAGTTATGGACACAAGTGATGAGAATTTAGGAAGATCAACTAGCGAGCTTTTCTCTCAGTTGATAACCCGTAAAGGCAGGTAGTTTATTAGCTTGAAAATGTACATTACAGTTCACTGTATAACCTGGAAATTCTTCAGGCTGTAAGTTATAGGTGACAGAATCTCAAATTTCATTTACTGATTTTGTAGTCTTACAAATGTAATACATATTTTGTTTAGATTCTAAATTTCTAATACAACTGTTCATTGATCTTCAAGTCTTTTAACTATCCTTCCTTAAATACATCATATATTGCCCATAAGTGTGATTGTTGATTTTTTTTATGCATGTATTAATCGCATAATAATAAGAGCTATGAGCCTTATTGTGAGACGGCGGGAACAATACTCATCTATAAATGTGTGTACTTTCGGAAATGTATGAGTATCTTTTTGATTAGTTGTATTTCACTATATGTAGAGTGTCAATTCTGAACTCCTAATTGTGAAAGATTTGTGAAGGAGCGGATGAAGACAAACTATTTTGGCAATATGAGAAGAATGGAAATAACACAGTTAAGACGGGCTATCATATTATTAGGTGGACGACAGAGCAAAGGGATAGACGGGGCAGTTCAAGTGATGAAGGAGCGAGTTCTTGGAGAAAATATGGCAACTGAAAGTCCCTCCGAACGTGAAGAGTTTTGTGTGGCGCGTCTATCGAGGGGCATTGCCGTGTTCGGAGAATATACAATGACAGGTGCAAGAAGCGAACCCGTCTTGCTTTCGCTGCATGGGTTCTGATGCACACGCTTTAGTGTGGTGCCCGTATGCACAGAAGATCTGGAGAAATGCTGGCATTGAGGACTTGAGGTAAATGATGACTGGGAATGGTTTCCCCTGATGCTTGACATTATAGACCATACTACTATTATTTATGAGACCAGTGGGAAAGAGATGAACAAAATTATTATGGTATTATGGGCTGTATGGAATGCTAGAAATTGAGAATATCATGAGAGTGATAGATGGGAACCTCTGAGGGTTGTCGAAAATGCATGGAGCTTTATTCGTAAGCAAGAGGTATGCCAATTCACAGTAGGAATGACAGTAAGTTTGTGAGATGGCGGGACTCGAGAGCTACCTCAGACGGGTTCAAGAAGGCAAATGTGGATGCGGCGGTAATGGGGGAGTTGGGTTGCGGGGTTGTGGGTTGGGAGTAGTGATCCGGGATCACAATGGCTGTGTGGAACGAATGAGGGTACAACAAACTAAGTGAGGTGGGAAGCGGACATCACGGAAAATAATTTAAAGCAATGGAGTTCGGGCTTGTAACAGCGTACCAGATCAGGCTTGCATATGTTGTGGAGTCAGATTGTATGCCTCTTGTGAACATGATTAAATCGAAATGCGTACCTGTAAATTACAAGGTACTTGGGTAATATTGGGAGGGTGATTAAGGCTAACAGTTAGGTTTGATCGTGTTGAGTTTGCGTTTGTGAAGAGAAAGAGAAATAGACCGGCTCATTGTATGCCGCGTCTACTTCCCCTAGTTTACTCAACTAGATATTGGGTATGAACCGTGTCTGAGGCTATATCTTTGATCTCACGCCGGTCTTTTCTATTAATGAATGAATAAATAAAAGCTACGGCCTACTACGGATTACATTTTTTTCATCAAAATTGTGAACAGTTTTTGGTATAATAGATGACTTGCGATATTGGATAACAGCAGCGTCTGTAGTCCAACGGTTAGGATAATTGCCTTCCAAGCAATAGACCCGGGTTCGACTCCCGGCAGACGCATTTTGTTTTTACCCCGTATGAGTTTTCTCTTTTTTCTTTTTTTTTGGAAAAGTATTAATTATGAACTCTAAACTTATAGAAGTACAATATTATTTTTACTTTAGGAAAGTAGGTGCACGATCCCTTTCGGAAGTTAGGTTGACCGTCCATGACTGTGCTTATAAAATAACAATTGATTTCATGTATAAAAAAAAAACATGTGCACTAAAATATAAACGAATATACTTAAAACAAAAGGCTAATTTATATCTTGGACCGCAATGACCCTGCAACAATAACCATGTCAGAAGAGTTAAATAGAAAAAGTTATCACAAGTATTTTGGTTTTTTCATTGTATGTTACGTTAATTAGAGATATAATTAATCTTATAAAGTTATAATTGTTGTAACTTACAACGAAGGGGTGATATGTACCCAATTACCCATTACCTCTAAAGTGGTTCAAATCCTCTCTCTTGTGAATGGAACAACTAAACTTAGAATGAGTCTACTTATTAAAGTTGTCTTCAGTAGCCTAAAGACAAAAGATAGTCACCCAAACTGTATTGCAAATGAGAATTTGTCAACTACTAGACATGATTAAATAACTCCAGATGTCAATTAAGTTCGTTAGTAAAGTTGTAAGGCATAAAACTCATTATCTGAGTTCAAACTTCATTAGAATTAAAATTGCTTTGTGACACCTTTTACCCACAAAAAAAATCCATAAATATGTATACATATAATAACAAGTCTCATTTCATTTCAGATGGATGATGTCTTAAATAAAGTGAAACAAACAATAATTTTGCGATAAAATGTGTTTCTAATAAAAGATCACTAAATGTTTATTGAGAGAAGATAATTTATTTAGTTATAACTATTTTTTATCATTGAATAACTTTTTAAATTATTCTTATGAGATGATTACATTATTCTCCTTTTAAGACATCTTTATGATCATACTCCCTAGTCCCTTAATCCCGGTCAATTGTTATCATATTCCTTTTTAGCATGTTTCAATAAATTGTTGTCATTTCTATATTAGTATATTAGGAACATTGTCTATGAGTAATTTGATCAACTAATAGGACTATTGTCCACTTGTCATTCATCCAGCGAAGCCACAAATGGTCTCTCGACTCTCACTCTTTCCTTGGTCTTGTGTCAAAATGAAACGACAATAATTTACCGAGACGGAAAGAGTATATAAAATGCGCTATATTTTCCTTGATCTCACGGGAGACTTGCCAATTTTTAAGACACAAATATCTCCTTCAATCCTTGTTGTCTTAATTATCGCCATTTCTTATCCCCATAAATTTTACTGCAAATCAATCACTCACTCAATCATTCACCATTATTAACCAACAACATAAAAGTTACTCTCACTTTTTTGGGTTCATTTCTACAAAAAGAAACTGACCCAAAACAACGGTATAAAAAAAGGAGTGAAATTAGGGTTTTCATAAATCTTGATAATTTGATTTAATTACAAAGAATTTAGGAATTTCAAGATTATAGATTATAATTATAATTATAATTATGATGGATGTAATACTACATATATATGATGTTACTAATAGTGATTCCGAAAAGACGAACAATACAATTATGAACATTAATAAGTTCTTCAAAGATGGTATTGGTTTAGGTGGTATCTTTCATAGTGCAGTTCAGGTTAATTTTTCTTTCTTTTTTTGTGTTAAATTTGAAGTTTTTGTATGTTTTTCTTCTGTGTTAGATCTAGGGTTTTAGTTGGTTGATTTGGGTTTTACTAATTTAATTGTATTTGTATAGTTGGTGTGTGATTGATGTGTAGGGAGATAGAGATCTAGGGTTTTAGTTGCTTTAATTATGTGTTTGACTGGTTGATTTGGGTTGTACTTGTAAGGAGTGTAGAATTAATTGCATTTCCAATTTATTGTATAGGTTTCGAATTAATGGATTACACAAATTCTCGTTTAAGACGGGTATTATTCGTTCTAAGCTTATGACATGTCAAATACATACCGAATTAACACACTGGTCGCCTAGAACATACCTAAAGTTTTGTCTTTATTACCACCATGTGTTATTTGACTCGTCTTAAGCTTAGGAGAGATAGTGTACGTCTTAAGCAAGACATACTGAAATGATTAGGTGAAATCGAGGAAGTAGGAAGTATGTGTGATTGATATGTAGGAGATCTATGGTAATAAGTTAATAATTTTGCGGCAGTAGTAGTAGTTCAATTGAATGGTTAATTCTCGGAAGTTGTATTGGTTACACCGTAGAGAAGGCTTTTGCGGTATTGAAAGTGCTTATTGAATTGCCCGATTTGATGTAGAAAGACAAAGACGACGGTTTATGGATATTTCGATGTGATGTATTAGGGACGATAAGTTATGCTATTAGTGTGCCAGTTGAATTGCAGTATCGCACCTAGATTAGAGTACTTGCCAGCTACTTGAATGAACTTACTGTGATGGGGCTGTCATCTTAGATTGGGTTAGACTTCTTGTGCTTGTAGTGTTGGCACTGTTGGGTGATGTGCAAAGAGAATACTCGTTGATGAGATGTGCAAGTAGAGTACTCGATTGTGAGAGTCCAGAAGAGAAAACAAGGGAAATGAGGGTGTTGATGACTTGATGCGATGTGTAGGCTATGATATGTAAAGCTGGCTTAGTGAGAACATGAAGAAGCTTTGCTGTTTAGCTCATCCGAGAGACATAGACTGATAGACCTATCCATCCATTCCATTTGTATCGTCTCCCTTTCTAATTTGGGAAGACTTTTTTAAGGAAAAGTGAACTGCCCACTCCGCCCCTTGAATAAAGACCGCTGAGATAATGTCATTGTGGTAAAGATGGTACTTCCTCTGTTCCATTTGATTATATACGTTTGCTTTTTGGGCATTATTCATAGGTGAGAAGAATCTTTAGTACAACTTCTAATATATAACATAAAAGATAGTCATGTGAGATCTTGTTTCAATTGTCTTACCGAGTACAAAATTAATATCAAATTTTTATAATTTTTAGTAATATATATCTAAAGCTATAAACAAAACAAAATGAGCATTGACATACGTGATAAAGCAAACGTAAACAACCAAATGGAACGGAGGAAGTAGTAGTTAATTATAAAGGGGCAATATCGGATGATCAAATTTCCCCTTACTAAATTTAGAAAGGGAGCAATAATCTTGGGATAAGTTTTGGACTGAAAGGGGTAATAAAGTTGAGATGGAGGGAGTACTGTTAGGTGTTCAACAAATTGGGCCAATTATATGTTACGGAGTATTAACTTATGGGTTGTTTTATTCTAATGTAGTCTTCATAATTCTATGACGTAGCCAACTTCGAGTCCCTACTGCGTGGAAGGCCGGAAGGCTTGCCCTTCTCCTACTTGTTTGTGTCCTTGATTTCCAGGATCATAGTAGTAACTTGATTGAATGTCTTATCAGTGTAGTGTTCTGTTTTCGTAAACTAAAATTTACGAATATTTGTATTTGAAATACTTTCATGCTGTTATCATGGGTAACCCATTATGTATATGGAAGACTGGGACTCTGGGAGTAGTAAGTACATGGTGTCAAACGTTCTCATTTGCTCTCTGAGTGCCCCCTTTAGGATTCTCATGATTTGCCAATTGTGTATAACTATTGCTCCAAACATCCATGAACTTGCTACGACTTATAAGCTGAAAGAGCACAAGGGATATTAATAATTTAATATGGCCATTTCCATATTTGCATTAAAAGTTCGAAGATGCAGCTTTCATGGTGTTATGGGTTATGCTACTTATTGGATTGTCAATACTTCTTCTGGTGGGAATTGAACTTTATATCTCTCCAAAGCCTACAGAGTACTTTTCACTCTGTTCAAGCAAATATATCCAATTTAAGATAAATCTTGTGCTAATAGCCTAATATGTACTTATGCCTAGGAAATAAAAATGTAAATGTTTGATACCAAGCAATTTTCTAATACAGTATACGCTTTATATCATATGTTTATAAAATGGTCAAGTCTGTGACAGAATGGAGCTCTTCATGTTGATAGGTGTTTGGAGACGATGAATGGTCCTTTGGGTTCTGTGAACAAGGAACTGGCGTCTTTAGCTGCCCTATTACTAAAAATCCCATGTATACATACCGTGAGAAGATTGTGCTTGGACAAACTAATCTGTCTATCTTCAAGGTTAATCAGATTTTGAGAGAACTTAGCAGAGAATGGCCTGGAGTATCTTACGATTTGCTATCAAGAAACTGTAATCATTTCTGTGACGAGTTATGTGAAAGACTCGGTGTCCCAAAACTTCCAGGTATAAGCCGTATAACATCCCTGATCCTTGTAAATATGTGATGAGTTGCATATATTAGTGAATCATGTTCTTTTGGTTGTGCTCATGAAGTTGATATAAAATGAGATTGCACATCTTTGTGTGAGTGGAAACTATTATGCCCTCGGCAGTCCCATCGTGTAAGATCTGATGTACTTATGCTACGTGAAGAAGGGTTTAGAGCTGAATTTTTAAATTTATCGCGGTAGCAATGTAGCATGTTCTAATATCTAGGTGAATGCTTCAATTCTTTCTTCTACCCTCTGCGTGTGGGATGGCCCGTGGGGGGTGATGTGCTTGCTTTCAAAGTAAATTTTCTTGCTCTTTCTTGTCACGGAGAAGATTCAATGGAGCTCAGCTGATTAGGCTCCTTTCCCCTGCTTAGTAAAATTTGTTCCAAGCTCATTGTTGCAGGGAGGAAATCCCTATCTCCTGTCTTCGCTTGCAAGGGTTATTACCTATCGAAATAATGTTTTTATCAAAATAATGTTTTTTTCTGAATAAAGATTACTTTTGTTGGTTTATGACTCTCAGCTTACCTATGCCTTTTAAATTTAAAAAACATATCCACTGGTGAAAATAGTATAAACGCATTTGCTAGCTGATTTGCAAAGCAAACTACTAAATACACATGGCCTTTGTTATGCAGGTTGGGTAAACCGATTTGCCAATGCAGGTGATGCTGCTGTGGAGATAGCAGGAAACACCGCATATCGTGTAAGATGTCTGCTTTAAGTTGCCATTATTTTTATGTTTGGAGACTTGCATCAGTTGCATGCATAGCTGGTCCTCTTATGTTAATTTATGTGGTTTTACGCTCCTGACGGGTGATCGACCATGCTTACCCAGCAAGTGAAAATAGTAACATGAGTATATATAAGTTGTAGAGGACATTCCGCAGAATAATGAAGGATTTACATTGCAACAGAGTTTTTAGATTTTGAAGGATATCAAGACCGATCTCCGAGGCGATATTGACTGTATTTGTTTCGTAATGACTGATTTCGAGATCATTTTCATGTTTGTAGTATTGAAATTCTTTGAAGTTAATACTTAGCAATCTCAATTCTCAATATATGATTAGTATTTCTAATACTATATGCACCTGCTATCTTTGTAACTTGGTGGATCTTTGATGTGATTGCAGTTTAAACAAGCTAAAACGGAGATAGTATCGGCGAGCAAGGTTGCATACCGCTTCCTGCAAGGCATTGCCACCAATTCCAACTCACAAGTATCAACAACAGAAAGTCCGAGCCCCAACGGAACATCGCCGAGATTTCAGATGTCTTGGTTTAAGAATATAATTCCAGCTGGTGATAAACCGTCCAGTAGTTCAGCGCTTGAAGGCCCAAACCAGGAGGTGATACGGCAACAGCACCGAGATGACGACGACGACGGCGCAACTCTTCTTAGGCAGAACGGTCATCACGGTAGTTGATGAAAAGTGTATAATATTGTCGAGATGAAAAGAGAAGGGTAGAGGAACAGTTTCGTATCCTTGAAATTTTCATCTCGTTTCAGTAGTGTTCTATTGTAGGCCTCAACTGTATCAAGTACAATGTCAAGATGGTAATTGAACTGTTCCTTCTGTCTTATGCCGTTTGTTCTTGTGTAGGTCTATGTAGCGATTTTTGACACGTTATCAAGAGTAACAACTCGTACGTTCTCTACAAATTTTCTATTCAATACATTGTACGATCTTCGGAGTAATCAATAAATTTCAATGAAAAATACGCATGTATAAAAAACAAGAAGTATTTCAAGTTATCGGGATATATTGCTTGAATGTTTGATTATGACGACAAGGATGAGGATTACACTTAATATTCAAGAAGTTATTATTGATGCACGAGAAGACGAAGGAAATGTAGCCTGCAATGATGTGCATGTCTGGATTCCGACTGTTGAAGATGATTCATCATGGTCTCTACTAGAAGTAGAGCAACTATTAGAAGAAGCTGAAATAGGGTCGTATCTGCCAAACGGAGCACAAGGAGGCGACGATCAATTTAATGAAATCGAGAATTTTGACGAATTCCTACAGGGTTTTTTTTTTATTTATTTGCTGCCAATGGAAACACAGTTAATACAAGTAACAGCCTCGAGGACTCCTGAACATTATTCGACTTCAACAACGTAATCCAGTTTGACGAGTTTATGGATGTTAATCTTGATATCGGTTCTCTCCCGCCTTTACCGACTTTCTAGTTTTGTCGCCGTTACTATTTTTAGTCAAAGCCATTACATCATTAGGCTACAATATTCATATACGATAATTTCCCTCATGTTGATTAACTTCTTTGTATATAGCTTAGTAAAATTGTTATGTGCTCCGTATCATGTATTACAGTTTACAGACATACGTTTCTAAATTCTGAAGTTGAATGCTTTGTAATATACTTAAAAATCGTCTTAAGATGTTGCTTCGGTATTTCCTGTTTTAGGGACGTATCAGCTAGCCTGCGACTGACTTAAGCTTCTTGTAATATGATTCCAAGTTTTGCTAACGTCCAAGCATACTATTGCTAAAGAAGAATCCATTTATACCATTTCTAAAGAGTTTTTCCATCACAACTTCTATTACTAAAGAAGAAACCATTATACTGTTCGTTTTTTGGTAAGTTCATGTAAGATGTGACAGAATAACAGTAAAAAACGGTGTTGCTGCAAGTTATCGGTGTAATTGAAGTTCAATTCTAGTTACATGGCTGTTCCTTGTTTCAGTTTCATCACTTCAAAATCTTCGTCCTATATTAGACATTGTTTACGCCTTTTATTCAGTTCCGCTGTTTTGCCATTACATCTTCGTCCTATATCAATTATGCGTGGATTGAAATGAAAACCTATCCAAAAACAAATATTAGCAAATGTATAGGACTCACAAAATAAAGCCAGTACAAGATATCAGGGGGATCACATGACATACTCCAAGGAACTACCTGTCTTTTGGGCACAAATCAGAGATAACAGTATGTATAAGCCTGAGTACAAGACCGAGACTGTCTTACAATGATTAAAATTAATTTGACACGTAAGACCGTCTCATACACTACACACATATGTAAATTTTGAGAGACTAAGATAGTACTACAATATGAAACAATCAGTTCAATACAGATAAATTCTGAAGCACAAGAACAACAAGATTAACAGTCTATGAGCATTATAGTCCGGCCAAATCTCACACACAACTCATCCTAAACGCAACACAACTTACAGGATCAATAGGAAACACAGGAACATAGCAAGTGCAAGTTGAACAGTCTATAAGACTTACTGTCCGGGATCTCAGTATCTGTTGAAGTAAACAGGGACGTCAACTTGCGTCTCTTCTCTGATCTGGAGGGCTGCAACAGCCTGAGCTGCAACAAGGCCGGCTGAAAAGTCATCACAACTCCAACCTCCATCCTCGAAACGTGTTAACTGCATGTTTTTCTTAAATGGATGGTTGAGCTCACCAACGTGGGTCCATTCGCACCCATGTCCATAAGCGTCAGGAAACCAGCCCATATTCTCAACAGAACATCTCTTCAAGTTTTGACGGGGAAAGGCAGGTCCGTCCATGAAAAGTCCAATATTTGGGGCATGATGCCAATCACCAAGGTTACGGCCTTCTTTCAAGACAATCCTAGGATCATCGGAATCTTCTCCTAACAATACATGAAGAGCAACTGCTTCAGCAATGGCAGCCCCCTCTTCATCCAGCCGCTCTTGCTCTTCTTTCTTTTGTTGTTTTTTCTTCTCCAGTTCAGAACGAATCGCTGCTGATGTGGCCAAAGCTTTCTCCAATCTCCTCCTCTTTTTTTCCGCCTGCTTGATGCGATCTAACTCATCCTTCACCTGCTTCTTTTTCACCTTTTTTACTTGAGGGCCTTTCACGGACTCCATTATTTACCCTCTAGTGAAAATAACTCTCTTGACTGTTAAGTATGAAAGCTTGACTTCTTTCAGTAATAACTATAATATGAAGTATGTATGTAATGTCGGACTGTATCTCCTTATTTCATCATTTTGGGAAAGTATCTTCCTTTACCTTTCCTTTTCTAAGTATCGCTCTTTTTTTTAGTTTTTTTTTTCTATTATGTCTAAATACTCGCTTTCGTTTATCTATATGTAACTATTGGCGGTTCACTATAATGTGCTACACCCACTCAGGTCCGTAATTATACCTTATTGTTCGCACAGTGCAGTCCCAGACAGAGATAATGAGGGAAAAACAAAGAGCAAACTGATAAGAACCAACCAATTCATTTCTTGGCAACATTGTCCCCGATTTTCCACAACCATTGCATTTACCCATTTGCTGTGTGACACCAAGTATATAGGCGGCTTGAACTTCAACTGATGGCAGTCTAGGTCAAAGAGCAGTTACATGACCGAATCACTGCAGTTACCAAAAGAAACGTATGTAGGAGATTCAGGACCATGACCAACTTAGCTTATAATACTTGCAAGAAGAAGGCTACATAAACGTAGAATCAGGAACAAACCACAAACCACAAACCACAAATCCCCCGCCCTTATCTATAAAGATAGTTTCCACTTTCCAGTTGACACATAATTCATTTTTATTTGGGTCAGGTACTCGAAATTAATAATACTTGAAACTCATAATGAAGATAGACAATAATACATGCATTGACGGAGGAAAACAAGCCCACAAACAAAGGCATTTCACAGGCTTGGACTATTCAGGAGCTCATCCCACCCACCAATATCAATTTATACGCTTCCCCCCAATGAAAGGATTGCTTTATGTCTATGAGTCTATCCACCTCACATACTATTCTGAAGCCACTTATTCGAAGGAACACGCACTATGATGACTTTGAACTCTAATTAGTTCACTACATTAGCAATGATCTTTCTCCAAATCAGTGTTAATCACTCTCGCCCGATCAGGGTTTTCTCTATACCTCTGTTTCCACTGTATACTTGACACATCTGAGTGTCAGACAAGATCTCAATTCAGGTCGAACACACATGAAAGTTCAGACAACAGCCTAAGATACCGTACTCGAAACCGATAACATAATATGGATTTACCCCCAAAATCCCCTTAAAGAGAATCCTTATAGAAAGAGTGTTTTCCTGAAAGACACACATCAAAGCTCTAGTTTTTCTGTAAGATCATTCTAAATTTGATTAAAACAATTATAGTTTCTAATTTCCTCTTCATATCCTAATGTATTTCACTTAATTCTTATCTTCATATTTCCAAAATATATACAATTTTCAACATACACCATATTACCATTACACTACCACTCTACATATAGCTAGAAACACTAAATTATGATGCAAATCGAGTTTTTTACCCAATTAACACCACATAAATCATAAAGTTCATCCCAAACTAAACCATACAGCACAAAAAAAGAAAATAAAAGAAAATAAAAACTCAATTAACCATATTTATTCAATGAGATCTAACAGACCCACATACAATTAATCAACAATTACATTAAAAAAATGCTGAATTTCACATATTAACATCAAATAAAAAATACCCAACAAGGTAAATCATCCAAATTCCAACAATTCAGTCTAAAAAAAGCAATTGAATGATATAAAACATCATAAATCAAAATTAAAAATCATAAAGATTGTACCTTGATTGAATCCAAATATCTGATTTAACTCCCAATTATATCTAATTACAACCGATCTAAGAACAACCCAATTCAGGAGATTAAATTATTTAAATTATGAGAGAGAAGAAAAAAAAAAGAGAGAGAAAGAAAGAAAAAGTCAGAAATTGTGAGGAAAAAAAGATGATAATAAAACTGACAATCACATGAATTATTGATGGGTTTTTTAGTAATTTGATGAGTTTAATTAGGACACGTGTTAAGTAATGATTGGGTGATGTGAAAGTTGGATCTAAAGTCGCACGTGTCATGTTGATGGTATGCCAACCTTACAACTAAGGCAAGATTTTAAGGCAAGGTGAGTGGGTCCCATGGTGGAAACATTTTGCTAATTTGCTACTTGATTAAGGACATCTTGACCATTGATTTTGTGGAAAATTGTGATTGTGAGATAAGGTGATGAATGGTGTTAGATATGTGTAGGGTTGTTGCCTTGTTGGTGGTTTGGCACACGTTTGGTTTGATGTTGACTTGAACCGCTCGGTCTCACTGAAAACGGGCATTATTTTTCGTAAGCTGAAAACAAATAATGGATAGTGTTTTTTTACATAATATGTAAGTGAGAGGGCAAGTGAGGGAAACCATTTGCCATGTACTTGTCATTTCCACTTGCATATTGTGAGACGGTACTATCCGTCTTCAGCTTATAACGGATAGTGATTGTCTTTAATAAAAAAGTGTGATTTGAATGCTTCAAATTGAGTCAATTGGATTTGTGGATTAATTTGATGGTAGTTGAGGTTTACATTAACAAATTGGATTTGAATTTTTGATGTTCAAATTTGGTAAGATGAGAAATAATTTGAAGATTTAATTAGTTAACAAGGTTCATGAGTTGCATTAGAGGTTTTTGTATCATTTGAAAGGGCACCAGTCAACAAGTTTTCCTTGTGACACAAGTTTTTAATGGATTAAGTATAACATAATTTTAGAGAACCATAAGTGGAGTTTGATAATATTGGAAAATACTCGTTGAAATTATTCGGTCTACTATAAGTTTTTAGAAAAGGAATAAATTTTGAATCATAATTAGTTATGTTGCCCGTGATTTTCACGGGACTTTTTTTGTACGTGGCATTTGTGGTGGCAATCGTAGGTACCATTCGTAATTAGCTTGAATCATTCACTTTATATTAGTGCTAAACATCTTAAGCAACGTCGATGTGAAGTCCATAAACTTATATTAATGATCGTGAAGCATAAATTTAGTATTTTACTTGTATGTATACGATATCGTACATAAAAAAAAGGGGGGGAAACTCCTTATGAAGCTCAATCATAGACCATAGTCATTCTCAAATATAGATTTTTTAAGATTTTTTTATACCATTTTTATTGACAGTAACACTACATTAGACTCATTCATTATTACATCAAAAAAATAAAGAAATTAGAATCAATCCCACCCTAGTACATAGTAACTTTTAAGAAAAAATAGTGTAGTTGTTGTCACTTACCATTTTTTATACGTGGATATGAAAATTTATGTTGTCCTTCTAAAATGCAAATCAAATATTTCAAATGTACATATTTATTATTATACCAAAACAAAACAAATAAGCATAAAATACAAAATGGAGATAATGAGATAAAGAATGCACAAGACAAAAACTAAAAAACTAATAGCGTAAAAAATAAACTATAAATATACTACGTACTTGTCAATTGTTGGTATGAGACACAAGTTATCATCCAAGGATAGAAAGAAAAGTTGAATTTGGAGTTTATTGATAAGTATAAAATATGTGTTATAAATAAGGACTTGTAAAATAAGTTAGGTTAAAGGGCGTGGAGCTATAATTCATTATAACACTATGGTTATCAGTTATCACTAGTTTCCTTTACCAAGGTTTCAACATTATTTTAGTTTCACCACCTACTTTAAAACCTACCCATTATTTTTACCTTTATAAACACCTACTTTTATCTACCTATAAAAAATGATTTATTAACAAAATCAATAAAAAGCATATCACTACAAAACTTACACGAGAAACTGACGGAAAAAATCCGTCAGTAACACCGAAAATCCGTCAGTAATGTCAATTACTGACAGATTTCCGTCAGTAACGCGCGTCACTTCAATTAGTAACAAAAAAATGACTTCTGACGGAAATTCCGTCAGTAATCTGACGGTTTACTGACGGATGATTCGTTAGCCAATTTAGCTGAAAAGTCAAGATAAACTTGACCGTACTGACGGAAATTCCGTCAGTAAAGTCAAGAAAATCTTGACTTACTTTTCTTGACTTACTGGCGGAAATATTCAGTACAGTCAAGATTTTCTTGACTTCCTGACGGAATTTCCGTCAGTAAGTCAAGATTTTCTTCTTTACTGACTTTAGTCAACGCGCCATTTTTCACTGACGGGTACTGACGGAATTTCCGTCAGGACGTAATTTCCGTCAGTAATCCGTCACTATTCCGTCAGTTTCCCGAAATGTCGGACGGATTAAATTTTCCGTCAGAAAAGCCGGAGTTTTGGTTTTAATTGTTTATTTTTGGAGAGAATAAAGTGTGTAGAGAGAGAAGGGTAAGAGCAATGCTCGTCTTTTTTATGTTTAACGTCGTCGATGTTTTACAATCGTTATTGTATTCCATACATAATATAATTGTTACACAATACTTTCGAAGAAGAGATGAATATGTGGGTTAAACAAAAAAAAAGCATAAGAAACGATTTATCAAACAAACAAAACATGAGATAGGAAGCTAGCGCTTTCGATCTTTCCTGCGTCTAGATTCTGTTTTCTGCCATTTTCTTTTTGGCACGATTTTTGTTTTCGGTTTCAACTTCAGTTCTGGAGAAAACTTGTAGTTTGGATCCCTCATTTTTGCTTGAATGTCCTTGAAAAATTCCATATTCAGTTTCTTGGGGCCTCCTTGCCTAAGCTCCGCATACTCTGGTCCAGAAACAATATTTTCAAATGCACCAATCAATATATCCAAGTCACTCATTACTTCCCAGACATTCATGTACCTTCCAAACAACAACAATGATAGACCGTTAGTTTCACCGCTTACATAAATTTCATTTGAAACTGTTACTGATAGGTAAACAAGTCAAAATGAATGAAAGGTAAAACTTATGTACCTTCCATCTGGCCCTTTTTTCAGCTTTTTGAGGGCATTCTCGACAGCAAGTTTTCGGGCTTTCTTCCCAGGAGACAACTCTTCGGGCTCATTTTCAGCTTTCAATAGCTCCGAAAGAGTCCTATATTTGGGTGTTTCTTCAAACTCGAATAATTTATCAATATATGCGTCACTCTTTTCATTGGGATATGCTTCAGTAGGAATATCCCTGTCAGAATCGTCTTCACTACCTGTCCAAAGAGTCTTTTCCTCATCGCTCCCAGACCATACACTCCAAAGCTCATCGCTATCATCAGCATTTATACGATCAGAGTGCTCTTTGGCTTTCTGTTTAACTTTCCTAATCTCTTTCTCAAGAGGGGATAGTTTCTCAGAATCACTTTCATCTTCACTTCCTGTCCAAACACAGTCCTCTTCATCTAGCTGCTTAGTCCATGCTTTCCTAAATTCTTGACTACCCGGTGCTCCTTTGCCGAATAGATCATAGTCGTTTTTATTTCCTCTAGCATATGATCTAGATACTGTGAATATCGATTCAATTTCAGTTTTAACTCCACAATACAGCTATATAACATTAATCACATATCCAGGATGCATCAACGAGGATTAAATCTATAATATCTACCATCATTTTATTAATCTGGAACGTCAATTGGTATAGGCAACTATTTTCTTTTATGCCTAGAAATACGGCCCGTGTAAGGAAAAATCTTTATGACATACACGTTGGCAAATCGACACAAAATGGAGCAGTTGCCATAAACCTGATACTTGAAGCTCTGCATTTCACACTGATATACACTTGTACAGCATTCACAGGACTTGAAATCCTTCCGAATTAAAACTAAAACGAGAACCTTGAGGGAAGCATCTTAGAGAGCACTTGTACCATGATCGTTGTCTATTATCATTACCCAATTACTACTAAGACGCTCTCACTCAAAAGTGATGCAAGTGTTTTTCTACATGCCATCCGTAAATCAATTAAATTTACAAATCTTGTTTAGCCACAATCACTCCAAACAATCAAGAAAAAAGAGGATTTTCAACAAACACATGGTGTGCAAGATTAACAAGCAGACAGATAAAGTAAACTTAAAAAAAGAACACTGAGCTAATAACAAAAAATAGAGAATACCTTGAAATGAAGTGGGGTGACAAAGTGTATTTAAAAGTTGATGGGTGAAATTGGCAGCAAAGGAATCACGTAAAAGTTGAGACCTGAGTAATCCACAGCAATGAAATTTGTCAACTTAATTTATAAACGCAAATATATACTTGTGTAAGACGGTTTTACGCAAAGTAATTGATTAATTAATAAATAAGTAGAGAAAGAGAGGAATAGAATACCTGTTAGAACAAATGTGAGAGAAGAATGGTTGCAAGTTTGAGAAGTGGTTACTTAGCCTTCGCGCCATTTTTCTTTCCTCACACTCCAAATTCGATTCATGGATTCAGAGGTAGTATATGAGATTATGTATCTTATGAGATTTATAATTTTTTTTTTTTAGTTTTATTTTAAAGAATTTGAGTTTTTAATATAAAGTTTTTGAGTATGTTTACTAAAATATTAAGCTCAAAAAATATAATATTACTTAAAAATTATACTTGTAAATTAAATTATTACTCAAAAACTATATTTATAAATTAAATTAATTTTAAGCTTTTCATCAAAAAAATTATTATATAACTTGTAAATTGTAAATACTCGGAAAAAATACATGTAAACTCAAACTAAAAGAGTATGAGCTAACACATCCGATGCGTATTCCTTTTTCTCCTCCAAATTAGGATACACACATTTTAGTAGGGCTGAGCAAAAGGTCATTCTCAAGATAAGTTAGTTTTGGATAATCATATATTACCATACTAATATTAAACAATTGGAGTAGTCTACGTTAATGGAGTATTACCTTCAACGTGGAGTCAAAACGTCTTGATATCAAATGCCAACCATCACTTGAAAACTTGAGAACAACTCTTTTGTTTTCTTGACCACCTTCTTTTATTACCCTGAAAATAGGGCAAAATTTACGTTACTCCGTGCAAAACATTTGATACTACAGTAATTTAGAAAATATTAGACTACAAGTCCAAACCTAAGAAAAGGCACAAAAGGAAGTTGACAAACAAAGTATACTCCTATGATTCTTGCCATTTACCAGGTTGACACTTAGAACATAACTTCTCCAATCAAACAGATGAGACTTGTTACCATTTACCAAGTCATTTTAATGAAATACATTGTTTTCTTAATCATGTGTCACTTTAATGAAATACATGGTTTCCTATAACAAATCTACCATAGTAAAAAGCTCCATACGTCTTATGTTCAAGACTTACAATGGGGTTGGAAGAATTACCCGTATCTAAATTAGCGAGAAGAACTTATATGAGACAATGAAAGCATCCCAGGAGTATGTAAATAATGAGAAGAAAGAGATGAAAATAAAAAAGACGGAGAATTCCAGGAATAACATGGTACAATGTAAAAGTTAACACATTTCACTCTGAGCTACTAAAATGGTTCATTTCCTCATGGAAAAATACAGTACACATTAACTTATCAATCTAAACATGCAATACAAATTAATTCTTAAACTCCACAAACAAATATTCCAATTGACCCAATAAAATAATAATGTGCCATCATAAGCTTAAAAAACTCAGATGAGATAATTCAAAATTACACATACCTATATTAGATTCCTTGATTCAGTGAATACACAAAATCGCAATTCAAGCAATCAATGATGAACCTAGTTCAGATTTCAGCTACAATGTTCAATGCTATACTAAGTATGACCTGCAAAAATGTAAAATCAGATTAAAATAACTAAGTAACAATCTTTGAATTAATTATACATCAAGAACCCTAACATACCAAAAATCCCCAATTTCTACAAACCATAACTTAAAAACCTTTGAATCGTATATTGTTATGCTAATAAATACTGTGGTAACTGGTAACTCGGGCTACATAAAATTAGTAGTAATAACAATAATGAAACAATAAAAACAACATTAGACAACTAGGCAATTTAATAAAAAATTTTGAATAAATTAACACTACTAACTAATGTTCCCCCAAATTAAAGAACCCAAATAAGCAAAGACGATATACATTGCTATACAACATTCAAGTCAGTCTAAGGCTACATACAACCAGGCAATAATGCTAGCAAAATCCGGATACCCCAATTTCAAGATGTCATCACAGATTAGCTACCAAGCTAATCACAAACAACATTAATGTAACAGAAATTAACCCACACAAACCAACTAATCAAAATAGAAAACCCCCAATTTCACCTAACCCTAATCCTAACTTAAATAACTTGAAATTTAAGTTTAATTCATACTAACAAATCAATTACGACACATAATTGTATGTAAACAACAATAAAACCCTGTTAAAACAACTTACAACAAAAACATTAAGTAAAATCATAGCTATATCAAATTATAGAAAAAAGAGAAAGAAGAGAGTGAGACGGCAGACAGAGGTCGGCGGAAGTACGGCGGCAGGTAGGCGGCAGGTCGGCGGTGGGTCGACAGTGGAACGGTGGTCTGATGGGGGTGTCGATTTAATGAGGGAAGGGAGAAAGGGAGTGATAATTTTTTTATCTTGAAAAAATAGAATGAGTGAAGGGAGGATAGCGTATGATAGTCTGATTTAATATGTTGATGGTAGTCGGTCGGTAAGTAGAGTATATCGGTAGCTGATTGTTAACAGGTTTACCGACTGAATATTTCAATTTAGCAACCGTCGGTGATTTACCGTTCACATGTTTTTTTACCGACTGATATCAGTCGGTAAAGAGCGCTTTTCTTGTAGTGAGTTTTAATATACGGATACGATATGGTATACGATTTTAATTACACGAATTTCCGGGTCCGGGAGCGGGAAAATCAAAACCTGGTCCGGGAAAATCAAAACCAGGTCAGGGAGTGATAATTTTTTTACCAGATTGTAAAACATCGACGACGTTTTAGGAAATATCAACGACGTTTTCATTACGAAATACGATAATGCCCTTATGCACTTAAACTCTCTATCTCTATTCTCTCTCATTCTCCCAAAATCAAATACAACTAATTTAACTAAAAAAATTAAAAAATTACAACAACAATTTTACTAAATCGAACAACAACAATTTCACTAAATCGATTATCATGACGGACGAACAATCTTCGGTATGTTTACAAATTAATCAAAAATTAAATTTGTCATTTTTTTTCCCCGGAATCCGTTAATTTTTTGTTTATACTTAATTAAGTTAATTGATTTACGTTACGTCTTAGTTAGTTAAAATTCAAATGCGAATTTTTTTAAAAAAAATTGGAAAAAATACCATGGTCGGACGAAGAACTGGATGTCATGGATCATGGTCAAACATTGGAAATGGATGTCTCGCCATTGGAAATAGGCCTAATAGATTATATAAACATTCTAGTAATGAGACGTTATTAATTTTGTGGAATCAAATTTTGATTTTTGCCCATTATTAGTAATTTTTGAATGGGTACTGAGTTAATATCAACACATGTAATAATTTTAACATGCACAACAAATGTAATAATTACCTACTAACATTTAAATTAGCTCAATTGAACCTGATTAAGGCAATAATTAGCTACTATATATATGTTAATTCAATTAAACACAATCAAATTAACTAACAACAACAATAATTTCAATATCAAAAACAATAATGGCTATTATCCTAATTCAATTAAAGACAAACAAATGATTAAGACGGAGGGAGGAATTAACTAACAACAACAATAATTTCATCATAAAAAACAATAAAAGGCTACTATCCTAAGTCAATTAAAGACAAACAAATGATTAAGACGAATGGAGAAATTGAAATAAAGGTAAATATGTTACCTAATGATAAAAATAAGCAAGAACAGTGAAAGGCAGCGGCGTCAAGTTGTAGTGGTCGTCGCTGGAGGTAGGTAGTGGTGGTGGTCGACTGGTCGTCGGATCTAGAACAAATAAATAAAGATTGATTAAAAAATTAAAAGGAGAAAAGTGATTAAATAAAAAAACAAAAGAAACTTACTAAGTGGTGGAATGAGGTTGTGGTAGGAGGTGGTAGCCGGAGGTAGTGATAGGAGGTGGTGGTAGGTGGTGGTAGCCGGATGGTTTGGGTAGTCGAATTTGGGGATTTTGGGGTTAGGTTTTAGGAGAAATGAAATTGGGGGAATGGGGAAGACGACGTTGGAAATCGTATTTAACGAAAAATCCTGACGGAATTTCCGTCAGGAATATTCCGTCAGCTTCCCGTGTTTCCAGTTGTGTACTGACAGAATTTCCGTCAGTATTTAGATATTACTGACGGAATTTCCGTCAATAATGGTATATTTACTTGGATAGGGACTCATTTAATGATATGTCAGAATAGCTCCTGACAGAAATCCCGTCAGGAAAGTCAAACAACGGAAATTCCGTCAGGAAAGTCAAACATAATTTGACTTTTCCAACGGAATTTTCGTCAGGAGTTGACTTTAGTGACGGAATTTCCGTCACTAAAGTTTACCGCCATTGACTTCAGTCAACGCGCCATTTTTCACTAACGGGTACTGACGGAATTTCCGTAGGACGTAATTTCCGTCAGTAATCCGTCACAATTACGTCAGTTTCCCGAAATGTCTGACGGATTAATTTTTCCGTCAGAAAAGCCGTCAGTTTGTCGAGATATCCTTGTAGTGTATGAAATGTTTTCTCTATTTGTAGAGTATGGATAATTATAAACATTTGTGTAATGTTCATATTTTTTTTTATTAAGTAAAACTCTCTCCCACAAAAAACATGTCACGTATAGGGTGAGTAATCGGCCGAGTGCAGTGTACTCGGACGAGTGTCTCGTGCAGTTGATCGAGTGTATCGGTCTGACGGATTTTTTGAAAGATTTTTTTTATTAAGATAGGTTATATATATAATTCGAAGTTAATCCTTTCTTTAAAAATCCTAAAACTCATTCAAACACCTCCTTAATCATCTTAATCCATCATTAAGCGTGCTATTGGCATTAATCGTTCGTCGGAGTCATTCTTTTGTATCGATCTTATCGTAAGTATTTCTATCTCTAATCTGTTTCGTATTATGGGGTAAACTTATTGGAACCTTAATCTGATTTGGGGGTGGGGAATTAGATTGTTATTTATTTAGACTATTGTATGTTACTATGGGGAGAATTCGTAGACGAAGAATTATAGTCTTACTTGCCATTGTTGCGGATTGCTTTGAGGTAGGGTTCCCTACTCGGTACTTTCATATGTTGATTGATGATTGTTGTTGTCGATGATGATGATGATGATTGTGATTATGATGGTGACTGGTTTTATATTGGTGGTACGTTGCGGGAGACGGTTCCACACCCCGAGTTTGCCTCTCGTCGCGAGCGGGATGTGCACATTAATGATCTGAGAACATTCACCACCTACTCTTGAAATGATAATGAAAAATGAAATTTCATGAATTTTAAGTTAAATTCGCATACTATTGAATGTGTAAATGAGTAATTCGACAAAATATTAAGTAATTAAATAGGTCGTTGAGTAATTAAACACTGAATATACAATTTAGTAGATAAACTACGAAACTAACTACTAACTTAACAAAGATAGTATTGGTGAGCTTATGCCCGCCATAGCTCCTTCCCCGCGCAATAAAATCCTATAAAATCACTATATAAACTAATGTATAAAGTTCAAGGATTCACCATAAAATTTCAAAATTATAGGAATACATCATTGGAAACAAAAAAAAAAAACAAAAAACTAAGCTCCATATATAGGAGCCCAATATGAAGAGAATGTTCACATAAGCCCAGCAACCCACACACAAAGCCCATACATTGAGCCGCAATTCACAAGAACGCTTCCTCATCCAAAACCCTAAAAACCCTAAAACTCAATACATCTACTTAAACCCTTCTCTCTTCAACCTTTACTCATCACAACTCAGCCGCTCAACAATTTCTTTCTCCTCACCAATTCTCAATTAACCTTCAAATTCCAATTCATCAATTCAAGGTTATATTTTGTTTTTTTTTTTCATTTTTTTAATTATATTTCATTTTGCATATTATTTTATGTATTGTGCGGTGATGATACATTTGTGGACTAGAGTTTCTGATCTTTTTGTTTGAAGACAAACCCTTGGCTGTCTGAGCACACATACATACTTTCAACCCTTTTTTCCCTTTTTTTTTTTTTTTTTTTTAATTTTTTTTTATAATTTCATTCAAAAAATACAATTTCTTATTAATATTTACTTAATTTATGATTTATGAAGGTCTAATGATGATAACACTTTTATCTTAGCGGATTTCAGTGAAGTCTTATGACTAATGATCTGATTGTTACACACACTGAAGCCCTTATCAATTTCTAATCTTTATTAAATTAATTTAATAAATTTTTAATCTTTTTTTATAAATATTAATTAATTATGTGATGATGTGATAAACCACCAATGGTGTTAATGGGCAGTGGACAAAACTCTATATGGGTTTTGCCGTGAGCTTTATTAAATCGACTTCTCCTTCCACTGAACATAATTAATTATACTTATTATTTTCCGCTTCAATCATTTGTTTACCTTTAATTAAAAAACCGCTTTCATTATTTGTTTGGTTAGCGCCCTTTACCAATTCTGGGAGATAAATCATATTCTTTTGGTGTAATGGCTTGGGCGCCAAATTAATATATTGGCTAGTGTGGTATATCCTGATTATTGACTTTAATTTTGTGTCATTTAATCCTGGAAACGCCACATATATTTAAATCTTTTTATTATTATTATTATAGTTTTTTTTTCTTTAATTGAAGCCAATGATGAAATTAAAATCAAAGTTGGAATTACCGTCTGATAAATTCTGAAGATTTTGACTCTCTTACTGAGGCTTTCGATCACAAATTCTCATTTAAGACGATACATGTGTTATTATTTGTAGAAGTCGATGATGATATAATGTAAGGCTTGTTTCTCAAGAACATTCGCAGTTGCCGCCTAAGAGCTTTCCTCTGCGCAAGGGTTGAGAGCTAATGCTGTTTATATCCTTCCTTGGATGTCTGAGACTTCTTTTTGATTATTCCGTCCGTCTCAATCATTTGTTTACGATATATTGTTTGTGTAGTTAGTGGAGAGGTTGATGATGATTAAATATAAGGCTTGTTTCTCGAGAACATTCGCAGTTGCCGACTGAGAGCTTTCCCCTGCGCAGGGTTGAGAGCTTGTGCTGCTTTTATCCTTCCTTGGATGTCTGAAACCTCTCTATGTTAATTATATATATTTGACCCGTTTCTTGTTTAATACGCTGTTTTAGACGATTAGATATTGTTTTACGATATAGTTAATTCCTTGTGGGATGATATGAGGACTCAATTTACGATTATCATGAAGAGCATTTGCTTTGTTGATTATACTTGCACGTCAGTCTGATCATCCTTTCTTATCTCTTTCTTCTTTTAATTCTGATTATATTTGTATTCTTCGTTCTAATGCACTTTCTGTATAGTACAAGTTTGTCGAATTGAGTCCGAATGTTATGAAAGTTGTCCTTCTGATTTGTTCGGGTATTCGAGAAGAATGGTAACTGAGCAGTGCACCGAGGTGTTCGTTTGTTCGAGAAGTTGAATGGTAGCCGAGCAGTGCGCACTTTATATCGGGCGTCGAATCGATTAAATTCTCAGTTGTACGAGATCATCAACCGCATTTGGGATGGAGCAGTGCTGTTTTTATGTATTTACTTTGTAGTTTAGTTTTTTGTTCTTTATACTTCTGAAGTTCATAGCTTTGGGTACCCAATATTTTCAGTAATCTCAATATTTTGTACTCCGTAGTTTGTATTTGTTTGTCAGAACAATAAAATAATTATTTGATTTTGTATAATTTAACAAACTTATTTGTTCTTTCTCCACGTACCAATCAAATCAAATGGGAGATGATAATAGTACAATCAGTCTTGTGTTTGACGTACGTTAACAAAAACTGTGTTTGCGTTGTCACAATATTGGTGTGAGCGTGTACGCTTGATATACAATCAATCCGTTTTAAAACATCATTATTATGAAGTACTCTTTTGCTAATAATTGTATTTAGACATAATAACGTTGTATTATCCGAAGAGTGGTTATCGGGATGACTCGATTGATTTTATATTTTACATATTTACAGTGTTGTTTCAAAGGAAATCGTATATCAAACATCAAACCAATAAGGAACATGCATATATCAAACATCAAACCAATTAGGAATGCAACCAACTCGACTTGCTTATACAGGTTACAAGCTCGTGACCTTTTATAACCCTCCCCACTTGCCCTCTCTCTCGACTCTTTGTTTCACGTCACAAGCATCAAACCAACCGAGCATCAAACAACTAAGAATTTCGGTAAGAAATATGCATATATCAAACATCAAATCAAACTAATATAATACGATATACTGTTGTTTTAAAAGTGCATTAAAGGACTTGTGCTTGCAGATATGCAATGCAGGAGAGCGTTTACTATCCTCGGCTATCTCAAGTTATTAGATATCCATTCATAACCATCGAGCTGAGTAAGTGGAAGTACTTCAAGATCAAGAGTGCAATTAACAATACTTAACTTCAATATTGCCCTTTATAATAAACTCGATTGGAACAGTATAATTTTGTAATAGGAGACGTCTTGAAACAAATGAAGCCCTTTTGTTAAAAAAAAAAACAAGGTCCCAAATATGATCGAGTGTATAAGTAACAGGACAGCACGGCACAACCCGACTCACAGCTCACATTTGGCCTGACCGGCATAGCCCACCTTTTTAAACGAGGCGAGTACGTGCTCCATATTTTGAGCTCGACCCGCCCTATGGCCCGGCGTTTTAGGCAAAAAAAAGAAGTAAATAACAAAGAGCCACCAGACCCACCTCGGTGGGTCTTGGTTACATTCCCGACTGCCCATCACTCCCCGCAAGTGGAGTCTTATTCACAGGCTTGTTAAGGGCTTGGTGGGGTGATCCCGGCCTGTGGCGATATCTATACTTTCTAGTACTTCAAGATTTGGATTCAATTCCATCATAAAGCTTTAAGTTTGTTCCCCTAAAATTGAAGGCTTAATTCTCGCGCACCCGTGTTCAAGGCTGACCTGGACTTAAGCGCCCTATATAATTTGTATATAGTGTATCTAGGAATTAGGGTAGAAAATAAAAAACACACTCCCATAATAAAATCTAAATCGATTATATCTCATTACATACTTTTTTATTTTTATTTTTGGTAGTACAAAAAAAATACATTTTTGGGATACAAAATTACCATGCAAAGCAAACGTTACATACATTATTAGTTATTTTCTGATCCCATTCTTTGCCTAAACAATTTTATAACGTTACGAAATCTGTCCATACTTTTTTAATAGCTTTCCAAAAAAACAATTAATTACACTAACCATTTATTTCTCTAACTATCAAATCTTAAATTCCACAAGCTTTTATTTTGTCTTTTATTTCACCTATTTATAAAATCCCACTTTTCACGGTTTCTTCACATCGTGTGTGTATAATTATTTTCTTCTTTCAAGAATGGCTAGAGTATACAATGTAAGTCCATAAACCTCCTTCTTTTAATTATCATAATTCTTTTTATTACATTTAGCTTTCAAAGTTGGTCGACGATATAATATTATACTCCCTTCGTTTTTTAACGATATATGCTCCCTTTTTTTTAATATATGTGAGAAATATTTTGATAAAGTGCGTGATAATATGTTAAACGAATGCATGGTCAGAAATTGGATTGTTGTTGATGAATGAGTATTAAACTTGATAAGGGTTCACTCATTAATTTATTTTACGGACTCGAAGAAAATTGACTAAGATATCGGTAGGAGATACTATGATCAAGAGAGTAAAAAAAAAAATACAATTTATGGGAATTTACTTAATTTATTCTCAGTTTTTTACCCTTAAATTTACTTACTCGATCTTAAAGGGAATTGTAAGGTGTTGTGTTTTTTTAACTTCTTGCTTACCATTAATCTTTTGAGCTTTCACTCAATAATTGATTGCTATATTAGTAAATTTGAAATCCTAATCTATTTTAACCGATGTTTATGTGTTAAAAAAGTAAAAAAAATTATGATAAGTCGTATTTTATAATTTATATTAAGGGCTTGTTTAGTTGGCAAGATAAAAATGAGGGAATTGGAAAATCCCATGATTTGTAAAAATGAAAGATGTTTGGATCCCTTGAATCAAGAGATTTTCCTAGCCCCCAGGTAGTTGTAAACCCTGTGTTAATTCGATTCCTGATGCCAACTAAACGAGTTTTGGGCAATTCACATAATTTGTCCAATTCACGTGTTACGTTCTGTATAACAGTGAGAAATTAATTCCCGTATGACAACCAAACAAGCCTTAAAACTTCATCGATTTTTATTGCAAACGGAAGTTTGTTTTGTACAACTCCAAATTTATGGTGTATAGACTATAGTGCATTGAATAGAGAAATAAATACAAATACTTTTATAGACACATACGCTTCACAATTATTTTCATTTGTAAAAACCTTTGGTAACTTACTAATGACACTATGAGCCTAGTATCATTAATACTACCTTTATTTCCTATGTTAATTTGTTACCACACTGCATGAGCTATCACACCTTTTTTTAAGTTATTTTTTATTTCTTCCATAATTCCGATAGGGTAATTTTACGGGCTGTGGTTGGAAACACGACTTTATTTAAAAGATACGGAGTAAAATTCACCATTACGCTTGATATCATATTATATAAGGTCGCGTATAGTTATATTTTGTAGAGTTATATTATTAAAATCATCCTACGGGCTGTATTTGTAGTTATAAACACGACTTTATTTAAAAAGATACGGAGTAAAATACACCATAACGCTTGATATCATATATTATTAGGTCGCGTATACTTATATTTACTTAGATGATTTTTGGCATGTGTATTGATGAGAGTTTGATTGTGTAGAAAAAATTTTTGTTACCTTTTCAGATGATTTTCTTTAAGATTGTAAACTAGTAAATATTGCAAAATAAAATAATTAAAACCAAATTATTCTAGTGTGTGACCGTCTCATATAAGAGATATTTTGTATTAGTAACAGACGATAATTTTGGACTGTAACAGGTTCGCGGTGCTGTATTAGCACTCGTCGCAATTGTAGGCCTACTAGGCCTCAACTTAGTAGTACAAGGCAGAGTATTGGAGGATGGATTACCTTCAGGGTGCAGGAAACATGGAGCATTTCTAACAGATTTTGGAGGAGTTGGCGATGGAAAGACGTCCAACACAAAAGCGTTTAAGTCTGCTATTGCGGAACTTAGCAAGTACGCGTCACAGGGTGGTGCTGAGCTTATCGTTCCACCAGGGAAGTGGCTAACCGGTAGCTTCAATCTTACTAGTCATTTCACTCTTTACCTTCACAAAGACGCTATTCTCCTCGCCTCTCAGGTAATTAAACCTTCGTTCCGATTAGCTAGCAAAAAACCAAAGTAACCCACTAAAATAACTTTCACTAGCTACCATTTTTCCATGATAAGGGCATTAAGTTCTTTGTCATAATTTTATAATGTTTTAAAACCGTTTTGTAAGAAACTTACTCGCAAAAAACTGACACTTGTTTTCGTTTCGTCCTTAATTTTCGTCATGTGTGACTCCACACTTCGTCCTATAATAGTTTTTATTTGGTTTTTAGTGCATAAGTTATCTTATCTCTCATATTCTTGGAAAGGATTTCGAATTTGAAATTGGTTAATTACTAAACTCGGACAGGGATAATTAATTTGGAATAATAGAGACGGACTTTAGACAACTTTTTAACAATCAAATAGGCGATTGCGTCATGGCAAGTATAAGCTCTAGTGTACAAGCAATGATACCAGGAAAAGTAGCTAAAATATTAACAGAATATCATAAGTTCATAGCGTAGAAGCATTTCTTACTTGTGGAATCGCTCTATTTACTACGCTGTAAATGGTGTATCAGGATGAATCGGAATGGCCTGTTTTCCCACCTTTACCTTCCTATGGGAAAGGCAGGGATGTTACAAATGGGAGATATTCTAGCCTAATCTTCGGCACTAATCTCACTGATGTCGTTATTACCGGTAATTTCTCCAACATAGGTTTTATAGTCGGTCTCATGTAGAACATTATACTAAGTCGTACAGCGACTGAACGACTCATAAAATAAGTGTCCTGCAATTACCTCTATAAGGTTGTTGTATGTCTTACAACCGTCTTATTTGAGAATTTGTGGGCCTTATATTACTCTTTTTTCAGTTGCTTATGAACATTAATATCGGCATATCGCTAAATAAATCGATGAAATTAACAGGAGGAAATGGCACCATTGACGGACAAGGACAATACTGGTGGGACAAGTTTAAGAAGAAAGAACTCACATTAACCCGACCTTACCTAATCGAGATTATGTACTCCGATCAAGTTCAGATTTTTAACCTCACTTTGCTCAATTCCCCCTCTTGGAATGTTCATCCTATTTACTCCAGGCAAGTTACTTCCCTTTCATTTATGTTATCTTACCCGAATACTTTTCAGACTAAGGTTTTATAGTTTTGTTACTCCAATTTCTCTTAGAATTCTTTTTAAGAGAACATTAATTTTATTTGTGAAATCGCCTTATATATATGCATTACTTCAAAAATACATACTTTTAGAAATGTGCGATTTTACAATATCTTAGTTTAAAACCGACTTATGAAACACTTAAAGCTTACTGTAGTTAACTCTATCTTTTGTTATTTCAGCAATGTGATAGTCCAAAATTTAACAATCTTAGCACCCATCAAATCTCCCAACACGGACGGCATCAACCCTGACTCATGCACAAATGTTCGAATCATTGATAACTTCATCGTTTCAGGAGACGACTGCATTGCAGTAAAAAGTGGTTGGGACCAATACGGTATCAAAATCGGGATTCCAACCAAACACGTATCCATAAAGAGACTGACATGCATCTCACCCTACAGTGCCACAATCGCATTAGGCAGTGAAATGTCAGGAGGCATCGAAGACCTACGAGCAGAAGACATCACAGCCATCAACACCGAGTCAGGTGTCCGAATCAAAACCGCCATAGGACGTGGTGCATATGTTAGGAACATCTTTGTAAAAGGCATGACCCTTAAGACCATGAAGTATGTCTTCTGGATGTCGGGCAATTACGGATCCCACCCTGATGATGGATGGGATCCGAAAGCCCTGCCCATCATAAGCGGGATCAACTATCAAAACGTTAGAGCAGAGAATGTTAGTATGGCAGGTGATTTAGTCGGACTTGACAACGACAAATTCACCGGTATTTGTTTATCAAATGTAACAATCGAGTTAGCTAAGAAACCTATGAAAGTTCAATGGAATTGTAGTAGCATTGAAGGGATAAGTAGTGGAATTAAACCACAAGCTTGTGATATGTTGCCTGATAAGCAACCAGGAAAACTTGTTCCATGTCCTTTCCCTTCTAATAAGCTATCAATTGAGGATGTTCCCCTTAAGATATGCTCTATTAGGCCTGAGCCTCCTATGTATTAGGTCAAGATTAAATTGTAATCAATATCAAATTAGTTTGGAATTGTGTCATGAAATATGTCTTTCATTATATTATGAACAAAATCGTCTTACATAATTTTGAGCTCGGGTGAACTTAAAATTGTATCGGTTGAGCTAGAGCTCGGGCTTGGCTCGAGTCATATCAAGCCTAGAATGTTGAAGCTAGAGTTTGGGTTGTAAGAGCTCAAGCTCAAACTCAAACTCAGACTTGAGATTGGTTTAGTCGTTATTTGTGTTTTTTCACTCAATGCATGTAATTAGATGTGAATATATTTTAAATCACTACAACAGTGTTCGGAATTATAGCTTCAATACTATAATACAATATTACTTAAAAATGAATATGGAGTATAATTTTTAAATACTAGAAGCAAACCATATAAACGAGCTTTTCATCAAGTATTGGAGATCTAGGGCTCGACTCAAATTTGGTCAAGCTAAGTTTGAGTTTAGTTTAATGATTTGATTGAGTAAACTCTAACGATCTAACCCATGGTTAGACCTTCAATTTCGGGAGTTTGTGATGCGATCTCAATACATTTATACCTTATTCTTTTCAAATTAGTTTCAATTCATTTCACTTTTAGATTTAATTTAAATTTATTTTGACTTTTTAGTTCAGGTTCAACAAGTATATTTTTGTTCGTTTTAGTTCCAAGTACTTAAAATCGACACTCATTCTTTGTGATCTTGACATGTACATTTTTATAGTTTCCCGAGTCCCTCAAACAGTTCTAGTTTCTTAGTTTCCCTTCCAATATTTCTCTCATCGAAGATTCGCTAATTTCTTTTTAGGGGTGATAGTGAAGATGGGAAAGCCATTAGTTATTACGAGTATCTTCTTTCCAAGGCCCTGCTCAGTGTTGTGGAAAAGAAGGAAATGAGAAACAAGAATAGTCATATTCAACGGGTACATCCTATTAACATTTAACATTATAGGTAACCCTGACACATGTAACCCAGACAATTTGTTTGTTGATGTAGCATAGAAAGAAAACCTATCCCGTGGCTTTGGATGGGGGCTTAAAAGAGCGAATGATCTTCTCGATTCCGTAAGTAAAGGACCCTTATCCTGTCAAATGTCAGACCAAGCCGAAGCTCTTGTCATTCTCCATGGTCTAAGATGGGCTCTTAACAACGGGTTTCTTCACGTGACCATCTTATCAGACTGCTTAAGAGTTATCTCGCAAATTCTAAAAATCGCTGAACCAGATTACAGAAATAGAGCCTTACTGGAAGAGATCGACACTATCTGCAACTCTTTTCATTGTTTACGTATTAGTTTTGTTCCAAGATCCTGTAATAGAATGACTCATTCCTTAGCGTCGAGAGCCATTCGTTATAGTTCCATTACTCTAACAACTGTCAAAAAAAAAATTTCTTTTATCGAACACACTAGCCAGTAGTCGCTCCTTTCTTTTTCCGAATACAACAGATGCGCAAGACAAAGGCATCAATGTTCCAACCGGGGATCAATCCATTGCAACGTCTCATTATTCTCGACCTTGATCTAAAAAGAATAATTTCTTCCTCGAGCAAATCTTCAACTCCTGATGTAAATTTTCATACAAAAACTTGCATAACGTTTTATACAACTATTTACACTAACAGAGTAACACTGTATGTACAAAAAAAAAGCGTAAATAAAGTCTAGACATAGATTAAATTCTCAAAAGACATGACAACTAAAAATTCATTAAGTTTTAACCTAGTATAATTAGATCATTTTTAGTTGAACATAAAGTTTATCCGGAGTAGAATTTAGATTAGAGAGAGTAAAAGGACATGAAGAGTTGAGACAAACAAAATATGAACAATAGAGTAAAACAATGTAAAAATAACAGAAGAGTTGATGAATTCACGAGAAATTCCGAAAACTACTTGCAGATTCTCTTCCTGTCCACTACAATTTCAAAAACACAGGATACAAAACATAAGTCTTGAACCCAAGGAACGTCCCGGGATTGTTACTTGGCTATCGAGTAACTATAACAATAAAATCTTTTTTTGCCACTACATGCTTGTTGAACGCATTGTGAAATTAGACACTTAAGCAAAAGATCCTGAGGCTCCAGGAGCACCAGGTGCATCTCCGGCAGGGGCACCGCCACCATAAGCACCACCACCACGACCAAATCCACCCCTTCGGCTCTACAAAATCGCAGTTGAAAACATCATTAGCAGACATGAAATGTGAAGGATTATCAGTCACGCATGCTAGAGAGACAACATCTAAACAACTTTGTAGCGCTAAGCAAAACATAGATGACATTATATGTAAGGGACTATCAGTCGTGCTAGTGGAGCCAATATGTAAACAACTTTGTAGTACTAAGCAAAACGTAAATGACCAATAAAAATCCTATATTTAGTGTACATGGCCTAGAGCATCGGGGTACCACCGTACATACACAAATAAATATACAGTTTGTTTTAATACCTCCATGCCAATCTTCGACTAGTAATTTCAATTTCTCTAAATATACGGAGATAACACAAATAACAATAAATATTCATTATGTTTTATACATCAGGAACTTAAATCCAAAATTGTCATCTTTAGAAAGTTGTAAATACTTCAGATTGCGAGAAAATGTACACAATTGCCCTTTAAAGTAAAATGGGAACAATAAAGATAAGGGATGGAGGTAGTGCTCGTATATACGGAACAATAAGCATATACTTGCAGGCAATAGAACTTACACTGAATGAAGGCTGGTAGTCAGCTGGAGCTCCACCTTTCTCTCCCCCAAATTCACCAGTTGGTCCACGAGGACCTCCACGGTATGAATCTCTGTCACCGAATCTTGACCTTTCACCATCTCTGGGTGGACCACTGTAATGATTACGTAGGCAAATACGAATTAATCAGCATGAGAGCACAGAACAACAATTTATTCAAATGATGATGAAACATTGATAGAATTTAGAAGATTAAAAAATGAGATGAATATACCGTGGGCGATCACCAGATGGACCCATAGGGCGACCACCTGGTTTCATCTGCTTCTTGAGGGTAGCAGGGACAATCTCAGATGGGAGATTGAGGTAAGTACGGAGGAACTCGATACCGTCATTGGTTAGGTACCAGTAGTAGTGCATCCATGCAAATGTCTCACGGACATACTCCTTAGACTTGAAGCTCTGCATAAGCTTGATCACTTGCAAATTTGGGACATCAATGTCGGGGTGCTTAGCAAGGTTGTAATCCTTCTTGGCATAGCATACACCCTCTGCAATCATCGCATTAGAAATTGTTACGAGTTAGGTCACATGTGGCACGCCAATCACATACACCCACATCACACAAAACACAATACCATACTTATTTTGGCAGGAACAGTAACCAAAGCTGCATAATTCGCAACTCACGATAGATTTGGTTTTGCTAAATGAGTTTGACGACTAGTTTCAGTAGAAGTACAAACCACTAAAATAAGATCTATTTATTTTCTGTCGTAATAATCACACAGCTACTTAAAGATATCTAACAAACCCATAATAACAAAGGCTGGAATTCTAGTTTTTTAATCAAACCAAAAAAGTAGAACATTTCCCTCGTTTTTACTTAAGAGGAACCATGACACTACAATCAAACATAGAAAGGAATTTGAACCCAACACAATCTCCAATTCTCCGTTTTGACAGTTACGGAGTATATTAACATGTATACTATATTTACGAGAGCTAACAGTTCTCCATTCAACCACTATTAAAATAACCCTCGCAAATAATTTACTCACCACGTCCTAATCATTTGTTTACTTTTTATTCTTTAAAGTAGTATGTAAACAGGTAATTGGGATTGATGAAGAATACAATATTTACAAAAGTTCACATTTCTCCGCTTCGACTACTATATTCTTTGTCCCAATCATTTCGTTAGATTAAAATACGTCTCACAAAGAATATAAAAAAATGTAAACAAATCAACGGGACGGGGGAGTATACGATATTTACCAAGGTTAATCCATTCTAATAAATATACATTTCAATCAGCATTTCATAGGCTAATTCGTTAATCGTAAACATTTAAGACCTAAAAAATTTGGCTAAATCATAATTCATAACCATTGCATCTAAAATTTTAGATAATAATTATAATATAACAAAAAAACAAAATGAAATCATATACTAAAACAAAACAAAACAAAAAAATTAAAGAGATTAAAACCTTTGAAGATGTACTTGCAAATCTCCTTGCGGTTCTTCTCTGTGATAATCTACGACAAAAAAAACGACAAATACACAAAATTAGGAATTAATAAGATTAATTAATTATTAAAGATGAGTGATTAAAAATGTGATTAGAGAGAGGAGAAATACCATGGTTGCAGATTGATTGATGCGTAAAAGTGCACAAGCTGCTGCTGCTGTTGTTGCTAATGTGATAGAGAGAAGGAGAGGTTTAGAAACCCTAAAACGAATGGAGGTTTATATTGTGAATCGTGAATCTCAGGTTGTGAATTTGGGCTCTTTTTGTATGGGCTTATTCTTTTGTGTTGCCGTTTTGTGGGATTCTGGCTTCCGTTTTGAGCCATTTCGAGTCGGGTTGTTACGGGTCGGGTTTTTTTTAATTTTATGTAATAGGTGATCTTAACCAAGATAAGAATGTGCTAGCTTGGATTGAGTTGTTTTGGTTTGGTTACTCTCGAGTCGGATCTATTTAAACGTCTATAAGTTATTATGGGTTATAAATTATGGACTTGTCTACATTATTTTTGTAAGGTATTATACTTGGGTCAAGGTATCACACAAATTTGAGTTGTATCGTGTTATTGTCGTAATTATTGGGATCACATCATCTGTTTTTTGTCTATCATGAGACTATATGTTACCAATTGCAATGGCCCGCGTAGCTTGATTTGTTGCTCGAGTTCTCTAAGTAAGGTTCGGCCAACCCAAGTCTTATGCCAGTTATCCATGGAACTGGCCCCGTTCGACCAGCCAGCCACACCCTTAAGGATCGGTTTATAGTTGAGCATGATTAGCCCCGTCGTGGCTGATACGAGTTGGGATACGAATAGTTCAATACAAGTCGGATATCAGTTTAATACATTCCCGAGTATTATTTGGGGGAATAAAATGAATCTCGTGAATGATTAAATGCATCTCGAGCTTTTATTGAAAACGTTGACCCTAAGTTGAAGACGTTCTCAAGGCTGATTTCGAACGGTTGTTTTAATACAAGGCTGATTTCGAACGGTTGTTTTAATACAAAAATGGATTAATGTTTGGCTGGATTCATTGTTTGTCATTATGGTTATTATTAGCTATCTTAATAGTGCTTTATGACTATCACTATGTGTAATAATAGTTATGTTTAATAGCTAGTCTTTTAGTTTTCCACTTCTGAATTTGTAAGGCTATAAATTGTCATTCAATTTCATTTTGTAAAGATACGATTGATTTTAAGGGAACAAAAAAAGTTGTTGCTTTGTTTGCTATTTTGCTGTGTGCAATTACTGAATCGGATTGATGCGTTCGATCCAAAAAAATTCGTTCTTGCTTGATGTGTTCGGGCATTAACATGTTTGATATTCAATAGGTCTTGAATATCCGTTATTTCTTGTTTTGTTTACGATATCAAAAATCACAAAAAAATCTCCTCAACCGTCAATGTTAAAACCGACAGTTCGTCCAACTATTCAATTTGATATTTTCTGCTATTCATAAAAACACTTTGATTATTTGACAGTCCCCAGCACTGTCATGTTTAATAAATTCTGCTGCAAACCTGCGATTATATTTCTTTTAAGATGAACTCGCATCAGTAGCCCGACTCATTGACGCCTCTAGCCGAACTATAATGTACCCCTAATACATTATGAGAAAAATGGGTTAATTGTTCGTTTTGTTTATGAGATTAAATGAAGTTCGGTGTCATTTGGTTTACACACCAAAAAACAGAAGAATTTTATTAATGGTTAAGTTGTTTGGTTATCTTATTTCACATGAATTGACGCTTCCCATAAATCAGTTCTCCCATAATAGAACAAGTTGCTTACCTAGGTTCCCGAGGTCTTCCCATGATGATCATGTAACTGATTATATAAAAAATATTTGGCAAAGTATAAAATGTAACTGATTTTGATGAAATGGCGTACAAAAGATAATAATGATTTATTATTATAGACTTGTGGGGTAAAAAATGAAAGATAAAACAGGTTCAAGTGACTTATTTATGAGGTGCTACTCTAAGTGCATCATAAATTGTCATTTGTGATTGTGCGACCCGTCACAAGCTTAATACGGGTCAATTTCCTCATAAAAAGCAAAAGGGGACTCCATTTGCCTTCCACTTGCTTTATGTGAAGGGGCTTGACCCGTCTTAACCTTGCGACGGGTCAACCTATCGCAAGTGAGACTTGCTGAAGTAACATACTAGCATGTGGTATTTCCTTTCATGTAACTTATTTGATGAAATAAGCTACTTGCCAAAACACGTATAAAAACAAGGTTGTTTAAATTTTGGTCAAATAAGTTATATGAAATATTTTAGCGAACATAGCCTAAACACCATTAGTCTAATTGTCAACAGTAATTCTTGTGTAAGTCAATTTTACACTAAAACACCTTACAGTTTTACTTGAATAACCTTTAACTTAATTTATTAACTACCATTAGTCTCCATTTTTATATTAATCGTTTTTTTATTCTTCGACTTAAAAATAAATAAGCGTTAGAAATATTTGTTGCCAACATGCCATGATTATTTTGTCCTTACTGTTAAAATCTTATCGCGATAAATAACATTTAAGGTCTTATAAAAACTTTTGAAAATTGAAGATCTGAATAACATTATATTATCTACATTATGCTCTTTTATAGTTTGACTTGTATATACACTATTTAGAGTTATAATTAACATGTACACAAGGTTTTATGTTTTGTGTTTTTTTGTTTACTTTATTATCAACCACCATTTTTTTATAATTCAAAATTAACGAAATTTGTAAAAAACACCACGTTTAAGCAATAATGTATCAATATAGATAATAATTTATTATTTGAATGGAAAAAAGGAAAAGAATACGGTCGTATAAAGTCAAGGCAAGGGCCTAGGCTTTATAGATCTTGATATACAAAATATTAGAATCTGAATATACAACTCGATTATCAATTCGATAATTAACAACGTTGCCGAGTGTTAAAACCCATATAAGAAAACAGTAATACCATCATGTTTATCCATTAATTCTTATAACCGATATATTTAATTGTACCAAATACCAACTTATGTCTTACATTGTTAAGGACAATTCACTACACCATAGTTGTATTTAACGAAGTAAACCATTATTGCTCTTAAATTTTTCTTTTATTTTATACATAAAATGTACAAATGCACAACATATAAAGAGTACAATTATTATTAATAATACATATTACTTTGAAAATATGTTAATATTTTAATTGAAAATTCATGCTTTCATCTAAGTTGGTCAATTTCAATTCCACCATCATCTACTTTGGTCAAGTTATACTCTTGCTTCCACACATAATCTAAGTTGGTCAATGTCACTTTGTAACTAATTGTAATTACATGATAATAATAAAATTATCATAAGTTACAAATTCTTGCTTCCACACATAAATCTATGATTGGTGTGAGCTATGATGATCGGTCTAATTTTTACACTTTACTCTCGTTTCCTTACAATGATCTATCGTTTAAATAATATAAATGATATTTTGTAATAAGATAATAATGGCAAATGAAAAAAGGGGAGTAATTGAAGATTAAATACAAAAACTGAGACGTGGTCCATTTTTAAGGTATATGTCCGATCTAATGTTCAAGCTTAACTCTTGTATCCTTTTGAATGATCTATCGTGTATATCGTGTAAATAATATAAATGACAATAATTTGTAGTAATAAAATAATGGTAAGTGAAAAAAAAAAGAGGTGTAGTATAAGATTTGGCGCAAAAAGGAGACGTGGTCCATTTGTAAGGGGTATAAATGTATAATTTATCTATCTAGGTATTCATATAGGACATTCAAATATATATATAATAATTTATAATCCCATAATACTAAAGAAATACAAGCAAAGATGTTTATCAATTGACTCTCATAGAAAATTAGCAATTATAAAGTTGGTTTTTTCAACGAAGATCAAATAAAATCCGATATCCATCATTAATGCATATTTTTATCCTAAAAGTTTTATTATTTTCAAATTTAACTTTCATAAATTTTAGAATTTGATTACGCAAAAAAAAAAAAAATTCAAAGAGAAATGGAAGATTGAATTTACTAATTGGGTAGAAACTAAATTTACCGTTGCATGACGTTGTTAGTTAGCTAAGCGTATGACTTTATCAAAGCGTCTTCATTACCACCTACACAATACAAGAAAAACAAAAAACAATACACGAATTAGTAATTGATGATACAAAATTAAAAGAAGTCAAATAAACTACTCAAATTTGTACCCATCATATGACTATTTTAGAGGCAACAAAGAAACAATGTTAAATAGGAAAGGCTAAATAATATTAATGTGCTTGAAATTTGAATGATGTACATTAACATTTGGTGACATCAATATTAATTAAGAAAAAAAAAACATTCAAAAGTTAACATTCAAAGTGTTTTAGATAATGAGTTTGTTTATATATTCTTTATAGTGATACAAATTATTGTAAAATTAGTATGGGAGATGAATGGGTGATGGTTTTGGCATTCAAAGGGTTGTAGATAATGAATTGTTTTATATAATCTTTATGATGATAACAATTAATTACAAACTTAATATGAGAGTTGAATAGGGTGATGGTTAATATACTTCGGAATTAGAAGAGTCGACATTCCAATACTTCCAATGTAAACACAATGTATGGAGGCTTATGGGTTGCCACATGGCATTCTAATACTACTCAATCTACCCTTTTTATATTATTGTATAGATATTTTGGAAAGAGGTAATTTATATTTCACTAAAATTTGGAAGAGACGGTCTTTTACTAAGTTATTGAAAGACCATTATTCTGTACCCTTTATTTGTTTTTCATCCCCCTTTTATTGTTGTTTGTGACTTTAAGTAACACTTTTGTATGTTTCGTACTTATTTACATAATAAGCGGACCTGTTTTATCGTTAACCATAACTTGTACCTATTTTGCTACCTATAATACCGTTTTTTATTTAAATTGTCAAATGGTTTCCCAATAACTTTAGTTAAAGACTATCTCTTAAAAAACCTACTATTTGTCTTTAATGGATTTTTTTCTACTAATTTCAGTTTAAAACTCTTTTACGCAAGACCAACTCTAACTTTTATAAGGCGGTTTACACAAGCACTTCCTCCATTGAATTCAACTCTATCATTTTTACTTTTGCACACTATTCATAAGTCGACATTTATTTGTAATTTTCTCTCAATATATAATTGAAAATATATTCATGTGTGATCTTGTTTGATTCGTCTTTACGAGTACATTAAAAAGATCTAATTTTTATAATTTTTGCAAATACGTATCTAAAGATATTTAGCGCGTAAAACACGTATTGACAAACATGAAAAAAATAAAATGGTAGAATGAAGTTGAAGGGAGGAAGTACTAGTGTAAATGCGCTAACTGATTAACTTTTACACACCTAAAATAACAAATTTTTAGTTACTACTTAGTACTTACATACACATGCAAGATATGAAGATAGTATGATCTTAAGATCCCACAACTTTTTCGACAATTGACGTTTTTTATCATCAAATTTTGTTTGATTTGAAAATTTTATGGATTTGATATTCTATAACAAAATAAATGAATAACAATTACTTCATCTGTCTCGTTCATTTGTTATCTAATTCGTTTTGGCATAAAAACTAATGAAATGAGAAAAATAGAGAGAAATAGTGTTAAACTAAATGGTTATCCTACATGTCCACTTGCGCACATTAGATGTCCACTAGCCAACTTCTGTACTCTTTATCGAAAATAGAAATAGATAAAAAATTGAGTCATATACGTCAAAATAAAAATAGATAAGTATAAACTGAGGCGAATGAAATATATTATAGTTGACCACACACTTAAACGATTAACTCTTTCGCGCAATATACGGTAGTTGAAAAACTATGAGCATTTGTTCAAAAATGGTCCAATTAAAGGAAAATTTATAAGACCATGCCTAAGCAAGGTCAATTGCTAGGTCATGACCTTATTTGGTCATGTTAATGACTTAATTAAGCAAATACAATGGTGACCTTTGATTGCTAATTTGTGACCTTCTCCAATAAAAGGTCAATTTGTGACCATATTTGAACAAAATTGACCTCCTTGTGACCTTATAGGTGGTCATTTTTTATTGGTTGAGTAATTAAAAAATAATAATTGTTAGGAAAATAATTGTAAAAGTAAGAAGGAAAAGTGGGGTAGAGAATGTGGGTAGTGGAAAATGATTGGGTTAATGACCTAGGTCGTGACCTTTTGCTTGGGAGGGTGAAAGTAGGTCAAGATAAATAAAGTGGGATTAAGAATAAAACCGGGTCGCGACCTAATTAGCGCAACCTCTGCTTGTGGATGGTCTAATGTGTATTGGTTGTAGACTTGGACTTCTTCTAATGAGATATACTCACATTACACGCATGTTTTGCTATACTCAAATATTCGGACACTAAGCTACGTTTACCTTGATCAGCAAGTCTCTTTCACTTGTCAATTTGTCATGCGTTGTCACGTATATAATTTGGTTCTTCAAAGTTCAAACACCAAAAATACGGAGAAAGGAGTATGATTTTATCTAAGCACATACTGTATAAATTAAACCGCATGCCTTTGTGTTACTTAAAATAGGACAATTTGTCTAAATACTCTAAATGGTAAAGCTCCCTCACAAGAAAGCAAGTGAGGCCTCACTTACTTTTTTGTGAGGGGGCTTAACCCGTCTGAAATGAGAATTTGTGTAAATAAAAATACATTTGCCATTTTACCCATTGAAAAATATTAAAATGGACATTCATTCTATAGTAACTAATTTGTTCATGTTATATTATGTCATTTTATAAATGACAAAGAGAGAATATGTTAATTTAAATTTTAAATCTGTTAATTATCAATCACCTTTTACAAAATCTATTAATTCAATATTTTAGCCAAACCTGTCAGCAACTAATTATAATCTCCTTTCATAATTATATAAACATAATAAAATATTTTATAAAACATGAGTAATATCTTATATAATACTTCCTCCGTTCCATTTGGTTGTATACGTTTGCTTTATCACGTATGCCAATACTCATTTTGTTTTGTTTATATCTTTAGTTACATATTATTAAAAATTATAAAAATTTGATATTAATATTGTACTCGATAACATAATTTAAAAAAGATCTCACATGACTATCTTTTATGTTATATATTAGAAGTTGTATTAACGATTCTTCCAACTTATGAATAGTGCCCAAAAAGCAAACGTATACAATCAAATGGAACGGAGGAAGTAACAAAAGTTCGAGTCACTTGCGAGCTTTTCGACGTTAACTCGAATTGACTCGTTAGAACTCTCGAGACGAGCTCGAGTTCAAACCGAGCTAAGCTTTGACCAAGCTGAGTTTAAATTGCTCACAAATCGTCTCGTCTCCCACTTTAAACTTTGGGAGGGGGGAATAAAAATAATTTGTTGGTAGCAGCCTACAAAAACCGTTTGATCTAACGTCATAGAAGTCCGCGCAACGTCCCTAATAATACGCTTCTTTCTGCAGCAGCAATTCCAGGTGGTGTAACAGCGTTACTGTGTTAGTTGTACTGCAACACGCTCACTCTCCCCATTCTCTCTCTTCTCTGTTCCATTACCAATTTTAGCAAAAGCTTCACTATCACATTTCCTCATTTATTCATCTCTTCACAATAAAACCTTACATTTTTCCACAATTCATTTTCACTTCTTCAATTATTCGTCGTTTTCTCTCTGTTTCTTCACGTGATCATCTTTTTCACTCCTATTTTTTACCTCATTTACATCAAAATTGATGTTAACATCTTGTTTCAGCTCGTAATTTTCGAAGATTTTGAAGAATAAAGTTCGAAATCTTGCTGATTTGGCTTTGAAGTCGTCGGAAATCATTCGCGAGTAAGGAAATCATATTGTTTATAATAAGTATTTGTTTGAATTTCTTGATTTTTTTAGTGAATTCTGTTTATTTTCGAGTAATCAATAATGTATACATTGTTTCGCGAATTTCGAAGAATGATTTATGAGAGTGAAGCTCGAAGTCTTGTTGAAGTCGCTTCGAAGTCGTCGGAAATCGTTCGTGAGTAAGAATTTCTGAATTAATTATTGTTTCTTGAATATTTTTAGTGAATTTCGTTTGTTTTGAGTAATTAATGCATATTTTTTCGAAGATTTAGAAGCTACAATTCTTTTGTGAATTTTGAAGGATGAATTACGAGAGGGAAGCTCGAAGTTTAGTTGAAGTCGGTTCGAAATCGCCGGAAATTGTTCGCGAGTAAGGAAATTCTGCTCTTATTATTATTGTTTCTTGATTTTTTAGTGAATTTCGTTTGTTTGATTAATGTATGCGTATCGTTTCGAGGATTTTGAAGTTATGATTCTTTTTGTGAGCTATGAAGGATGAGTTACGAAAGCGGAGCTCAAAATTTAGTTGAAGTCGCTTCGAAATTGCCGGAAATTGTTCGTGAGTAAGGAAATTTTGCTCTTTTTAATTATTGTTTCTTGATTTTTGTTAGTGAATTTCGTTTGTTTGATTAATGTATGCGTATCGTTTGAAGGATTTTGAAGTTATGATTCTTTTTGTGGATTTTGAAGGATGATTTCCGAGAGTGAAGGTCTTGTTGAAGTCGCTTCGAAATCACCGGAACTTGTTTGCGAGTAAGGAAATTATGCTGTTGTTAATTTCTGTTTGAATTTGTTTTATTGATTCTGTTTGCTTGAAGTAATGAATGCAAATCGTTTTGATGTAACAGAAATTCGAGAATTTCACATTCAAGAGAATTATTGTTGTCGTTGTCAGAAGCTGATAATTGTAAGAAGTTACTTAGTGGAGTTGAAGTCGCTTTGAAATCGCCGGAAATTGTTCGCGAGTAAGAAATTATTCTGTTATTAAATTTTGTTTGAATTTGTTTTCTTGATTCTGTTTGTGTGAAGTAATGAATGCATACCGTTTTGATGTAACAGAAACTCGAGGATTTCATATTCAAGAGAATTATTGCTGTCGTTTTCAGAAGCGGATAATTGTAAGAAGTTACCTACTGGAGTTGACGAGTCAGCTTTCAGGTGAAATTCGCGTATCTCACGCTCAAATTATGATTAATTGTTGGCGTTTTTGTTGATGTATAATGTATTTGTGAATTAATGTTGATGAAGTAGAAGTTGTTTGAGCAACTGATGGATTGATTTCTAATAGTGTAGGTAATTATAAATCATGGACTAAAATACTGTGTTTTTGCTTCGTTTATGTTACTCCGTAGTAAATTGCTCTGAGAATTTCTATTTTTGATGATGTGTCCGGCAAGTTTTAGTTGATTAGTATTTCGTTTTTGCTGAAAATATGAATTAACTTCTGATTTTACTAGCTTCTGTTAATTAATAATTAACGTATGTTATTTTTTATTGCGATATTTTAAGCAACTTTAGTACCATTAAGTAATAAGGTCGTTTAGGCTCTGTTATTTTGGATTGAAACTGAAGACCAAAAATGAATTGAACTGAACCGAAGAGCAAAATTAAATTGAGTTGAGTTGGACTCATTTGAAGAACATAAATTGACCTGAACTGAATTGAACTTATTTTAAGACTAAAAGAACCGCGCCTTAACCGAGGATACTGTAGATAGATCTAAATATTTTATTTTCAATTCGTTTTTGGCAGTAGGACTGTAAATTGCTCTCGCTGTATGCTTTGTTTTCAGTTTAGTATCGTTGCCAAGGACTCTACCTCGCCAAGCTTTGTTTAAAAAGAGGCGTAGTGGACTTCCGTTAACTAAGGATGGGTCAAAACTTATGAAAATCTCAGATAAATGAGTGATCATCTCTTGATCAAGGATAAACAGAACATGTGATATCCGTTGAGAAGAAGTATCAATATAAACACCAGACATAATCTAGAAAATCCATCCATGCTATATATCAAACGATACATGTTGGTTGGACTCTAAAGTGAGAATACCTCACATGTTCGTCCATTGTACCACAAACTTTTCCTTTTTCTCTAGTACTATAGGGGCTATTACAATCAGTAATTGTTACTGTGAGTCCTGATTTTTGTGTTCCGTGTTGTTTATGTCACATATATTTAGAGAATTCCTTTCATGAGCATAACTGATCATTGATGAATGCAGAGTGTAGCTGTTTGTCTATTTAGTTAAATGGTGGAAGTTGTAGCATAACTTTTGTCATACACTTCAATTTTTCTTCTGATAGATGTAATATTCAAGAATTTTAATAATTGTTTTTGAAGAATGAGTGGAAAGGAATTGTGTTTGATTGGAAGAACATTAACTGATGACCTTTGTTGTTTTACATAGTGATTTTGTCAAACTGCTAAGTTGTATAGAATTTTGAGTTTGCAGAGATGTAAGAATTTCTTTTACAAGAGAGCACCTGTTATCTTTAGCTGAAGTAAGTTTGTGCAAGGAGTTACCTTATGGATTTGATCTATCAATAATCAGGTGAAATTCACATCTTTTATGCTGAAATCATAAACTCTTTGGTTCTGGAGTAGCCTTGCGGTTTTGAGTTCTCCAGATTGACTTGTTTGGTCAGTTAGGAATTGAGGACTTCATTTTGATTGTCTAGAATAGCTATTGCCGAGTATAGGCCAGAGTCTCTCCGTCTATTTTTAAGTTCAGGTCATATACCATTAGTGGAAGGTCTTCGCTCCAAAATGAATATGATTGTTCTTTCTTATCTTAGAGGAGTGGTATCTATTTTCTTCTCACCTTTTCCTCTCACAAAATCATGAAAAAACATGACCCGCTGTTCCATCAGGTTTACTACAATGTTCAAATTGCCAACATTTTGACATATCTTAAGAAATGTATTGAACCTGATGATTATTTGAGTGATCAAATTGTTTGCCTGCTCCATTCCTTTGTCAAAGCTAAGCTACATTGTGTAGTATGTCACACAACACGTGTTCAACATGATACCACTCAAACACTTCATATTAGGTCAAAATGCGAAATTTTTCACGAACCAATTGCATTGTGTGCTCCAACAGACATCCACATCCACACCCAACACTTGCCAGTGTTGCCACTGAGCCATAGGATAAAAAAAAGGGGAGGCACAAATCCATGAAAGAAATGAACATGCCACTGGCTGTATATATTATACAGTCACTCTTCTACTTTCAAATCATATTAAAGGGTATACAATCACTCTACTACTTTCATGGCATTTACCATAACGGTCGTGGCCATAGGACCAGCCTAATAAAATGATGAAGTCCTTATATCCTACGTAGTACTCCGTATAATTCTATTTGATGTTTGGAACTTGTGCATACACATGTCATTTGTGTGTCTACGTCTCTTTAGAAGTGTTAAGTTTTTCATACAGTTAACTTGAAAGCTCTAAGTGGCTCTGTACTCATATCAATTAGCTGCCTACTGTCATAGGGTTGTAGGATTATCATCGATCTCTAGCCCTATTTAATCACTTTCTATTTAAGTTCATTTTTAAGAAAATAAGACGAAATATCGTTATTAATTGACTTTTCTCAGAAAGCCAGAAAGGTTGAGTGTAATATAACAAGAAGATTATCCCTTTTAGAAAAATATATAAGAAAGCTGTAATATTTAATGTGGAAACTGTCATCTGGTCAATTCTGAAATGAAATAGTGGTCATTATTTTGGGACGAAAGGAGCATAAATAATGCATTTTTCATGTTTGTAACAGAAGATTACATCCATCATATGCATGGTCATGTATTTTTAAAGATTATTAGTTTATTACCTCATTTCATTTGGTTTTCGACAGTGACTTACAAGATGCATGTAAGAGAGCACCTGAAATCCATGAACTCCAACGCCATAAAACAGTATCTGTTGGTGGCTTTCCGGGGGATTCTATTCGAGAACATCCTGAAAGATGGGATAGTTTGAAGCTAAGCACTGAAGATAGCTCTTGTAAGAGTGCACCTGATATACAGAAACCGCAGTGCCATGAACCATTCACAGGTGGTAGAATGTCTGGGGTTTCTGCTGAGGAATCTGCTGAACGATGGGATAGAGCTAAGTTGATCAATGCAGAAAGCAAGTCCACAGGTATCTACAATTATCTTTCTCGTATAAGCTGGCTCTTGTACTTGATGTGTTGCATTCTATTAACCTCGAGTTTTTACTAATAACAAATGCTAAACGTTACTGTTCATCCCGAAGGGCTGTGACTTATTGATTTGTAAAATGAAAATATAAGTATACGACAGAACTGTATATATGAAAACCAATTACCAGATGTCCATCTAAACAGTATTTTTCAGATCTAATTGGGTGGGTTTTACCTAAGATTTTTCTACTTCCCTTAACACAGCTATGAATGCGAGATAACATGGCTATAGGTTAATTTTAGATGTTCTAGATGGTTAAGGCGATCAACCAACCATCACCTTAATTAAATCAAATTTACCCACTATTCTCCAACAGGCTAATTTGATACATTAACGATTCAACGTACGTTTGTATTTTCCAAGAACTTTTTTTCTTAGTTTGCTATGAATTATTTTATTATAACCGGGACAGGATGCCTAAATGTGTTGTTGTATCACTCAGGTTCCGAAAAAATCAACAGACAGCAATTACGAAGGCCATGGGAAAATCCTATAACTATTGGCATCGTTAGAAATACCTCAGAAAATCCTGAACAAAGTAGGATTCTGGGGAACTGTTCTGTTACGAAGTCACCGTCAGTTGGATCGGAGATGTCAACTCCAGGGTCTGATAGTCTACTGAGTAGGTGCAGTCAACCATATCGCCCCCCCTTCTATTTTAAGGTCTGGCCCTGTGATGCCCCATGTATCTTCTCTCTGTTTTTATTGAGATAGGGAGGAACTCGTGGAAAGGACGAACGAGAATCGCTCATTAAACAGTACTTTGATTGTTGGACCAAGAGTGTTATGTTTTACAATGGTTATATATGTTCACTTCAGGTTAGCTATATGGAAAGATAAATCTCATAATAACTTTCTCTTTATTCAAGCAGAGCCGCCCAGAGACTCCGAAACATGACTTGCCCAGTAATAAAATATTCGGACATGCTGAGGTCCCTAGCAAACAAAGGGCAACAGAAGAGAGATGGAGAAAAGGTGATGCCAGTATAACATTTGTTCCATAAAATTTTGGATTTATTCTTAATTCTGTACTTGTATGTGCCTGCAATAGTAAATTGAAATACTAGCTGCTAACTTATCACTTCCTGCACTGCTTCAGATGACTTAAAGATAAATGAGCCATTGATATCAATTGAGGAAAAGCAGAAATCAAATGGACCTCATGAAGTCATCTCCAAAACAGGTGCTTGTACAGCTCTGGAGCAACATTCAGCTTTGCAAGTAGTAAACCGCTTTAGAGTTTCCCCACCTATCATTTCTTCTGTTTCTACATCAGCCGAAGTTCCATGCTCTTCTTCGGGAACAACTGAAAACTGTCTTACAGATGATTCTTTGACCGATCAGCCACTACTAGAGGTAGACCATATGACTTTTGCCATACTAAACAAAGTTTTAGGGTATAACTCATTGTGGTCTAAGTGCTTTCAAATATCGTCATAATAAATGCCATATTATTATATGCATTTTATCAAAATGCCTTGTATGAGTTATTATAATTCATGACAGACGCAAAATAAAAGCTCAAGATACCAATGTTTCTAAATTGAATGTTCTCTTTTGTTGATTTAACAGGATCAAGAAGTGACCTACCAGGTAGAAAAGTTGCAGCCGCAGGTTCTGGAGGGTGGGAGGTTTTCGGCCCTTATCATTTTGGAAGATGCAGAGGAAGTTGATCCAGACTTAATTGATGAGGTATGCTTTTCAATACTCGAACAAGCCACAGCTATGCGCACGTCTTTTTTGTGAATTACTACTTCCTAAGTTGTGGCCTTTGCAGGCAAATCTTGCATCTAATGACAAGACTAGAGATGATCAGAGATTAAATGTGGGTAATGCGAGATTTGGTAAGACAAGGAAGAAACGATTGAGGAGTGAAGCTGTTCCTTTCCCTAAGAGAACAGATAATACAACCATCACTAGTTTCCAAAACAACACTCTCAGAAGAACTGCTGTCAAATCATCAGATATGAAAGCTTCTATGAGTTCGGCAGTATCTATTAAACCATCATACAAAACTTCTGACTCTCAAGGTGGTTTTGTTGCTCAAGAACAGAAGGTTTTTGATATTTCATCCAAGAACGTGCATAAAGGCTTCGCCGAAAAGGCATCTGTTGCAGATCATTTAGCAACAGAAGCAAAAGCCTCCAATAGCTCTGTATCGGAAATTTGGCTTCCACCTCATTGCACTAAGGTAGTCTCTCTTTCCACTGTACATAAAATTTACGGTGTGATTCATTTTTATAGTATTGCGCGCACGCACTATACATTCCATCCCATTGATAGTCTCATTTGACTTTAGTGGTCAAAGTGTTCAACAGAGTTTACTTTGACCAACATTTTTTCACAATAGACATTTTTACAACAATAGTGTGAGAACTATTGTTTCGAGAAGTCAAACATGACAAGTCAGTAGTCAGTAACTACAATGATAGGTTGAAAACTGTTGTCTTGGTGTGTCAAGCATGAGAAATTTTACATTGTATTGTTTACATATATTTGGAGAAATTGTTGGTCAAAGTTGACATCGGTTAACCACAACAGTCAAATGGGACAATAATACGGGATGAAGTCATGGTGGTAGTTTGTTTTTTCTGTGGAAGTGAAAACCGCTTTTTTTTTTTTATTCACCACTTGCTGATTGAAAGACTTCTAGGTAGCTACAAATCAGGGTTTTTGCTGCTTCACTAGCATAACTCTTAGTCCTAGGTATAACAGTTTTACAGTTACAATTACTGTCTTGTATGTCCTTGTGTATGCTAGTCAGTTCATCTATATAAAGGTTTTCAAAGTAAAAAAGACACCCCCATTCGGGTTAACTTTAAAGTAAGCAGTGGCTATAGGACGAGAGCCAGTTATGCTGTTTGACATTATTTAGGTCCTGTAAGAGGACCAAGGTAGTATTTCGTTTAACGGGAATATGTAGGCGTCCCTTGATTTTTAACTTGCATCAAGAAAAAGTATTATGAACAATAGTATGATCAAGCTGTTTAGTAATTATGATAGGCACATGTTTCTTCAGGAGCTAAAAAGGAAAAACGCTATTATAGTAAAACATAAGTTTTGAATCTGTTAAAATTCATAATGGGGTCTGGTGAAGAAAGAGAGTCCACTTCATAAGGCCAAAGGAGGTTCTATCTCAAAACCGATTTGACAATAAGCGGAGTAACTTCTAGGTTTATAAAGTGCTCAATCTCTTTCCTCTTTGTCCGGTGTGGGACACTCACATGTGACATTTATCATGAGTTGAGCTCTTTTTGCCTCTTGCCGGGATCATAAGGCTTTCAAATTTTGCAATGGTTTTAAATGTTCCTATAATTTCCAGTTTCAGCAATATGATGATAGCTTACACTAGTACAGAGTATCTTATTTGTGAAACGAGAAATAGGTTCTAATTAGAGTGGATTTACGAGGCGTACAATAGAAAACCATTACATGTATTTCTTTTCCTGTACTATTTTGAAGGTCACTTTGCTTTACGTAAAACTAACAAATATGAAGCAAGTCTAAGCATGTCAATGGAGTTATTTCTAGGTATCACATTTCTTTTGACGCTGTAGTACGTTCTTTAAAAATATGTTCAATTTTTCTTCTCCTGCCAGCATCATGATATAATAATGGACGGCAGAAACAGCTGCAAACCTGATTCAGAGAGCGTCGGCAGCCTTTCAGACGATGGTACGATATAACGTTCCTTCCTCTCGTATAATGTCATTTTTCTTTTGATTGAAAATGTTTGTCAATCCTTTTCCATCTTATCTGAAACCAGTAATCCAGCGTCCAGTGTGCATTACAATTTCATTTATTACCCTTGTGCAGACGAAATTTCTAGTAACTTCCCATCATGGCCTGACCTAAGTTGCTCCAACATCTGGAGAACATCAGCCGAAATGTTAACAAAGGAAAATATTCTAGATAAAGGCCAATCAAGAGAAACATCATTTTTTGCTCAAGAATTAGGCCACACTTTTGGAGAAGTTACAAAGCCTCAGATCCAAGAAGGCTTGAATTTTGATCCATCGCCTTGTTCCAGTGATGATTTTGACTCAAATTTCGAGATCAATCTGCCGGATGAGGATAGTTTGATCACAGTTGACGATACATACATTTTCCAGGAAGACACAATGAGTCAAGCTCCTGAGATCCCTTTGAAAGGTGGATGGAACATTTTTTCATTTTCTGGTTCGAATAAACCAATCCAAACTGACACCCCTCATTGGAATCCGTTTCTGCCAGACCCACGGGTTAATAATTCCCAACTGAATTTTGCCAAAATGTTTGTCAACCCTTCTAATGTTCAAGCTGACTTTAGAGGTCCATCACAGTACACAGATCCTTGGAGATTGAATCATTTCAATCATGGTCGATTTCCAGCTAATCAGGTTTTCTACGGACAGCTGCCTGTGGTTCCACAAGTATACGATCCGTCTTTTCAGGCTTTTCTCTCCCCCAGAGTGCCACAGGCTCAAAGCTTCTATCCACATCATAACAATACTTTCCCAGATGTGCCCCTATCCTACTGTCAGGCTGTTCAGATGCCATGTCGTAAAAAGGAACCAGATAAGCTTGGAAGCCTTCCTCTCTCTTATCAAGGCAATGTGAACTCAACCTATACGGGAATGAGAGGTATGTAATAATTCCAAAATTATGACAGTAACTGCTTGTTCAAAAAAGTACTCCTGTATCTCATTAGATAGTTTATCTGACAAAACTGACTCGAACTCGGATTAACACCGAAAACACTAGATTCAAAAATTCAATCCGAAATGACTAATTTGAAACAAAACCTGTAAATCATGAGTTGAATTGCATAGTTTACATATTCCATTCTTGTCTGTCTTACCTGATAATTAACTTGTTACAACTTTAGGAATCTTTTGTGTAGTGGAAGTGTATGTTGCCAAGTTAAATTGCCATATAAAACCAAATCCAATTGTGTTCTTCTTCTCTAATAGGCCAACATGGTGAAGAAGGAATCCGACCTACATTTAGCCAGATAATCAAGATGCAAATTCAGATGGCACAGATGAAGTTGCAGCACAGATGATGTTGCAAGCAGTTCCTGGTTTCGAGCAAAAAGGCTTACAGAAAACTTATCAGCAACTCACATAGGTAATGATCAAAAGAGTAGACAGTCGTAAGTAGCACCTGCAAATATGGTCTGCAAAATATGAGCGTACTTGTCAATATACAAAGTAGTTTTAGTCCAGTACATAATGTGGTTACAATTGGTTAGTTATCAGCGTACTATACTTTGCTTCCTGCTGGAAAGAGATTTTTATGGTCGCAGGACCGTAAATATCTGTTGCTCGTAAAGAAAGCGCTGGAGAGTTAACCGGGAATGGGTCGGGTTACAATTGGTTGGTTATCAGTGCACTATACATTACTTCCTGCTGGAAAGGGAATTGTATAGTCGCAGGACCGTAAATATCTGTTGCTCGTAAAGAAAGCGCTGGAGAGTTAACCGGGAATGGGTCGGGTTACAATTGGTTGGTTATCAGTGCACTATACATTACTTCCTGCTGGAAAGGGAATTGTATAGTCGCAGGACCGTAAATATCTGTTGCTCGTAAAGAAAGCGCTGGAGAGTTAACCGGGAATGGGTCGGGTTACAATTGGTTGGTTATCAGTGCACTATACATTACTTCCTGCTGGAAAGGGAATTGTATAGTCGCAGGACCGGAAATATCTGTTGCCCGTACAGAAATTGCTGGAGGGTTAACGGAGAATGGCTGGGGTTACAATTGGGGTAGGAAAGTGATTGATTTTGGGAAAAAGGCGTCGGTAGTAGATATTTGTGGTAGATATCAATAACAAACCTGCGATACATGTTACTTGACTTTGACGTCTTTAAGGCATGGAATCAAATGCAATCCTTGTGGCGTATGTCACCCACCTTTTACTCTTCCAGATTAGGCTAGTTTATAGTGTTAGGTTCAGAAATTTGTAATTAGAATCAAATTTACTCATGAGCGATAATTCATCTGACTTAACCTGAGGTGTTGGGCAATCCTTGATCACAAATTCTCATTTGTGACAGGCACTTTTCGTCACAAGTTTGTGACGGAGCAAATGTGACCATTTTTATGGAAAATGTAACCATTATATGACTGTTAACATTTTATGGATGACCGTCACAAGAGAGACCAACTGATCCTTGATACAACTCATGGATAGTAATATCGTCTTAGCGGGTCCTACTGGCTCGTATATCCAAACAAAACCAAATGATATACATAAAAAAGGAAACACAAATTGTCATTGAAGACGGGTCGATTGATAAAGCTATCGAATCGGATTCATAAGATCCTACAAGTTAACTAAAACTACATAATTATGTTATCAAAATATGATAATCTCGTGCTTAAATCTCATGACACTATTTTCTCGCAAATTTTTATTTCAGACGCACCACTCCTGCTGAAAAATAAGACGGAGTTATGTTGCTACTTTTTTGGTAAAATGTAACCACAGCTTAATGTACACTTGTTTTCAATAGCGGTTACACCTAGCGGTAAAATAATTATAAAATCTCTTCTTATTCTTTTAGATCAAAATGATTCCGTCTGAAGTAAAATCAACCGCTATTTTCTTATCATGTATCCACAAATGGTTCCATTTACAATAATTGGGTGGGATAAAAAGAGCACCAAGTAGTCAAGTCTTAAAGCCTAATCACATGTGATTTTACCTCAAACAACGTGTACTCATGGACTCGTGTGTTACTCCTCTCCTCCCAAAAGTCCTAATCAAACCCGAGTGAGTATTGAGTAACTCACCAAGTCACCAGCCTTTTCTTTCTTTCTTAACTCGCGAATCCCCAATTACAACCCCAACACCATACACTTCCTCCTTCCAATTCTCCAGATTACATTACACAACACAACACAACACAACACAACACAACACACTTTATCCCCAATTCAACTTCTATCATCATCATTTCTACTAAACCCTAATTTATTCATCTTCCTTCCTTCCTTCAATGGTGTCAATGAATCCGAGCTCGCCGGAAGGGTTTTACTTAGACGTTAATGGCGCCGCGTTACCCGGAATGAATCCTTTTACGGTGCCGCCGGTGAATTCTCCTACATCGGCGGGGAATACGGCCGGGTGTACGGCGTTGGCGACTGTTGACGATTCTAATAGTAAGAAGATTAGGAAACCGTATACGATTTCGAAATCGCGTGAAAGTTGGACTGAACCTGAGCATGATAAATTCCTTGAAGCTCTTCAGCTGTATGTTGTTTCATTTTTTTTATTGAATTTCGAATTGTTCATAATTTATTGAATTTTGCGGTTAGTTTATTGTGTTATACTGTTAGCTATTTTTGATCGAGGACTGTGATTTTGGTAGTATTTGGTGAATTGTGTGGTATTAATTTAAGAGTTTTTGAGTTGAATATTTGAATGATTAGGGTTTTAGTTAGGGTTTTCCTGAAAATTCGATAGTGAAATTTAGGGGTTTGGATGTGTGGTAGTGTGGTACTGCTTGCTATCGGAAATTTTGTATTGTGATTATCGGTGGTTTGTCATCGAGAATTTAAGATTGAAATTCGGAGTAATTAGAGAAAAGAAAGTTTATTTATCGTTTGATTGGTGAAAAGTAATCCAGTTCATGGTTCTAGACTGTTTCAAAAGTCCTTATTCGATACCATTTTGGGTCATATAGAGACAGACAGCCGATTTGCGTTTGTATCATAGAGATAAGGCTGCCGAATGCTACCACCACCAGCAACTACTCGAGGAGAGGGTGAGCCTTTATCCGTGTGTATCGGACCCCTTACTCCGCTAGTTATGGGAGCTCTTGAGGTACTAGGGTAATGTGGGTTGGTTGTATTAATATCAGAGTTTGGAGTGCGTATCAACTGATATCGAATATTTAATTTAGCTTTCGTGGACTGCTTTTTCGGGAGAAAATGATTCGTTGTTTCATTGTCAAAGACTCAACACCAAAGCTTCATTATAATAGGCTAGCTAAGATTCTGAAAGTAAATGGAAAATATGGTCTCATTTGAATGTAGACTATGTATCTCTCACGGCCAATCTTGTTCTTATGTGAATACGAAGTAGTCTTTCTCGGGTCGTAGGAGAAGTAGAAGTTTAAGAGTTGACATCTAGACACTGAATTCTGTGTTGCTATTTAGGAGTAAGACTTGAAACTTCAGAACCCTGTTTTAGACCATCACAGACCTGCAGGTACCACTTAACTGTTACACGATTGGCCATGAGAGATATCAGCCACTAGACTGTTACACGACGGAGTTATAAATGTTTTGGAGTTTACCACCACTTAACTGCGTTTGAAGTATCAGACACAATACTGACCGCATTGAGCAATATTAGGCCGTGACAACCGATACCGATACCGATACCAATACCGATACCGCGACCGAAACAATATTTAATACCATCTGTAGCTCATTTTTTGTTGTTGTTAATTTCATGTTCATATCCGTCCCATTTAGTTTTTAATCTAGTATTTTATCGAATGCTGTGATTCAAGCATTGAGCTTTAGTTACCAAATGACGGTCAGTAACTACTGAGCATCCAAATTCCACCTTGTGTTCTTATTAGTACCAGCCCTGTATGTGAGAACTGTCTTTGAAGTTAAAATTAAACCACGTCGAAAGTTGTGAACAAAATACAAGACCAAGAATGTACATCACCGGTTATTGTCAGGTAATTTTATAAAGTATACTGCATTGTTATCCATGGAAGGATAGACAAACAGTTTGGTGAGCTACTTGTGTGATTTGAATACATGCTAAAAGGAAATTTAATTAGGACATTGGTAGTTGTGTACTTACAAGGTTGGTGCGATTTCCAGAGGAAAGTTCATACTCGTCGTGTGTGTATTACAATCATGTCAACTTAACCTCTGTTTATCACATTAGTTGGGTGATATTAATCTCAGCTCCTTAATTTCCTACAGCTTTGACCGTGATTGGAAGAAAATCGAAGCTTTTATTGGGTCAAAAACTGTCATTCAGGTATGTATGGTAATGAAAATCTGCTGTGGCACATCATTAAGTTCTAATGCAGCACAAACTTCACGATATGTTGCTGTCTTGTCCTTGAGGCTCAAAAATCTTTTGCATACCATTATGGTTTAACTGGACGCTTTTTTGTTATTGCTGTAAGTTGTAAGTCATTTCTCAGTTTTTAAGGATGCCACATAAGCAAGAAAAGTAATTGTAACCTGTATGCAGATACGTAGCCATGCTCAGAAGTATTTTCTGAAGGTCCAGAAGAGTGGGAGCAATGAGCATTTACCTCCACCCCGCCCAAAACGAAAAGCCTCGCATCCCTATCCTCAGAAAGCTCCAAAAACTGGTTAGCTCACTTCTCATTTAATGTAGTAAAGTTGCTCTGTATTACTTTTTGTTAGCCTGTTCTGACCTGGTCTGTAACAGCTACTCCAGCTTCTCAAGCGGCTGGCTCTCTTCAAACATCTGCTCTCTTGCTCGAACCTGCAATTCAAGATCCTGTGTTAACACCTAGAAATACTAGTGGTACTGCAGTTCTGTCATCATGGGCTGCCAATTCTCAGACAGCTGATGTGCTGAATGGGACCTCAGGTTGTTTTCCGACTGTGCCTTCATAATTTATAGATTTAAATGCTGTTGCTTTGGGATTTTCGATTATTTAAGCCGCTGGATTGTTTATTTGCGTAGGTGATATGAAATCTTCTGGGCCAACAATTGCTAATAACTGTTCAAGTAGCACTGAAAGCACTGCAATGGCACGTACTGCTGGTAAACTCAATGAAACAGTGAGACATGGCCCTCCTTTGAGAGGTAATTCAAATTGTTTTTTCTTCTTATTTTTTTTTTATTTCAAATGGTTGGCAAATTGATAGCTGGACAATTAATGACGGCATTGAGTAGATCTTATGTTGGATTTTATAAAGTTTGAGTTGTTAGTTCGCTTCGTCTTGTCCCCATTCCATGGTGTAGCTGTTTATCAATGCCGCCTATTCTTTGAAATTGGTTGGCCTTTTGAATAGTGGGGAAATCTGAAAGAATAGGAGGAATTATTTGTTTTTGATGGATGCGGTTGGCCTTATTGCTTTATGCCATTATAATTCCTAACTAAAGAATAGGGAGTCTTTTGCCGTAAGGCTTGTGCCAATGTGGATATGTGTTATATATTTTCTGCTTCACAGGATAAAATTACTTTTTATGATGTTATAGGCTGTTTTCGAAGAATTATAGCTATCAAATCTGGAGTCTGGACCTCTTTTCTTCTACATTATTCCGTTTTCAACTAGCATTTTTTTTGTTTTCTTAAGTGTTCTGATCCTCATGAAAAATAATGTGTGCATTATTTCTTGATGCAGTACTGCCGGATTTCGCTCAAGTATACAGCTTTATCGGTAGTGTCTTTGACCCTGAGGCAAGCGGTCATTTGCAGAGGCTTCAAAAAATGGATCCAATTGATGTTGAAACGGTACTTCTCATCCAGACATCCCTTTGACTTTCGTGTTAATATTTATTTCCCTTCATATGAGATTTGGTCAAGTAGGCAACATTGTTGGTGGGTGGTGCGATGTGGTGGTGGGGGGGGGGGGGGGGGGGGGTTGTCCAGCATATTTATCGTCACATTATCCTAACTTCAATGTTTCAAATTAAACCAAAAAGGTTGGCACTTTTTAGATCTTCAGAATGAGCAGCATGACACTTGTTATAGAAATGAAGTGCTTTTTTTACCGTTCGCTACAACCAAAGTTCAGCCATATCCTAATTTCCCAAAATATCCCTCCTGTTAATGGTTTTCACACCCTTCATCTTCTTCCGACACTCTTCGTCATCCTTCCTCGATCGCCATCTTCATTCTTCCTCCTTCAACTTCTTCCTCGTGCATCCCCTACGACACTTATCCCCATTTTTTCTCTGTTGCATCTCCTTCACCATCTTCGGTACTCCAGCTTCTTTTTTACCACTCCTCGTAACTCTTCTTTCTCTTTATATTTTATCATCACTCTTTTTCTTCCATCTTCATCCTCTTTCATCTCCTTCATCTCCTTCATCTTTCTCTTTATATTTTTTTTTACTCTTTATCAACACTTTTTTATAGAATAAAAAGTGTAAAAGTCAACTACTTTGAGCATAACTAATGAAAACTGAGGTATTAATTTGCTAAAACAGATTATGTATTCAATTTATTAATCAAAATTAGGGTTTCCATATTACCGAAATAATTTTTTTGGAAGGAAAATAATAAGGTTATAGCGGTTACTTCGCCACATCTCACGTTAGGAAGCAAATTGTTAATAAAAACTCATATTAGGTTGTATTTTTCTTTTTTTGATTGGTAGTAATTTGTAATCTAGTAGGTATCAAATTTTATAATTCTTAAATCCTTAGTGTGTTGTATATATTGGTTTCTTATAGTATTTATGCCGTACATTTTGAAGTTCTCATTGCCTGTATGATTTTGACATGATTTTGACCAGGCATTGTTGTTAATGAGGAACCTCTCCATCAATTTGACTAGTCCAGATTTTGAGGACCATGTAAGCAACTAATATTTCAATTGCATTCAACTTTTCTGTGTTTCAAATTAATCTTTTATGTTGAGCTGGTTTTATTTCTCTGAGAAGGAAATCAATGTGGAGATAGGAGTCACTGAGTGGTTACTAATTGGTCGATATTTCCTCACACTAGTTTAAACCCATTCTTAGTGCAAATTATCTAAACATGGCTCACTTACTCATACGTAGCAGTGCCTATCTTTGGTCTTATGTATGTATTTCTATTACACATCCGACCCCCTTACCCCTTCATTTGTGGGCTTACGTGGGGCATCGGGGTAATATTGTTGTTTTAGTTGTATTATTGTAGGATTCGTGCACTGTTCCATCTTTCTACTGCGGCTGAAAACAGAAGGGAGTGATTTTGTATGATGAACTAGTAATGTTTTATGTTCCAAGTTTGAGTAGGAAGTCCTTATTTGCATTCTATGTGTCTCAGACTATCAGGTGCCCCTGGTTATAGTTATGTAGCGCTAACGTTTTTGTATGGTACTATGGTGCAACTGCCAATCATACGTCCTGATATGAGTAGGCTAAGATGCTAAGCTGGAAATCATCAAAGAGTTTAGAGATAGCCACATCACATAATTGAACTTCTCCTGTTTATGTGCAATGTTAAACTGTGAAGTGTAACTTTCCACGTATCCTGTCCAATCCCTTTGAGCGATTATTAAGTGTGACTGTGTGAGGCATATGGCACTGTACTTGAAGACTTCTTGACTATAGCCGGCAACTACTAGAAATAGTTGGTATGCTATCTGGAAATCAACTGGAAACACACTAGAAAACATCTTGACTATAGCCGGGGCACTGTACCTGAAATCTGTTCCTGGTTCCAAAAGTTCATATCATCCTTAAATAGCATTTCTTGGCTCTTAATATTGCACGAGTTCTTCCCTCTCGTTTCCAATGCTCTACCCAGTTTGGCTACTTGGTGCTTTTTGAAATGAGATATTTCTCCAATGTCTCATTATTTACATTTTTCTATGGAATTAAGTAAAAGCCACTCTGATAGTTCCGTTCAGTCTGCTACGCTCCTAGAAGAGCGGTTGCTTATGTATGACATATGGACCTCTTGTGATCATCAAAATGTTTTTTTTTTGTATAATCTCACTAAGTTATTGTCTTTTGATTTTTGATGACAGAGAAGACTGCTATCATCTTATGATATAGATTCTGATAAGGCTGTTCCAGGTGGTGTGAATAACATCACGTGTGGCGATTGATCCGACAACTATAACATTATGGAAAAGGGGTAGCCGGAACCCCCCCTTCCTATGGCTTTCCTTTTGCCAGTTTTTGAACTGGGGGATTATATTAGCATAGTATTCCAGTTTTTTTACCGTAATATTTTAGTGTAAATAGGAAAAATAGAAAACAATAGATGGGATCGACGTCTTACAAGCTTACAAGCTGTAAGCTGAGTTGTCAGTGGAATGTTTTTCATGTACAGCAGGCTATGTATATTTGTGAGTTTCTTAGTCTCACCATGTAATTCTTGTAATGTAATAATGTATCCTCTTTTCTGTTTCCGTAGTTTAGAACACTCTTATACAATAATATACTCCTATTCTAGTAAGACATTCAGATTTCGGACTGACTAATTGACCTTTCTTCAGAAACATGAGTTCTGTATATGTATGATGCATCCCTTTTCCCTCTTTATTTCTTGTCTTAATTTTTGTGCAAGGATTTGAAGTCTTCTACATTTTTGGTCAAGTGATCATGCCTCGTGTAATTTGCAATTCTACGTGTGGCACATTTGTGAAGCCCCTGTTTAGAGTATGCTTGAAACTCGGATGCTGAGTTGGCTGTCGGAAACATGCGGCTGCGGTGAAGTATGCAGCTGAAAATGTCGCAACTGCTGGAAAATGCGTCTGTTGGATGCTGAGCAACTCAGCATTCATTCAGAGAAAAGCGAGTCTGATTGCCGGTAAACTACTTTTTTGTGCACTGAAAATTTCACGACTTTTATACTCTGTGTTAATCAAATTTAACGCTTTAATTATTTATGATTCGATGATGTATTCAAGTTTATTCCAAGTCATTAAGAGCGAAACTTAGGGGTCCTTTGCTTCACAAAGGGAATTAGAATTCCAATGAAGTAATTGCTATGGCTCTCCCTAGTAGTTGCTGGATCGTGTGCCTCTTTTGCACCGTAGTTCTGCATAACTTACGGCAAATACCAACGGAGGTGCGTTTGAAATGCTACGGGACTGCTTTCAGGCGGCTTTTAATCTGAAAGCCATACTCAAATTTTTTTTCAATGATAGATGTACTTTACAGAGCCATTTTATTTTGTTCCATCATAATCGAGAATCCAAATACACTGGAGTTTCACTCCGTTAAAACCTTCGATAAATGTCTATTTGATTGACAAGCCAAAATATCATAACTTATAATTTGACCCAAAAAAATTTACATAATAACATTAAGTTGAACATGAATCTAATGTGCAAAAACATTCTGCTTAACATATTTTCTTCCCAACATCATATCACTTGTTGTCATCTTCCTCTTTCCACATCTCAGTCCAATTCACTTTCGCCTCGTCGAAGCCGAAAATCGACCCTTCCCTCTCAGCATCCCAGCTAGTAGACAAAGACCCATAAACAATCCCAAGTGCAGAACTTCCAAAGAACACAAATGTTGTCAAAAATGGAATCCAAAGTGGTACTTTCAACAAATGTCTTTCTTGTAATATATCAAAGAGTTTAAGGATCACTCCACCAATTACTAAGGGTAGCCCTACTGATGTCAATATCCTTTTTAACATCCTATCAAACACGACTTTCGGTATCTTATCGTCATCATCGTCAATTCCTTCTTGTTTGTTATCTAAGCTAGGTTTTGATGCAACATTATTATTCTCCTTTTTTTGCATGGGTTTGTTGTTTTTGGTGTTTTGTGTAGACCCAAACCCTTTGGATTGTGCATGTAACTTCCATGAGGTTTTGGAGTGTGGAATTGTGTTCAATGTTGTAGAGTTTAAGGTATAAGTTGTTTGATCCCATGTTGGTTTATTTGTAATGCAAAGTGGTTGTTGATTTAATGCAAGTAAAGTGTTCATGTTTCTTCTTTCTAATTGCTTTCTATTTTAGAGGTTTAGGATGTATTTTTATGTTCATGGTAATAATGGAATTGCTTATCTAATCTAAGAACAAATGTGTGGTAGTGAGTGGTGGCCACATTTCATGTAGATTTATGAGATAGGAGTATTTCTATCAAAATAAACAATCTAATTTTGTTTGTTGTTTATGTAGTTCACTTGCCCAAAACCCAAACATCTCATTCCGTTCAGCTAATAAATTATACGACTGGTTGTATTATAACATGTTCAATATTGTCGAGCTTTGTTACAAAGTTATCAAGCTCTAATAGCTAAAATACGGAGTTTAATGGAATAAATCTTAGGGATATTTTATATGGTACCCCTTAACTTTTTGACTTTCTACGTGGTACCCCAACACTTTTGGAAACATACATGGTACCCCTAAGTTTTCTAATTTCCATTAAGCGTAACCCCAATTATTGTTTCCGTCAGTTAGTATTTGCTTTAGACGTCAAATGCTGAGTAGGACGCCTACGTGGATGATGACTGGCTGTGACTATGACTATTACTTGGCACTATAAAACCCTCACTCTCTTAGCTTGTTTAACACAACTCTCCTCTCATTCTACCCTTTCATATCCAAACATTCATCTTTATCTTTCTCATCTTCCCCTTCGAATGAACTACCTCTCATTCTACCCTATGTTTCTTGATAACTAAGTGTAATTATTGTCTTGATCTTCTTCTATTTGGCGATTGAAGTATATATGATCATTTTCCCTCAATAATATCTCCATTAACACTTGTATAATATTCATCTTCATCTTCACTAGCACATTTTTTTTTGTAATCCTTTGTGATGGTTATATACTTATATACTCTCTCGATAACCACATAACAAAATGATTACAATCTAGGGATTCAGGGGTTGTTAACAAAACCTGATATCATAATTATAGCGTTCCGACCACATCGATTGAAACATTGGTTCCTAAAATCAAGACCATCTATTGGTAAGTTTTTCCAAGAAGATGAAGAATCAATAAGAGATAAATGAAGAAACAAAAAAAACTGAAACAATTATCACAGAAATTTAAGAAGGAAGTAGAAAGAAGAAAGATGGAAGATGATGAAAAAAGAAGACATTAAATAATGTTTATTGGGAGGGGAAATGGGTGAGAAAATGGCAGGAAACTATAGCTACTAACACAAAAGCCAGTCATCGGAAAAAATAATTAGGGTTACGCTTAATTAAAATTAGAAAACTTAGGGGTACCATGTATGTTTTCAAAAGTGTAGGGGTACCACGTAGAAAGTCGAAAAGTTGAGGGGTACCATGTAGAATATCCCTAAATCTTAAGATCAGGAATTCTTAATAAGATTTAGATAAAGTGTTAAGAGTCATCTTACTCCAACCAAGAGGTTGAGGTTTGATTGTTACCCGCGACATAGTGCGCTCCTTATAACACTTTTTAGAGTCCAATGCCACGAGATTACTGTTTACCCGTCTAAAATCCCAATCAAACATGCTAGCTCCCAATCATTTGTTTACCTTTGATTAAGATACCCCTCACAAATAATTTAAAAGGTAAACAATTGAATGAGACGAATGGAGTAAGTATTAAAGTATCTCATCGTAAAGTTAAAGAGTTGCTTTTTTTCATACCAAGAGTCTAAGAAATCAACTGATGAACCTTGCAAACATTGTGATGAGTATTTTTCACCCTTAAACAATGGCAACTTATTCGGTGAATGCAAACTTAAACACATACATAAGATTCACAAATTAACGGCAGGTGACCATATACTTTTCGACCATCGATGATCAGAGGTCAGGCTGTCGGAGCTTCTCATACGAATTGCTCACTGACTGCTTCAACGGAGAACTTTGTGTAGGAGTTACTGGATATGTTGTAGGAGAGGTTAGCCTGGATCTCATGGGAGAGCTTAGTAATGTAGGTCTTATCAGCGGTGAAGGAACATAAGGTTGTAGTGGCGACCTTGGAGTAGGAGTATTATGGTACGAGGATAAAGGCGAGGCAACCGGGGTCCTCAAACTTGGATAAGGAACTCGTGTTGGTGTCGCCCTAGAAGACGTTGCAGCTGATCTTAGAGCAGATAACATATTGATTTTGATTCTGTGAAAAGAGACAACCAGGAGTTTAGTTACTGTCATTTAGGGTCCGTTAGTTTGGACTGAAATTGTTTGAACTGATCTAAACTGAATTGAACTCAAATAATTATAGTAATATTGTTGAACTAAACTGAGGTGAATGGACTTGAACGGATAAGAACTGAAATTAAGTGCAAAAGAACAGGATTCAGGATTTTAGTCTCGTGCTATGTTACCTGGACTCTTTACTATTCAGTTTTCTTTAAATACTCATGTTGGATACCCGACACTCAGAAATAGGCATCGATAATAATATAATATCTATGGAAGTGAACAATTTCTTACATGTTGTGAACGTCAACATACTCGTCTGTTTCATCAAAAATCTCTTCCTGTAATGGCCAAAACACAAAATTCATATGAAGATAATGGAACTGTACTGTATCACTGTATGCCATGCTCAACTTGAATTGGTAAGCTTTACTGAAAAATTATGCTGACAGAAACGAATATACTGAAATTTACGATACTATGTTCAGCAGTTCGCATTCTTATTGTGTAAAAGCTCAGCATAAGCTCCTGTATAAGACCGTCTCACTCAAAAACTTAAACTGTGCAGACGGTTTCAGAAAAGAATTGCTGAAATCTTAGAAGCTAGCTCAAACACGAATGCAGAAATGAAAAAGAAGGATGCTAATTTTAAGATTAATTACCTGTAGTAACTCCTCCATAACATCTTCCATTGTGATAATGCCAATAACTTCTTCATTGGAATCTGGAAAAGATTCAAGTTCAGGTCCCTGCAGAATATCAACATCGCCGTAGTGTAGAATCATGCTTTTCCCTAGTTCCATTGCATCAATCATCGGAAGACTATAAGCTGAATTTTCAGCCGAATGTACAGCAGACGAGTTTTTTGATCCCTTCTTTTTGCCTTTTCTGAGATACCGATGATTTTGACCTTTTGTATCTGTCTTGATGTCTAGTTCGCATTTTACGACTACGCCCATATGGAAGTGTCCCTTTTGAAACTGATTTAATATATCATAGAGAGGCAACTTATCATAGAATCTGCACTAATTACAACATGTGTTAAAACAGCTACTTGTTCTGATCGCTAGAGCGAATAAACTACAGTTGAAATGAGTATCAATACTTGGAGATCTTTCTGATGTCGAGGTTTCTGATTGGAGTTTCGTCTTCAGGACGGCAAGCAATCAAATTCTTCACCTAAATTCAAAAGATGTACATGAAATTAAATTCTGCTAAATAATGAATGACTAAATAAATGCAATTAAATTCCACTAAATTTGAAAAACAATGCATCCTACCAAAATAAGGCCTATGATATTTGATGGGTTGTCAGAGTAGATAGGCACTCGACTATGTCCGTTCCTCATAATCGTTTCCATTGTGTCCCTGAGAATAAACAAAAAAACATCATGATTGATAGATACTCCGTATAACGCAACATAAAGTCTTAGGGCGGACAAAGTAGAAGTTTAGTTTCGAGGGAGAATGATTACTTGTCGAGTTTTGCATTAATGTCCAGGGAGAATAGTTGAGACAGAGGAGTCATAGCATCTTTGGCTGTCTTTGCAGATAATTCTAAAGCTCCACCGATAATTGTAGTTTCATCATGTGTCAACTCTCCACCTTTGCCTGCCTGATGTGAACGATAATATTATTTTCGTGTTGAACTCTATAACTGAAAGATCCTACTGGTTAGGACGCGGGTATGCACATCACTAACCTCATTTGCATGTAGGTCTACAAACGTTTTCAGCTCCGAGCGTCTTAGCAGATCAGAATGCCGTTTTCCAAGAATCCAGTCCAAAAGCTGTCATGGTATGAACACAGACAAATACTCGTCTACTTAATCGTCTTCCTACTTCAAATTTCATAGATATCTAAGATTATTCTATTACCTTGCTGATTGGATACGAGACGGGCAGTAAAATGATGACGAGTAGACGGACTAAGACAGCTAATTTTGCGCCCACACTCAGTCCATAACGAGAGCACACAGCTTGAGGGATAATCTGGAATAACAATAACAACCGTGAATTGAAGCAACGGAACTAATGAAGGTGATACGATTCCTTAAAGAAACAACTGCCGAGTTTTACCTCACCAAATGCAAGTATAAGTGTGACTGATATCAGTATGGATATCCATGCTGGAAGCAGTGAATCAAGGAAAATTGGCAAAGCCTAAAAGAAGAAACCAAGATATATGAATGATATAAAAATCACGGAATACGATTATCAGAACCTACTCCATATTGTGATCCGTAAACGTACCTCCATTGCCATGGCATTGTATATGAGAAGGGTGCAGAGCAGCAGATGCTGGTTTTTGACAAGAGGCAAAATCTTCTCTACAGTTCAGAAGTGGCAACAGAGAAATCATAATAAGAATTGTAAAGTTAGAAGTATCGATATACTCCATAAGAAAACAAAAGCGAATGGAATATGAAGAGTCAATTGAACCTGCATTACGCCTGTCCTTAGGCTGACCGGACTTTACAAGAACCTCAAGGTCGACAAGACTAAGAGACATGAGTCCTAAGGTAAGACCTGACATAAGACCAGCAAAACAAACAAGAGCGACACATGTAACCAAATAAATCCAAAACATTGTCTCGCAACATGGTACATCATTTGCGGCCATCCTTTTATCTTCGACAGAAGCCAAGGGAAATAGAGAGGTGAAGAAGGATGTAAAAGAAAGTATATGGAGCTAGAATGAGAAAGTTGCAAGCTTATAAAGAATTCTTGTATGTTAAAGTAGGTAATCAGACAAATCAGCAGGAACAACAGCCAAATTCCAAAACTCAACTGCCAAAAGTGAAATTACTACTACTTGTGTTAGCTTTAACTAACAGGTGTTGTCATTGTTGCGGAACTGAAGCATTAACTAAAGAAGCTCCCTGATAGGATCGAAATGCAGAATTACAGACGATACCAACAGAAGGACTAACTGACTTGCCGGAAGTAACCGTCACTTTCTATGCACAACGACAACTAACTGCATAACTATGGTGAAATCTTAACACTTCCACAAAAATTCTCGTTCCATTCCTCGTAATAGGCTCACTAGCTAGATAGGCCGGTTGTGTTTATTTTTCGTCGCTCGGTTTTCCACTTGGTGAGTTTGTGAGATATTGGGGGTGTCAGGTTTGAACCCGTGACCTTCGGTCACACTGGCTCTGATACCATGATAAATGAACCATTTCGACCAAAACCTTAAGGTGATGGTTGAGACTCATATATTATAGTTATATTCTATTAAACACAAGGGTAAGGGTGACACTGCATATATCTAACTTCCCATATCCCTTAATACCCGCATTTAGCGGGAGTCTTTAAGGCAGTGGGGTGATGTTGTTGATGTCGTCCTTCCACGTAAAATCGAACTAACACAATATATTCAGATAATTCATCACGATTCATTCATCAAGCATATGCCTATTTGGTATGAAGTACACCACACTAAACACTACCGAGTACTAAAAAAGGAATAACATTATGTCACCCAAAGAAAGACAAGAAGAGCCATACAAGAAAAGACTACGTAGCATGCTAACTATGCTACATACCTTGACTATCTAGTAGTAGTAATTAATCCACAATGTTTTTTTTATGACGAGGGTACATGAGCCGCAACCTTTGAGGCACACTAGGTAAACCCTCGGATATACGCAATAGCCTGCAAATCACGTATACCAGATAAGCCACCCGAGAATGACAGACTCAATGTCTATTAGCCTACACCCAAATTTTAATAACTAAACCACACCCTTGTGGATAATTAATCCACAATATTAGGTGAATTAATAATTTTATTTTTTTATATTCGAAGGTAACATCATGGATGTTGCAGGTTTTTATTACTTAATTACTCTATGACGATGCAACCATACTTAATATGTTGTATATTAGTAGATTAAATTCTACCCTTACATCATTTTCAACTAACCAAGCCGCCCAAATTGTACCATACCGTAACAGCTCAGTTACACAGTAGTCACTTGAATGCTATAAGCTAGAAGGTCAATTGATCATTCTACACAATGAAAGGCTGGTTTAGTGAACAATATTATACGCCCTTCGTCTCGGTCATTTATTTACCTTTATTTTTTGCACACGAACGAGGTGAGGATAGGAGACCACTTATGGGTAGTGTCATTGAATACCAAGTGGACAATAGTCTTGTTGGGATCACAGAAAACTATACTGGTATAGAAAGGTAAGCAAATGAATAAGATACCCATAAATGAAAACGGTAAATAATTAACCGGGACGACATAGGAAGTACAACTATAACAACATTATCACCCTATACAATGCCTCAAGGATTTCCGGAAATGGTGATGTTAAAGGATGTCGAATTTACTTAGCTTGATGAGGTATCGATCAGTGCAAATTCTCATTTAAGACAACACTATCCATCTTAAGAATACATGTCACGCATCTTAAGAAGACTTGTGCTGTTGTATTACTCCATTTAAAAGAAGTGTAGTATCTCTTATACTTAGGGCTCTCTTATACCCAGGGCCGGCCTTGACCCCTGTTTGGCGGGTCAAAGGATAAGAGCTCAAGTCTGAAACGGGTCCATCGGGGACGGAGCTCCGCTATATAGGCTATAACCTAATGCCTTTTGTCAAATAGAATTACCCGTAAAGTTAAGAATCCGTGAAGTAGTTTAGTGGTTACGCATTTGACTAAGGTATCGTTTGGTTTATCCAATAATCTAATTGACACCAGAAAATCCAAATTATGGAATTATTTTCCTACCTGTAAAATCACATGAATTCGAAAAAGTTGTTTGGTTGCTTATACAGGGGTTGAATTCCACAGGAATTGACAACTACCTAGGAGGACTAGCTAGTTCAATTCCTCCATTATTTAGGCATTCAAAACTTCTGGGAATATCAAATGCCTATATTTTGCCAAGAAATTGGCAACCAAACACCTTCTTCTTTTTACAATTCATGAGATTTTAAATTTCCCATTAATTGAATGGACAACCAAACGAGCCCTAAATAATAAGAGGTCGTGTCACGTGTGTCCTATTATTAATGGTTGCTTTTCATCAATTCTATTTCTTTTTTTGAATCCACTCCAATGCTTTTATTTACCTGATGACACATGAATTATTTGAACATAGATTTTTAAAGGTGCTTCATTTTACAATTTTACCTAGAGTTTTAATATGTTCAAAACCAACCCTGCTTATACAATAGTTATACTCATACAAGTGAAGTAGTGATACTACCGTATTTTATTTCACATGTAAAATAGGACACCATATTATGATTTTTTTTTCTAGTAAGTGGAGCCCACTATCGAAATGGGGTTACGATGAAACTATTTTACCAAAAATGAGTCCACGTTTGTTCCGAAGTTAGGTTTGTATTGAAGTCTCACCCTCTCAACGACTAGTATGGTTGGTCAAACGGGCAATGATGGGCAGGGCGGGTGTGGGGTAGGCTTGGATTATGGGATCCGGAACCGGCACGGGTGAGGCGACGGTTCGGGCAGGGCCGGGCAATATGTGACCCGAGAGGCGGGCTTTGGGCGTGCCTAGAACGGGTCGAGAGCAGGTCCATGTTTAATAGTACGGACACAGAACTGGTCCATGAGAGAGGCAGGTCGGGCTGAGACAAAAGTGACCCGTAGGGAGGGGGGGCGACCCGACCCGAATGTTTGACCAGCCCTAGTGACTAATACCCTTTCTAGGGTAAGAAAAAGGTAACGTTAGGAAAATAGATAAGTCCCTCAACGACTTGAACTAAAGTCGCTTAGCCACTCCGTGACCTAATACAAAAGCGTTAAAAAAAAATAAGCATGCAATTAAGCCATCCCGTATCTCGTAAAGTTTTAAGAGTTAATTTTGTACAACTTTCATACCAAGAGTCTAAGGAACCAACTCATGAACCTTGCAAACATTGCGGTTCTGACCTCTAAGCAATAGCAAATTTTTCAGTGTATGCAAACAGAAACACATTAGATTCACAAGGCAGGTCCCATATCCTGTTTTACGATCAAGGGTCGGGCTGTCGGAGCTTCTCATACGAATTGCTGGCTGACTGCTTTAATGGAGAACTCTGTGTAGGAGTTACAGGATATGTTATAGGAGAGGCCAGCCTGGATCTCATGGGAGAGCTTAGTAATGTAGGTCTTATCAGCGGTGAAGGAACATGAGGTTGAATGGGCGACCTTAGAGTAGGAGTGTTATGATACGAGGAATGAGGCGAAGCTACCGGGGGGGTCCTCATACTTGGATAAGGAACACGTGTCGGTGTCGCTCTAGAAGATCTTGGAGATGCTCTTAGAGCAGATAGCATATTGATTCTGATCCTGAGATAAAGAGACAGCCAGGAGTTTTAATATTGTCTCACTCTTTGTTGGAGGTTCTATTTAGGGCATACTTTATGTTTTATTTTAGGCCAAAAACACAAAATTTATATTCAACCCTCGGAATGCAGTTGTGTTAGGTACTGTACTCATAGAGTCATAGCCAAGACCAACCTATGTAAACATCAAGGCTAAACATAATTCAAAAAATTAGGAGAGACAAATGAACAATGCACTAGAGTATGGCTGGTCATACGTAAGGGCCGACCCAGCCAGTCCGGACCTGACCCGCCCATCGGGTGATTTGTAGCTGACCCGGCCATGGCCCTGCCCAACCTGCGAACAACACGGGCCGGTTTGAGGTTGAGTAAATCAAACTCGGCCTGCCCTGGACCTGAACCCGGACCCACCTTAAAACTGCCCCTGAACTAGCCTCAACCCGCCCCTCAACCCTACCTCGGAATCTCGGACCGGTTTCAGGTCTACCTCCACCTGGCCCGGCCCGTGATGACCTGCCCCAAGCCTGGGCCGGTTCTGGGTCCGCTTGGCCAAGCCGGCCCGCTCTCGGGTTAGCTCGGCCTGAATGTTTGACCAACCCTAAAGTACCTAAAAAAAAAAGCAGAATAGAGGGTGTTTTCTAAAAAGTCGAATTTTTTTCAGTGCTTTGAGAGGGGCGTTGTCCCCTGCTAGCCATGTCACTCAACCCTTAATAGTCATGGTATAGCTCAGAGTTCAAATTCTTATATAAGAGAATGTATTTCTTACTTGTTGTGAACGTCGACATACTCATCAGTCTCGTCATAAATCTCTTCCTGTAATTCAGCAGAATGGACAAAAGACAGACTTATAGTAAGGTATAGAAGTTGTACTGTATGCCATACACAAACTGATAAGAAATGCTAAACAAAACTGAAAATTATGTACACACAAACAAATATACTGAAATGTATGATGCTTTGTTAGGCAGTGAGCTTTCTAGTTATGCCAAAGATCTGTACAAGTTCTTGTCGAGACGGCCTCAAAGTGAAAATTAAAAGGGCTTGTATTTCAGACGGTTTCAAAAAAAGAATAGCTGAAAGCTCAGAAGCTGGGTCAAACACGAACACAAAAAGAAAAGAAGGATGCTCGTTTTCAGATTACCTGCAGCAATTCCTCCATAACATCCTCCATTGTAATAATGCCAATAACTTCTTCATTAGAATCTGGAAAAGTTACCAATTCAGGTCCCTGCAGAATATCAATATCGCCATAGTGTAGAATCATACTTTTCCCTAGCTCCATTGCATCAATCATTGGAAGACTATAAGCTGAATTTGCAGCTGAATGAACAACTGAAGCATTGTTTGATGTCTTCTTTATATCCTTTTTGAGATAAAAATGATTTGTACCTGCGAATTTGTAAGTATCATGTTAGAGTCGGTTGTAGAAATACGAGGAAATCATAGGTTTACTTCACCAAACCGGACAATACATAACCTTTTGTATCTGACAAAGTCTTGATCTCTAGTTCACTCTTCACGACTATACCCATATGGAAGTGGCCCTTTTGAAACTGATTGAGTATATCATAGAGTGGAAATTTATCATAGAATCTGCATTAGTTACAGCATGTGTTAAAACAGCTTGTTCGGATCATTATCGTAATACATTACAGTTGAAATGAGTTTCATAGAAGTGAGAATCTCAAACCTGAAGATCTTTCTGATGGTGAGATTTCTGATTGGAGTTTCATCTTCGGGACGACATGCAATCAAATTCTTCACCTAAATTCAAAATTGTACATGCAAATTCTGCTAAACGGAATGACTAATAATAAATGCATTCAAGACTATTATGATACTACACTGCGTACACACCGTAATGAAAAAAGAGCAAAATACTGTATCCGTACCAAAATAAGGCCTATGATATTTGATGGGTTGCCAGAGTAGATAGGCACCCGACTATGTCCGTTCCTCATAATCAGCTCCATTGTGTTCCTAAGAACAAAAAGCATCATCAAAGATATAATGGAACAAAAAAAAATCTAGGGAGGACAAAGTTAAACATATGAAAGCATACTTGTCGAGTTTTGCGTTTATGTCCAGGGAGAATACTTCAGACAAAGGAGTCATTACATCTTTGGCTGTTTTTTCGGATAAATCTAAAGCTCCTCCAATGATAGTAGTTTCATCATGGGTCAGCTCTCCACCTTTGCCTGCCTGATTTTACAAAAATATTTTCATGGTGAAAGTTCAGTAATTAAACATTTTCGAATTCTATAACTGAAAGATCCTGCTGGTTGGATCATTAAGTCACTCTGGAGTTTCAAGTTAAGAAGCGGTTATAGATCATTAACCTCATTGCCATGTAGTCCTACAAACGTTTTCAGCTCCGAGCGTCTTAGCAGAGCAGAATGTCCTTTTCCAAGCAGCAAGTCCAAAAGCTGTCATGGTAACACAGAGAAATATGTAGTTCAATCTTTCACCTTCACAACTTCATATGTTCAAATGTTGCAGTAATGAAAACTAAATACCAAGACATCATGCTGCAGGAGTACGATGTCCAAAGACTATACACAATGGGCCCTTTCGGTCGCAATCTTATTTTTTCAAAAGGGTAAGGAAGACCAAGGCACGAGGGTCGTGGCAACAAGACGCTAGGTAAAAGGGCGCGCCTTGTGTGTTTACAAGGCGCACTTCTGTACAACAATACCCTTTTTTGGAGTTTGGATGACCAACATGTACAGAAGTAATAGGTAATGGTAATGGAGTAAAGAGAAGGGAAAGGCTTGAATTAAAAGGGAACTACGGTAATTTCACATACTGCAACTCCCTAGCGGTCGATGTGTACATAAGGCACCCCAAGGTGTTTGGTTCGTGCCTCACTGACCGTTACCCTCTATTGCACTTTTTCTAAACTAAGGTCACAAATATTTTTGATATCTAAAACCTAAGAAGTTGCTGATGGCATGCTTTTCCGGTTTATTTCTATTCCGCCTCATATACATATAAAAGGTAAACAAAACATTTCAAGTTAGAAAGAAATTAGCCTTCAGGATCGTAATCACCTAGGACTAGACATAATGCAGCCTTTTATTCCCTATATCATAGCCTGCTTTCTGGTATCTCTTAAGAAGCTGCGGATGGATTATCTTATAACTAATACTTCTTATAATTACCTTGCTGATTGGATAAGCGAGAGGCAGTATAATGATGACAAGAAGACGGACTAAGACGGCTAGTTTTGCTCCCACACTCAATCCATACTGAGAGCACACAGCTTGAGGGATAATCTGCAACAGAGTTACTGTGTCGTTAAACCTTATGAATACCATCATGGTTAACATCCAAGAACTGAAGCCATGGAATAACAAAACAAGAGATTAACATCAATAAGAAAAAACTGCTAGTAGTGCACTCCGACTTACCTCGCCAAAAGCAAGTATAAGCGTCACTGATATCAATATGGATATCCATGCTGGAAGAATTGAATCAAGGAAAATTGGCAAAGCCTAAAAGAAGAAACCGTCATTAATGATAAAACGAAGGAAAATGATTATCAAAACCTCGATATTTTGATTTTTGAACGTACCTCCATTGCCATGGCATTATATATGAGAAGGGGGCAGAGAAGTAGATGCTGGTTTTTGACAAGGGGCAAAATCTTCTCTATAGTTAAGAAGTACCGGAGAAATGAGTAAAATATAATCTTGAGGTGAAATAAGATTCGGACAAAAAAAAAAATCGAAAAACAGAAGTTAACCTGCATTTTTCCTGTCCTTGGGCTGACCAGACTTTGCAAGAACCTCAAGGTCCACAAGACTGAGGGACATGAGTCCTAACGTAAGACCTGACATAAGACCAGCAAAGCAAACAAGAGCGATGCATGTAATCAAATAAACCCAAAACATTGTCTCGCAACATGGTACATCATTTGCGGCCATGCTTTCTGGAAATATATGCTTAAATGCAATCTACAATAGGCCTTAAGGTTGATTTCTTATCAGATGAAAGCCTAAACTGTATTAGGTTAGAGCCAGTTAAGCAAAGGGAAATAAAAAAGCTTGGCAAGGATGTTCAAGAGACAATTTGAAGCTAAAAGAGGAAGCCGCAAGCTTTATAAAGAACAAGAGTCCATGACTCGAGAATTCTACGAAGTTGGCTCAGGCGCCAAAAGGTAATCAGACAAATTAATAGGAACAACAGCCAAATTCCAAAACTCAACTGCCAAAAGTGAAATATGACTTATGTCAATATTATTATCTTAAAACAACATTGTTGGAGAACTGAAACATTAACTAAAGGACCCTTGATAGAAAATGTAGAAATACAGAAGATACCGACAGGAGGACTCAATGACTTGACCTCTCTTGGGAAGAATTTCATATCCAAAACGGAAAACAAAAGGACAAAAACAGCTGAAAAAAAGTGGCTAACAGCCCTAACAAAGTTCGAAAAGACAGACAAGGCAAAACTGGATAAATTGGTGAAGCTTTACCCCAGTAAGCTAGTGATCAGACACAAAGAATACGTTTGCGAGTAAATTCACCTTCTACACGCGTGATAAATTAAATTCTACATTTTACTTACAGTAAAAATAAATAAACAGCTCCTTAATCTCTTCATAATGGCCTTTGGTCTCAAACGACGAAGACTATGTTCATCATTGGGTGATAAGCTTACATGCTCACAAGGCTGAGACTGCAATACCAGCATGCCATAATCAGAAACTTTACTTCCTTTATGAGAAAATGAGACTAAATGTTTACAAGAGAAACTATACAAAGTTATTAGAAAGACTTGGATAGTTTCTGGTAATAAGCTTCAACGGTTTTGTTAACAGGACCTACAGAAACATGATTGTATTTGTTAACATGACCTACGGAAACATCCGACCCCCCTTACCCTGCAATTTGCTGGAGCCGTTGAGGCACTAGGGTAATGTTGTTGTATTAATTGGGTTTCTGTGGTGAGTTAATGTAAGATTAGGTTTTGAATAATTACAAACAGATTGCTATACAATGTATTTATAGGGATAGGAAAGCTAACCTAGGTAGGATATAATATCCTGTATAATATTTGTACATAGTGAATAATTTCTATAATTACAGTTATACAGTATCTTGTGAGTCGGGATTTGATTGTGTTGTATTATTGTGCAAGATAGGGTTAATACGCCCCCGCAAGATGGACGTCATAGGAAGGAGGCCAATCTTGTCTCGTAGTTCATGAAAACGCTGTTTGGGAAGAGGTTTGGTGAGAGCATCGGCCAATTGATCTTTACTTGCAATGTGTTGAATTCTAATGTTGCCGAGTTGAAGTTGTTCGCGGACAAAGTGGAATGATAGAGCCATGTGCTTCATACGGGAGTGGAAGACTGGATTTTTCGCATACAAAGTTGCAGACATGTTATCACAGTAGATAGCTGGTGGCTTGGTGACAGTGATTTGTAGTTCGTGGAGTAGATTGCGAAGCCAGATTGTTTCAGTAGTGACTGCGGCGAGGGCTCGGAATTCAGCTTCAGTGGTGGAAAGGGCAAGGCCTCGTTGCTTTTTCGAGGACCATGATATTGGATTGCGTCCGAGGTAGATTATGTAGCCAGTTGTGGAGACGTAATTGTCTTTGTCTCCGGCAAAGTCAGCATCACAGAAAGCGTGAAGACAAAACGGCGTGTTCTGGTAGATTTGGATGCCATGTGTTTGGGTTCCTTGAAGATACCGAAGGAGGCGTTTTAGAGCGGACCAATGAGCAGTAGTGGGGTGATGAAGAAATTGTGCTAGTCGGTTGACAGTGAATGAGATATCTAAACGTGTGAGTGAGAGGTATTGTAGACTGCCAACGATTGCTCTATAGTCCGAGTGATCGTGTATGGGTTTGTGATCTTCTCGAATTAGGTGTGCGTCTGTTGCCATTGGTGTTGTGTTCGGTTTAGCATTAGACATTTTGTATTTAACAAGTAGGTCGTGAATATATTTTGACTGGTTTAGGTGAAGTCCTTGTTTATTTGGTGTGACTTCGATGCCGAGAAAGTAAGATAGAGGTCCGAGATCCTTTAAGGAGAATCGGTTAGATAGAGTCGTAATGAATGTTTGTAGGTGTTGTTTATTTGGGCCTGTAATAATAATGTCATCAACATATACTAACATGAAGATGCATACGGTTTTATTATTAAGAATAAATAGTGACGAATCGGAAATAGATTGTTTGAACCCATATGTGACAAGGTATGTTTTGAGTTCGGTATACCAGGCCCTAGGGGCTTGTTTTAGACCGTAAATAGCTTTGTTGAGTTTGCAGACAAAGTCGGGTTTGGAGGCGTCAACAAAGCCTTGTGGCTGAGCCATATACACGTTGTCTGTTAAAGTACCTTGTAAAAAGGCATTATTGATATCCAATTGTCGTATGCACCAAGATTTGGTTACAGCAAGGGAGAGTATAAGGCGTACGGTGGATGGCTTGACAACTGGACTGAATGTTTCCGTGTAATCAATGCCTGGTCGCTGATGAAAACCTTTGGCAACTAGTCTTGCTTTGTGTTGTTTTAATGTGCCATCAGGATTATATTTAATTCTATAAACCCATTTGCAGCCAATTATATTTTGAGACGAGGTGCGCGGAACTAAGGTCCAGGTTGAGTTTCGTTCAAGAGCATGAAATTCGTCTTGCATTGCGTTGCGCCAGTGGGGTAAAATAAGTGCTTGTTTTACGGTGTTAGGAAGTGAATTATTGGTGGCGGAAGCATTTGCATAGTTAGCATATTTTGGGTTGATTTTCCTGATGTTGTGATCCAGTCGAGTAACGACCGTGCGTGGTGGTGGTAAGTTCTGGTTTCTGGCCGTAGGAGGAGGTGAATTGGAGGATGGAGGTGGAGAAGGTGGTGTTGAGTTCTGGTTTCTGGCCGTAGGAGGAGGAGAATTGGAGGATGGAGGTGGAGAAGGTGGTGTTGAGACGAGAGGAGGAGATGTTGAGTGAGTAGTGGGATGTCGTCGTTTGTATTGATGGATGATGGGTGGTCGATTGATTATTGTGCGAGACATGGTTGTATGCGTGGGTGGAGGTGGCGGGTTGGGTAGTATAGGCAGAACAAGAGTGCACCAGTCATTGGGGTCTGTATGATCAGACATGCTTGGTGTGAGAGAGAGGCGGTTTGAGGGAAATTCATCCTCGATGAATTTTACGTGTCGGGATGTATAGATGCGGTTTGTCTTGGGGTCAAGACAATGAAATGCACTTTGGGTGGATGAGTAACCAACGAATATACACGGTGTTGAACGGTAGTCGAGCTTGTGTTTAGTGTATGGTCGTAGCCAAGGGTAGCAAAGACAACCAAAACTATGCAATTTAGTATAGTCTGGTTGTTTGTCATGCATTTTATAAAAAGGTGAGTGACCTTGGAGAGTTTTAGTTGGTAGACGATTGATTAAATATGTGGCGGTGCTAAACGCGAAAGGCCAAAACGAGGTAGGTAGGTTGGCTTGAGATAATAGTGCTAAGCCGGTTTCAACTATGTGACGGTGGCGTCGCTCGGCATAGCCGTTATGTTCGGGGGTGTGAGGTGGAGAGGTGAAATGGCTTATGCCATTGTCTAGTAAAGTTGTGTTTAATTTCTGAAATTCTCCTCCGTTGTCAGAGTAGAATTTGCGTATTGGTTTTCGGAAGTACTTTTCCACTAACGCTTTAAATCTAGTAAATACTTGCGTGGTTTCAGATTTTTGTTTAAGTGGAAATAGCCATGTATATTTGCTAAAGTGGTCTACGAATATGACATAGTATTTGTATTTTTCTTTAGAATACACTGGGCTAGTCCATAAGTCGGAGTAAATTAATTCTAATGGTTCGGTTGTCGTTATGGTGGATTTCGAAAATGGTAGTTTTTTGCTTTTGCTTATTTGACAGGATTCACAATTAGAAAGACGAGAAATATCAAATGGTATGCTTTTATTAATAATTTTCATTACATCATAATGAGGGTGTCCTAATATATGATGCCATGAAGTTGTCGTTGAGCCGGTTCGAGTATGGTAGATTGTAGGTTGCGACGGTCTCAACTCATAGATACCATGCTTAGCTTGTCCCTGGAGGAGTGTCGCACCCGTCGATATTGCCTTAACAACAAAGGAAGAAGATGAGAAAATTACATAAGCATTGTTATCATGACATAGTTGCGAAATTGACAATATATTTCGAGATATTTTTGGGACATGTAAAACATTGCTGAATTTAAGAGACGTGTTAGGTAAAGAAAGTGTACCTATATTGGCAATATCGAGTGCAGAACCATCTCCAATAATTAAGTCGTCGGTGCCATAGTAAGGTGAATGAAAGGCAAGTGTATCAAGGTCATGGGTCACATGGTGAGAGGCTCCACTATCGAGAAGGTAGTTCGGGTTGGTAATGGTGGTGGTCTGGGTTGCCATGTGAGCCTGTGGCGGGTTAGGGTGTTGACGGGTTGGTGGGGCTGGAAAAATAATGTTGGGAAAGAGTTTGCGGAATAAAGGACAGTTTGCAATGACATGCCCTTCTTGACGACACCATTGGCATCGTCCTTTGAAGGGACGTGGGGTGGCTGATTGGTTGGGTCGGGCAGCCTGGTTGTGGGTTGAGGTGCTGCTGTTTTTTTGATAGTAGTTGTTTCCTCTGTTTTGGTTTTGGTAGCGGTAATTTAGATTAGCCGTTGGTTGAAAAATATCATTGTTGGGTTGTTGCTTAAGGAGCAATTCATGTTGAAGCAATTTCTCGTGAAGAGCTTCAAAGGTTATGGGGTTATCTCGAGCACGGACCGTATCCATGACTGGTTTGAAAAGATTATAGTCGAGGCCTTTGAGGACCTTTGAGATAATATCTTCGGGATCAAGTATTTTTCCCATTAAAGCTAGTTGATCGGTGCAAGCTTTAACGGAATGCATATATTCGGTTATGGTTTGATCCGTGGTTTTGACAATGGAGTCAAGACGGTCTTTTATTTGGAGTATGTGTGCACGTGACGGGTTAGCGTAGGTTCGTGCCAAGATGTCTCATGCCTCTTTCGAGGAGGTTGCACGGACAATGAGGGCTTGAACGGTTGATGACAAGGTACCCATTAAGGCACCTAGTATCAATCCGTCTTGTTTCAGCCATGTGAAATAAGCGGGGTTGGGGTTTTCAGAATTGTCGGCTCCAGTTATGGTGGCTGAAGGTGCCATATTTGAGCCATCGAGGAACCCGAATAGGCTATATCCGAAGAGGATATGGGTTAGCTGAAAGTGCCAGGTGGTATAGTTGATGGGTGTCAACTTGACACAGTGGTTGAGGTTGATTGAAGTGAGGGGCGTGGTGGTGTCGTGTGGGTTAGGGATGGTGTTGTCGTGACTGGTCATGGTTGGAAGGGATTGGAGTCTGGTTGTTGTGGGACGTTTGAAGGGGTGGAGGCGCGGGTGAAGGCTGTTTTTTGTGGATCGATGAAAGCTTCTTGATACCATGTAAGATTAGGTTTTGAATGATTACAAACAGATTGCTATACAATGTATTTATAGGGATAGGAAAGCTAACCTAGGTAGGATATAATATCCTGTATAATATTTGTACATAGTGAATAATTTCTATAATTACAGTTATACAGTATCTTGTGAGTCGGGATTTGATTGTGTTGTATTATTGTGCAAGATAGGGTTAATAGAGATTGCCCTTGGAGGGACAGCAAAGGACAGCTTAGGAAGAGGGCTAAGTCACTAAAGCATTGACAAAATCGATAGTAGTATTCCAGTTACCTTGATTAATTCTATTTCTGATTGAATTCATTTCTATAATTGTTTATACAACTGTATTAGTGATATTAGATGATTCTGATACAAGTCACTGTGTAACTTTTGTGATCATTCTTGAAATGGAAATATAAATTTCAGTTTATTAATTTCTTCTGTTATCTTCATTCAAAGTTTGTAGTTTTATAAATTTCAGTTTATAAGTAAATCACTCAATTGCATATCCCTGCCTGTGAATGTGTATATGTGCTTTTATATGGATTCCTCTGTATCATAGGAAAACTTATTGGAGTGATTTTTTTTCTCGAACAACTGACGATGGTAATTAGATCTGTAATTTGACCAGTAACAAACTATCCGATCCATTTTTGCTTTTGGACTAACCTACTAATTTCGATACTTTAATTCTAAGGAAACCATCGAAAAATGAGTGAAATTTATGATTTCAGTGATTGCAGGTTGCATAATTAGTCCAAAATGAGTGATGAGGATGAGCAATTCCAGCGAAGATGGGGACTCAGAAGGAATGACAGATTGAGAGTGGTGTGGATTCATCAAGTAATGAGCAGTCAAGTAGTCCTGTGAGCAATCAAAAACCCAAGCGTAGCACAGCTACTCGTCTATTTTCCAACAAAGATGACCACAAAAGCATGAACAGTTCTCAGTCCTCAGTCACACCCTGGAGGTGAACACACACTCGGGCGATGAAGAACTCGACAAAGAGCCTAACAAGTCATGCAAGAAGCAAGGGAGAACATCTGGAACAAGGATAACGATAGACAGGCCTCTGACCGTGAGCCTTTTAATGATGCATCAATTTATTTGAGTTGATGATGCGAATTTTTGCGGAAGCGTTTTAAAAGAGAAAAGACTAATAATAAAATAAGGGATATTTGTTTCGAATTCCGTTAAGAACTCAAAATAATGTGATATTTGCTCGAACTAGACCTATAATTCGAACAATGGTGAACTATAATCAAGACCTATTGATTACATTTTGGGTTAGTGTTTGAAAACGCGTCAAACAATAACAAGGGACTGATTGAAACTTGACAATCAAAAGTTTTTCTTTAATTCATTCTTGTGGTCTTCTTACAAAAGCAATTAAAATGGCCCTTAAATAGCCTTACAAACAAACAAAGAGGAAAGCTAAAAGACACCTATTAAAACTAGTTATTATGTCACATAATGATAAACATAAAGACTAGCAATTATTATGTAATTAAGTAAAACATTATTAAGAATAATTATTAATAAATAAAATGACAAACAAGGAATCTAGTCAAGTCATTAATCCATATGTTGTCACCCGTTAAATGCTTGATCATCTAAAAGACGTATCGAATTCGCATCATACTCCCTTTCTTTGAAAAGAATCGACCCGATTCTTGAAATCATTTAATAACCCGGGATCCTCGTAGGTGCTTTCAAATGAGAACAAACCGACATATCTTACCTTTTTTTTTCCAGATGAACAGTACTCAACGAGCAGTTTTTTTTTTTTTTTTTTTCGGGTGAACAGTACCCGGACGGATTTTTTTTTTTTTTTTTTAAACTTCCACGCCTTAAGTAACAAATTACTAGAAGCGTGCTCAAGAGATCAAAACCGATTAACCCTCAAACTACCTTGCTCGAGTTTAACCCTTGAATTCCAATCGCAATCAGAAATTCAACTAACAACTTGGTTTGACACTCCAAGGACCGTCTAGATTTAAGGAAATCAAGAGCCTAAGCTCTGATACCATATGATGCGAATTTTTGCGGAAGCGTTTTAAAAGAGAAAAGACTAATAGTAAAATAAGGGATATTTGCTTTGAATTCCGTCAAAAACTCAAAACAATGGGATATTTGCTCGAACTAGACCTATAACTCGAACAATGGTGAACTATAATCAAGACCTATTGATTACATTTCGGGTTAGAGTTTGAAAACGCGTCAAACAATAACAAGGGACTGATTGAAACTCGACAATCAAAAGTTTTTCTTTAATTCATTCTTGTGGGTGTATTACAAAAGCAATTGAAATGGCCCTTAAATAGCCTTACAAACAAACAAAGCGGAAAGCTAAGAGACAGCTATTAAAACTAGTTATTATGTCACATAATGATAAACATAAAGACTAGCAATTATTATGTAATTAAGTAAAACATTATTAAGGATAATTATTAATAAATAAAATGACAAACAAGGAATCTAGTCAAGTCATTAATCCATATGTTGTCACCCGTTAAATGCTTGATCATCTAAAAGACGTATCGAATTCGCATCATACTCCCTTTCTTTGAAAAGAATCGACCCGATTCTTGAAATCATTTAATAACCCGGGATCCTCGTAGGTGCTTTCAAATGAGAACAAACCGACATGTCTTACCTTTTTTTTTTTCCGGATGAACAGTACTCAACGAGCAGTTTTTTTTTTTTTTTTTTTTTTTCGGGTGAACAGTACCCGGACGGAATTTTTTTTTTTTTTTTAACTTCCACGCCTTAAATAACAAATTACTAGAAGGTGCTCTAGAGATCAAAACCGATTAACCCTCGAACTACCTCGCCCGAGTTTAACCCTTGAATTCCAATCGCAATCAGAATTTCAACACTTGAATTTGATGCGCCTAGGACCATTGTTCGAATTATAGGTCTAGTTCGAGCAAATATCCCATTGTTTTGAGTTCTTGACGGAATTCCAAGCAAATATCCTTTACATTATTATTTTATTATCTTTTAATTCGCTTCCGCAAAATTTAACGGGTGATCAAGCATTTAACGGGTGACAACATATGGATTAATGACTTGACTAGATTCCTTGTTTGTCATTTTATTTATTAATAATTATTCTTAATAATGTTTTACTTAATTACATAATAATTGCTAGTCTTTATGTTTATCATTATGTGACATAATAACTAGTTTTAATAGGTGTCTTTTAGCTTTCCTCTTTGTTTGTTTGTAAGGCTATTTAAGGCCCATTTTAATTGCTTTTGTAAGAAGACCACAAGAATGAATTAAAGAAAAACTTTTGATTGTCGAGTTTCAATCAGTCCCTTGTTATTGTTTGACGCGTTTTCAATTACTAACCCAAAATGTAATCAATAGGTCTTGATTATAGTTCACCATTGTTCGAATTATAGGTCTAGTTCGAGCAAATATCCCATTGTTTTGAGTTCTTGACGGAATTCCAAGCAAATATCCTTTACATTATTATTTTATTATCTTTTAATTCGATTCCGCAAAATTTCGCATCATATGGTATCAGAGCTTAGGCTCTTGATTTCCTTAAATTCAAGACGGTCCTAGGCGCATCAAATTCAAGTGTTGAAATTCTGATTGCGATTGGAATTCAAGGGTTAAACTCGGGCAAGGTAGTTCGAGGGTTAATCGGTTTTGATCTCTAGAGCACCTTCTAGTAATTTGTTATTTAAGGCGTGGAAGTTAAACAAAAAAAAAAAAAAATCCGTCCGGGTACTGTTCACCCGAAAAAAAAAAAAAAACTGCTCGTCGAGTACTGTTCATCCGGAAAAAAAAAAAAGGTAAGACATGTCGGTTTGTTCTCATTTGAAAGCACCTACGAGGATCCCGGGTTATTAAATGATTTCAAGAATCGGGTCGATTCTTTTCAAAGAAAGGGAGTATGATGCGAATTCGATACGTCTTTTAGATGATCAAGCATTTAACGGGTGACAACATATGGATTAATGACTTGACTAGATTCCTTGTTTGTCATTTTATTTATTAATAATTATTCTTAATAATGTTTTACTTAATTACATAATAATTGCTAGTCTTTATGTTTATCATTATGTGACATAATAACTAGTTTTAATAGGTGTCTTTTAGCTTTCCTCTTTGTTTGTTTGTAAGGCTATTTAAGGGCCATTTTAATTGCTTTTGTAAGAAGACCACAAGAATGAATTAAAGAAAAACTTTTGATTGTCGAGTTTCAATCAGTCCCTTGTTATTGTTTGACGCGTTTTCAAACACTAACCCGAAATGTAATCAATAGGTCTTGATTATAGTTCACCATTGTTCGAATTATAGGTCTAGTTCGAGCAAATATCCCATTGTTTTGAGTTCTTGACGGAATTCAAAACAAATATCCTTTATTTTATTATCTTTTAAAATGCTTCCGCAAAATTTCGCATCAGAGATGAAGCTCCTACCTTTAGCAAGATTTACATCCACAATTTCAATATCTGTGCAAGTTTTGAAATCCGATTAAATTTTCCTTCAATATCATGGAGGTTATAATTTGTCCAGACTTTTGCTATTCGTTCCCTAACTTTATCCCCAATCATTTACTCAAAGGAGCTGGACTTTTATACTAACACAAATTTCTCTCTAGTCACCTTGTAGTATTGTCCCCAACAAAAAAATTTACTCTTTGCAGTTTGCACAATTTCTGCAACGCCATGTCTCCTTCTATCCTAAGTACACAAACGTGAATAGATTAAGGTGCGCATTACACACACTTTTTTCAAAAAGAACTTAACACAGAAATTGAACCAGTGAAATTCCATGGAAATGTCATTGCTCCTAAAGACCAGCAAGTCGAACCATTCAAAATTTACAGTTAGATTTTGGGGCTTTTACATCATTACTTTCAATTTTCCAGAACATCACTGGCATTAGTTCTCAAATCAAAATGACAAATTCTCATTTAAGACGGGCATTATCTGTCTTAAGCTTAAGACGGGTTAAATACATACCAAATCACCCCACTTTTTGCCTAGGAAATATCAAAAGTTTTGTCTTTATTACCATGTGGTAGTATTTAACTCGTCTTAAGCAAGACTTACCGTTTAGTTATAGGCTTTAGTGCTTTACTCCTTAATCTAGCATTGCTAAGTACAATAATGAATTACCGCTAATCTAATTTCTCCAACTTAAAACCACATCATAAAGTTTCGATTTTTTTTACATGATTACTTTCAATTTTCCAGAATTCCAATGGCACCAATTCTCAAATCAAAATCACACATTAGCAATTCATACCAAAAAAAATTACCACAAATCGACAACTTCAGTTCCGGTAATTGACATCGATTATACAAACAAAAATCACACATTAGTAAAATGTACGATAAAGTATCCAATTTCTCCAGCTGAAAACGACGTCGTAATAATCAATTAAGCAAAGATTAATAAATCCACAAAAACGACACCGTATTTCTCAAACACAAGAAATTCTACAACTTTGATAAGAATTAGGAAGAAACCCTAACATTATGAAGCATAAGATAACAAACAAATCATAAAATAATTGAATTGAATAAAATGAATTGAAATAAAATTGAATTAAAAAGAAAACCCTAGGAGAGAGAAAATACCTAGCAGCCGGAGTTTGATCGGCGGTAGGGTTAGTTCCGCCGGAGCTAATTACTTCTTCTCTCATCATTTATTCGCGCATCCCTCTTCTTCTCTCTCTTCTTTTTTTTGTTGTTGTGGTGTTCTTTCGATTTGGGTTCGCACTCGTAAAGTCGCAAGTCCCAAAATGTTTGTTAAATGGTTTCCGAGTCCCGATCCCGTCTGAGCTACCTCTTTACGACTATGCATATCATCATGTCATATAAATATAAATACTATATTTATTATGTTAATATTATAATTTTAATTATTTTTATTTTTATTACATGTTAAACAAATAACCTAGAATTAGCTGAAGGTGAATTATGTCTGTCTTCAATGAGACGGACTAAACAAATAAGGTGTCAAGTGTCCTTCGTTGTCGCTTTGGGTTTGTAATTCACTAAAACTATTTATCATATGGTCTATTATTTTAGACTAGAATTATTTGGAAAAAAGAAGTCGAACTTAATTGAGTTGAACTGTAATTAAATTTAAAAGTATTAGGTTTAAGATAACTTTAAAAGCACGGTAATTAATAGTAAAGGCTTGTATTTAGTTGTTGTTTTTTATTTATTTAATAAATACATACTTTACACTAATGATAATTGTCCTACTCCGTATCTAATGATCTGAATGATTATAAAGTATAGAGTTGTCACAATTAAAATTATTATATTTAAACAGATCGATATGAGTGTTTATGTTTAAACTTCTTCTCATCTACGATCCTACGGAGTATAACTTTACCAAGCTATTAATTTTACACAAATAAAGGATTTTGGTTATCTATCCAAGTAAATATTAGTCTTGAAATTTGCGCGAGTTATTGAAGTAATGAGCTGATAAATTATTATTGATATCATTGAACAAGAAAAAAAAAACTTATCTAATTATAGTAGTAGATGACTTCGTTCTCTTTTACACTAAAAAAACCTATCTAGTTATATTCCTACAAGATAATCACAGTTTTCAATCGGGATGGAAAATCTCTACGAAGACTTTTACTCCATTCTAATTATTTATTTATATTAAATTATAAAATGAAAATTATCAAAATAGATTAAGGGAGAAATATAACCTATAATTTTTTTCCCCATACTATGTTAAAGTCTTCCCATAGAAATATTGAATCTTTGACTAATTAGGAAAGTAATAAAGTATTAGTGAATCAACATTAGGAAATTACTTTACTTGATTGCTAAGGAAATCCTATACCAAATTTCGTGTTCATATAAATACTACTCACACACGTCTTTATGCTTAACAACTTAATTATCTCTCCATTAGGGCAAATTGATCACTTAAACGTCCAATTCAAATTAAAAGGGGTTGCTAATAATATTGTAAGTTCTTCTAAATACTGTTTTTTATTTTTATTATTGATTTGCATGGGAAGAATTTGTTTTGTTTTGTTTTGTTTCGTTGAATAATGAAGACCAAGATTATTTCTGATAACATACAACAACATTACCTCAGTGTCTCAATGACTTCCGTTAATTATGGGGTAAGGAGGTCAGATGTACGTTTCAGCCTTACACTTTTGTTAGCAACACAAAGAGGTTGAATGATTCAAGATGGATTTTTTTGATAGGATGGACTAGTTTAATTAGGTGGTGGAAGTTTGTTCTTGTGTTAAAGAGTTTTTCGCCTAGTGGTTAAGACTGAGATATCGTTATAGTAGTTACGGATTCTAATACCCTTCCCCTTATATTGTACTGGTCTTACGCCTCATTCAAACCAAAAAAAAAAAAAGAAAAAAAAAATACTTGTATGTGTTTGTTTAATCCTTTTTCATGCAATCATGTTTATTGAGAGACCGTTTCTCGCTTGCATGCTTGCAGAAAATACATGGGTAATTAGTTTCCTTATAAAGTGATTGTTCACTTCAGGGTATAGTTTAAAGTTTTAACCTTTTCTTTTGTGTGGAATGCACAACTTGTTTCTTATATACTTATCAACTCAAAGGCTTTATATTTGATCAGAACAGTTATGAATTGCTGCATATGAACCCTTTTTTAAAATTTCGGCAATGGTTAACTGTATTTTGGAATCGATATTACCTCTGTGACGGACTGACGGTCCATCGCTCATACTAGCTACAATCTATGTTATTAATTGGTCGCAAATTATTTTAGGACTAAAACTTCTTTGTTATGTAACGACTTTCCCAATTCATATAACGATTTAAGTGTCGCAATTCGTTATCTCAGATTAGTATGCATTCTGAGTTCAGATGAATGATGTCGATATTTCTCTAGGAAATGATCATATGTTTGTCCGAAAACAAGACAATTTGGCCTAGTTCTAATTTGATTTCGTATTTAGAATACTGTGTTAGGAATGTCCTAACAATTGACCAATATATTCCGCCTTATTAGATCTATATATTTCCTGCAGACTGCACAATGTCTACTTCAAAGGGAGACAGTAATAATCAAGAAACAGATGAAAACATTGAGATGTGGAAACTAAAGGGATTAATCAAGAAACTAGAAACAGCAAAAGGAAATGGCACAAGCATGATCTCACTGATAATCCCACCTCGAGATCAAATATCTCGCATCTCAAAGATGCTAACAGAAGAGTACGGAACTGCATCGAACATCAAAAGTCGAGTTAATCGTCAATCTGTGCAGGGTGCAATAACATCTGCACAGCAAAGACTGAAGCTTTACAACAGGGTTCCTCCTAATGGACTTGTTCTGTACACTGGCACATTTACGACTCTTGATGGGAAAGAACGAAAGGAAACTTTCGACTTTGAACCTTTTAAACCCGTAAATGTGTCTCTGTATCTCTGTGACAACAGGTTTCATACTGAGCCTCTTAGTCAACTACTTGACTCGAATGAGAAATATGGGTTCATTGTGATGGATGGAAATGGAACTCTTTTCGGGACACTTAGTGGAAATTCGAGGCAAGTGGTTCACAAGTTTAGTGTGCATTTGCCTGGTAAAACTAGACGCGGAGGGCAATCTGCTGCTAGGTTTTCTCGTAATAGAATGATTGCGCGCCATGATTATGTTAAAAAGACAGCTGAACAAGCTGCAGAGTGTTTTATAAGTCAGAAGACTAACCAGCCTACTGTTTCAAAGATTGTACTTGCTGGTTCCGCGGACTTTAAGTCTGAGCTAAATGACTCCGGGTTGTTAGATGCGCGTCTTAAGGCAAAAATAGTGAAAGTGGTAGACGTATCTTATGGTGGGGAAACTGGGTTTAATCAAGCAATTGAGTTGTCTTCTGAGTGTCTTTCCAATGTGCGGTTTCTCGAGGAGAAGAAGTTGATTGGAAGGTTTTTTGAGGAAATTAGTAATGATACGGGAAAGTATGTTTTCGGGTTGAATGACACGTTGAAGGCTATGGAGATTGGTGCTGTGGAGACGCTTATGGTTTGGGAGAATTTGGAGATTACTAGGTATGTAATGGAAAACAGCGCGACCAAGGAAATTACGATTAAACACTTGAGCAAAGACGAGGAGGGTGATAAGAGCAATTTCGTTGACTCGGCCACAGGGGCAAACTTGGAAATTCAAGTACAGATGCCTTTGCTGGAGTGGTTTGTGAATGAGTATAAGAACTTTGGTTGCTCCCTTGAATTCATAACCAATAAATCACAAGAAGGGTCACAGTTTTGTCGCGGGTTTGGTGGAATTGGGGGTCTTCTTAGGTACCAGGTAGACATGAGGTCCTTCGATGAGAATGATGAGGACGAAGTGTATGAGAATGATGATGAGCAAGTAATCTATCAGGATTCTGATTAGCAATTCATACACTCTTCCTCATTGATCGTGCAGGCGAAAGGGCAGGACGCCTGTGCTAATATTCGAGCTGTCAATGGGGCAGCGACAGGATCTGTCGCTGCTCCATCTCCCATGAATTGCCATATGGCTTCAAAGGTACTAGGCAAACCCTAAAACTTGAGTTTTCTTTTTTTGTAAAGGGCGTCCTACAGTATAACTTAATTGCTTTCGTGTTTTTATCCTGGCTCATGAGTATCACCACTCGATAACTAAGCTAGCTGACATCTATAACATTAATGAAACAGGTGTGAAACCCTTTCACACAATTTACTAATGATGATTGTATATTTTTCTTTTTACTTCAGTTGGGTAAGAAGTTGGAAGTCTCGTCTTCCACTTCACCAGTGCAGATGGATAAGGAGCAGCATTTTGGCACTACTAATGTCCGAGCTCCAGTAATCACTGATATTGCACCGAAATATCATTATTTGGAGAAGGGGCAGCATTCTGGCACTACTGATGTCCGAGCTGCCAGAATCACTGATAAAACACCGCCTTTGAAACATCATCATACGGAGGAGGGGCAGCATTCTGGTGCTACTGATGTCCGAGCTGCCAGAATCATTAATAAAGCACTGCCTTTGAAACATCATCATACGGATGAGGGGCAGCATTCTGGCGCTACTGATGTCCGAGCTGCTGTAACCACTGATATTACACCTCCTCTGAAATATCATCACATATCAGAAACACAAATTAAGGTATGAAAACCTAACTTGGTTGTTTAATGCTGCAAATCTATAGCTGTTCTTGAAGAGTATTATGAATAACTGACTTAATTTGATAACTGATTTTAGCCTAAGTCTGTACGACTTTAGCAGTCAAGTTAGACGACATCAGTTTGGTTTATTAACATTTAGTTTCTGTCTCCAGGATGCATAATACACTGAAGCTTCTGTGGCATGGTTGAAGGATTTGTACAGATCAGGATGATTTACGTCTGACTGATCCGTCTTTGAAGGTCGTTAATAATAAGTCTGTTATATGCGAGCTATTATATCAAGTATCGGTTTTAGTCGTGATCCAGGAGTTGGTATTCTAGACATTGTCTTAGCGTTCCACCATAACTACCCTCATAATAATTGGCAAATTCTCGTTTAAGATGGATTGCTAGTAATTTACTCCGTAGTATCTACTGAATTTATTTGCTGATTTCAATAAAACTATGTCGTTGCTTTACTTTGAATTATTATCAACGCCACAGTTGTTATATGTTATTGTTTTATTTTGAAATATGTTCATGGTTGCACCTTACATTACTCTGACTCGGTTGCACGTATCTGGACATGACTCTGTGTCGGAGTTACCTCAAGATTGCTAATCACATATTTAATCATACACAAAATAGTTGATTTTACTGCAAAATCGTTAAGTACCTCACCTATTTAGGTTAATCTGTACCTATTTTGGCTAATCTGTAGGGTAAGCTATGCAAAACGACGACTTTGGTTTAAAGAAGATAGACGAGTGACTAAGCGACTTTGGTTTAGATCGTTGAAACATTCACCGACTTATGTATCATACTAAAAAGCTAGAATATCGCCTAACCTACTATTCTAAAAAATTAATTAAAAATCTAAATCAGAAAATCGTGATCACCAATACCATGCAGTCATGCACGGACCACTGAAATTATTGCCAACGCCCCCACCTTACTATTCACAATAGCAAATTAGCAAGTACATGTCCCAAAAACAACAAAAACGTGAAATTTGTTTCCAAAATTGCTTAGATATTATCTTATTTCGCATAATTGCGTAGACATTTAATACTTGTAAACCGTGATAGTATCATATACGGAGTAATTTGGTTGATCGAGTTCAAGGATAAACTACATACGAAAATATAGTCGAGTTTATACTTTGTTCGTGAGCAGAAGAGCTTTTGGATGAATAAGGTAAGTTAAAGGTTTTAAGCAATTGAATTTCAAATCATCTTGAAAGAATTGGATATGAATGTTGAGCATAGACCATAACCTCGACAATCACTTACTCAAAACCCAAAAAAAAAATGACGCGTCGTGGTATGTTAGACACGCGACCAAAGTAATAGTCTAACGTACGTCGAGATTATTTACTTGAATGGATTGCATCCATGTGTCTGTTTACAACAATTAAACGTAAAATCTAATCCTAAATCAAACAAGAGCAAATTATTGTTAAAGACGGAGTATCGGGCTTAAACTTAAAATGGATTAAATAAAAACAAATTTGTCATATTTATACAAGTGGTATACTATTTGACTCGTTTTAATTTTTATGACGAACTGACTGATATATCCTTCTTTAAGGGACAATAAGGCTATGTTCTTTTGTGCTCAATGAAGCTGAACTAAACTCAAAATCTCAAATGATCTGAACTAAACTGAAGTGAGTTGAAATTATCTAAACTAAACTGAAGTGAGTTGAAATGATCTGAATGAAGCTGAACTGAATTGAAACTTAATGAGATGAATAGAGTTGAAATAAACTGAACTGAACTAAACTAGGCTGAGATGACTTAAGCTAAAGTAAAATATACTGAATTGAGTTGAAATTAAGCCGAAAAGAACCGGGATAATTGAAACAACAAATAAGACAAATCTTCCCATTAATCTCTTATGCTTTACTCAACTTAGCCAACTTGGCAAAACCCACCAACTACAATCAGTCATCATGTTCACTTGTTCTTGTTCTTAAAAATCTTGACCAAAACCCCAACTTCTCTAATTTCATTCCCATTTTTGTCACATTTCCATGAAAAAACTATAAACCCATTTCATAATTTTGATTTAGTAAATTACCCATATCTTAAAAATCCCTAAGTTTAATCCTAATTACCTCAATATTGCTAATCATATCTTAAATCACACACAAAATAAAGAGCATATAATATTTTTTTTGGGGTCAAAATGATGGGAAATCGAAGAGATCGGTTGGTGAAACATGGGAGTAATATTAATAGTACGAGTATGAATAATAGATCTAGAATTTTTACTGCAATTGGTATTGGTATTTTAATGGGTTGTATATTTGCTTATTTTTACCCTTATGGGTTTTTTCACCCTCATCCTCCTATTTCTACTGCATCCCATCTTTCTAATTCTAATCCCAAGGTAAATTAATGTTTTACTTTTGTGTTCCCGTCATTTGTTTACCTTTGATTAAAATACCGCTTATATAGAGACTAAAAAAAGTAAACATATGATTGGGAAGAATTTGTGTTGAAATGAATGAATGTTTGTTTGTTTGAATTTAGTTTGCTTGTTTTAGTTTAGGGTGGTTGTGAAGTATTTGCGTCATTTGTTTATCTTTGATTAAAATATCGCGGACAATGCGTAAAAAAGTAAACTGATGATTGCAAAGAATTTGCGTTTAAATGAATAAATGTTTGTTTGTTTGAATTTAGTTTGCTTGTTTTAGTTTTGGGGAGGTGTGAAGATTTTGTAGGATGTTATGTTAGCAGCACATGGAATGGTTGATTGTTTGGAGACATAGTTAGCATTTGTGTTTGGCATTGGAGATGCTGACATTGGGATGGAAATGGTTGAGTTCGACACGTAAAAGATTGTATCTTTATTGAGACTAGAATTTAAAGTATGTATCTTTATTGAATGTCAGACTCCAAGGCTATACCTTGGTTTGAAATTGCGCGTCCGAATATTAGAGAGTAGTGGTTATGGTGGATACTTGATATTCAGTAGAATTGGATAGTGATATTTAATCCCCAAGTTATATGCAATATGATTTGATCGAGTCTAATTCTTTGTTCGGATACAAAAGATGACCGGAAGGAGAGGGTAGTGGTAGTAGTATTGGATGACAGAGCATACTTGTGGAATGTGAATGAAGTTAGTAAACTACTAATCAATTTTCGATACTTGATGGTGTTTAAGGCTCATATGTTGGTTTGAAGTTTGGATATTGGATTCTTGTTTCCGACCCTGTATAGCATCACAAATTCTCATTTGTGACAAGCTTGTGACGGAGAAATGTGACCATTTCATGATAACATAGGCTGATCGTGATCTGTGAGTTGATGCTTGCCAAAATTTTAAGCATCACGATTTGCAGATTTTGGTCGAATCTATAGCTTAAAGCCTTAAAGATCGTGCCTTTTGTTTAGCATGATTTGTATGTCCTTGTGGACGTATGTTTATTGAATCAGTAATCCTTGTAACGGCCTCTAAATAACATAAGCTGGTGATGGGGAATAATTAGTTCGGGAGACTGGTCTGTTTTGTGAGTTGGATGATACCATGACTCCATGATTTCTGTAATATGTTGCTAGTTAGTTAGTTACTAGTATTTGATTTATGCTTAATGATTAACGGCAAGGTGGATACGTGGTTTAAGTTGAATGTAATTCTTTTGTGAGTTGGATGATCTCATGAAGTTGGTATATGGTAATTTTGGTAGTATTTGATTAATGCTCAATTCTTGACTGCAACGGTATATATTACATAACATACTCATGGTTTAAGTTGAATGGAATTTTTTTTGTGAAGCAGACGAGTAGTACAGATTGTGAGCCTGATGAGCGGGCCAGTTTACTTAAGGCTGATATCATGGGGTTGAAGGAGAAGAATGCAGAGTTAAGAAAGCAAGTTAGGGAGTTGAACGAGAAGCTCAGGTTTGCTGAACAGGCGAAAGATACAGCACAGAAGCAATTTCTTGCATTGGGTCAGCAACCTAAGGCAGGCGCTTTTGGAACCGTCAAAAGTTTAAGGAGTAACCCAACGGTGGTGCCAGATGAATCCGTGAACCCTAGATTGGCAAAAATATTACAAGTCGCAGCAGTTAGTAAGGAAATTATCGTTGTGCTGGCAAATGCAAATGTGCGGGATATGTTAGAGGTGCAAGTATCGACTATCAAGAAGGCAGGCATAACCAATTATCTGGTTGTGGCTTTAGATGAGGAGATTGAGGAGTATTGCAAATCGAATAATGTGTCTGTTTATATGCGGGACCCGGATAAGGGGGTGGATAATATTGGAAGAACTGGAGGTAACCATGCTGTTTCAGGATTGAAATTCCGTATTCTAAGGGAATTCTTGCAGCTTGGTTACAGTGTTCTGTTATCAGATGTCGATATAATCTACTTGCAAAACCCGTTTGATTATCTTTATCGTGATTCAGATGTGGAATCTATGACAGATGGTCATAATAACCAGACAGCTTATGGTTATAACGATGTCTTTGACGAACCAGCCATGGGTTGGGCTCGATACGCTCACACTATGAGGATTTGGGTCTACAATTCTGGATTCTTTTTCTTACGACCCACAATTCCTTCTATTGAACTGTTGGATCGTGTTGCTGACAGGCTTGCTAAGCAAACTTTATGGGATCAGGCGGTTTTTAACGAGGAACTCTATTTTCCGTCACATCCCGGTTATGAAGGGCTTCATGCTTCCAAGAGGACCATGGACTTTTATTCTTTCATGAACAGTAAAGTCCTTTTCAAAACTGTGAGAAAGGATCCTAATCTAAAGAAGTTTAAACCAGTTATCATCCATGTTAATTATCATCCTGACAAACTTCCGAGAATGAAGGCTGTTATCGAGTATTATCTTGATGGGAAGCAAAATGCATTGGATTCTTTCCCAGATGGGTCTGAATGATTATTGCAAATTACGGAAACTGATTCAATTTGAAGAATACGAGGGTTATCACTCTGAACGAGTATGTCAGATGTCTTGACGTCAACATAACACTTGTAAAGCGGAGGCGACTTATGCTATTTTTTCCTTTTGTAGTCCTATTAGATGTTTCCTTTGAGAGTTTTCACTGGCTTAAACACTTCTGAACTGTAAGCGAGTGCATCTTAATCGATAGATGACACTGCTACCGGTCTATGCTGTTGTATATGGTTAGCACCTATGAATGTTGACAACATTTGCCAAATTTCATGATATTTTTCGATAACTAACAAGTCTAAAATGTTTCAATGTATTGTGTGGTACGTTTTTGTCTGATATATCATCTTGTGATTCTTAAGTGTACTCGTGTATCTAGTTGAACGCTGCCTGGAAAGACAGATTCGGAGAATTACTTGTGGAGATGTTGTAGACGAATGCAAAATGCAGACTGTGTTTCTTGTGTTGAAGATTTCCTAAACACTACTTCGTTTGAAGGTCAACATCAAATCCTTGTTCAGACTGGAAATGCCAACTAGCTTATAGTTGATTAAGCCATGAGAGCTGGTGCTCAAGATCTGGGTTAAAATCCCGCCAACATCAAAATTAATAAGTTTTGCTTGCGACGGGTCGGTCCGTCACATATGAGAATTTGTGCATCAAAATTGCCTCTTGGCTCCCTTTACACCCAAAAAAATAAAATTGGTTGTTCGTACTCGTTTACTAATCATGGATTTTTTTTTATCGAATATTCAAAGGATTCATTGCAAAATCCTTGTTTTACACTTACAAACAAAGATCTATGTATCAATTACAGTGGTTTATTTCTGTCAGTGAAGCACATTAGATTATCAGTGTTGTATGGTACTTGGTTCGATATCCAGCGACACTGTAGAATCGAACTCTTGGGATATTAAGTCTTGAGAGTCGGAAAGATTAGGAAGCTGGGCAATAGTGCCCAAATTAGGACTACACCCACCAACCATCATCCTCTGATACACATCATAAGCACGTTCAGGATCTCCGGCAATTCCATACCCTCGAATGAGAGCGTTATAAGTGAACACATTAGGCTGCATGCCCTCGGTTAAAAGCTCCTCGTATAGCTCTACAGCCTCCACCATCATCCCCGCAATTCCTAGATGTAATATCAAGCTATTGTACGTATACAAGTCCGGACTAACCCTTTGTGCTCGCATCTCGTCAAATAGAGAGAGCATATCTTTCACCCTTCCGGCTCTCCCCAGGCCGTTGATCATAAAGTTGTAACAAATTAAATCAGGATCGAGACCTTGCTGTTTTATTTCCTCAAAATAGTCCAAAGCTTCATCAAGCTTTCCAAGTATTAACAGGCAGTCAATGAGAATAGAGTATGATCTCAGGTCAGGCCGGATTCCTTCCTTAACCATCCTCTGAAACAAACTGCAAGCCATTTCTAGATCCCCGGATTTGCCATACCCGTTAATCAGAATATTATAAATAGCACAATTAGGGTCACACCCATAATCAATCATCTCATCAAAAAACCGCTTTGCTTCCTCTAGTCTCCCAGACTTCGATAGACCATCTATCAACGGCCCATATGTACAAGGCGTGGGTGAAAAATCTCCACTAACAAGACTGTAGAATATATCGATAGCCTTGTCTATACGATTTGATTTTACAAGGCTAGATATAACAATATTATGAGTTTTTGTGCTAGGAGTGCAACCTCGAACCTGCATTTCTTCGTATAGATCAAGCACGAGTTTGATTTTTCTTGATTTTCCGAAAGCATCAAGTAACAAGTTGTATGTGCCCACATCTGGCGTACACCCGGAACCTTTCATCTCCTGAAAAAGATTCCAAGCCATTTCCTGGAGACCAATGTCCAGAAGCCCTGCTATCAAAATATTGTAGACTTCCACAGTTGCACGGATGTTGTACTTTCTAATCCTTACAAAGAAGTTATGTGCTTCAAGAATCTGTCTTCGTTTGGATAAAACCTTGAAAAGGGGAACCAAAAGTGAGTCATCTTGGCATAGTTCAGTCGATATCAATCTCTTGGCTAATGTCATAGATTTATCAATGTTGGCCTGAACAATAACCCCACTCATCAAATCCTCCCAAAATCTCCGATCAACTTGATCTCCACATTGAACTACAAAAACCCTAATTATACTCAGAGCATCCTCAACCCTAGAGTTTTCAACTATACCAGGAACAAGAGTACATACTGTGACGGAATCAGGATAGAGCATTTTCCTCATATAGTGGAACACTAAAAATGCATCACTTGCTCTCTTCTCGGCAATTAGACCGTGAATGAGAGTATTATAAGTCACCACATCCGGGAAGCAATTCATTTGTCTCATTTTGTGAAAAATCTCCATCGCGTATTTAACCTCCCCGTTTTTGCAGAGACAATCAAGAAGCGTGTTGAAAGTAACTGTGTTTGGATTACAGCCATTTTTCATCATAGCAGTGAAAAAATTTACCGCATCTTGAACTCTACCTTCTTTCCTCAATCCCGATAATAGCGTGTTGTAGGTTACGACTGACGGAGCAAGCTTAAGATCAATAATTCTCCAGTACATTTTCCATGCTTCATCGGCTCGATCAACTTTGTAGAGCATATCAATCAGGGAGTTAACGACAGGCACATCAAGATCGCACCCATCTTCAATCATCTCTGAAATTAACTTTACAGCATCGTCGATCCTGCCTGCCTTACTATAACACTTCATCATCATGTTATATGTTATAGAATCGGGAACCATTCCGCTCTTTCGGATTTCATTAAAAACTTTTTTAGCCTCCTTAAGCCTCCCAGCCTCAGCAAGACTATACAAGGAAGCATTGCAAGCAACAATATTCGGCACAATTCCCTTAGTCTTCATGTTTTCAAACATTTGCACGGCTTTATTAGATTTTCCCGATTTCCCAAAGTAGTCTATGAATAGAATGTAGGTATACGCAGTCGGCTCAGCGCCAAGAGAGCCCAAGTTCTCAAAGAGATCTAGTGCTTCATCCAGCCTATTTGCTCTCAATAGACCGCCAATCACGGTGTTGTATGTATGAAGATTTGGCAAGATTCCTTGTTCTCTCATTACGTCTAATTGGGCAAACGCTTCTTCAAATTTTCCCAATTTTGAAAGCGTATTTATGAAAATGGTATGAGTTACAACATCAGCGTCATAGCCATCAGTTTTCATTTGACTCCAAAGCTCTTGCACAGACTCCAAGTCTCCGGAATCACTATATTTGTCCATCAGAGTTATGTAAGTTACTCTATCGGGTTTTTGACTACTATCTTTCATTTTCAGAAACAACGATTTAGCATCATCGAGTTTCCCAGAAGCACAAAGAGAATCAATGAGAACTGTATACGTCACAACGTCAGGACCACACCCCTCTTCATCCATTCTTTTCAAAATTTCATAAGCCTTGTCAATTTTCCCAGCCCTCCCAAGAACTCGTATACATATGGTGAAAGTGTAAACATTTGGCCTCAATCCCAAAGTTTCCATCTCTTTTAGTAACCCCATTACCGTTTCAGTATCCCGCCGTTTCCCAACTGCAACCATAAGCGCAGAATACGTCTTGAGGCTCGGCTTATGTCCTTCTTTGACCATTCTTCTATACACATCCAAAGCCTCCCTGCTATGTCCAGACTGAAGAAGCAAATGTATCAACCCAATATATGAATACGCATTCAGAACGAACCCACTAGACCTCATTTTACCGAGCGCAAACGGAGCTTGCCGAATTCCTCCCCTTACATCTAACTCTTTAAAGATTGTCAAATATGTCGTTGTATCCCTGTTAATTATCTGCTTCTGCATCGTATCAAACACAAAGACCATATCGTCTACCCTCCCTTTCACCCTTAGAAACTCAAGCATGTAGTTACAAGTTGCGGTTGTATGGACAATGTGGGGTATATCCGCAATAGACTTGAAGTAATCAAAAGCCTTGTTGGGGTCAGAAATTGACCGTAAAACCTCAACTATCCTTTCAGAAGAAACATTGTTTTTTGGCATGTCATTAACCGTAAAAACCTCATCTGAACTTCCGATCAATGCCCTACAAGATACTTGTATACTTCTATGTCTTCTCCATTTTACGATTAAAATCCTACCACGTTGAGGATGTATATCTCCTAAAGAAGCAACACACATCTTAACGGAACAACAAAGGTTTAAAGATGTTGTAGCTTCAATATGACTAGCAACGTTTTCTCTGCAGGTGAAATCAAGTGAATTTCAGCGAAAGTATCCAAATTAACTCATGAATTCATAATATCCATAAAGAAGGAACTTTTAAGGTAGAAATAAATAATTGGGACATACACATTCCTTATAGGCAAATTTACAGCGTTTGCCAGAACTATTTGCCCCATCTTGTGTGGTTCGTTGAAATACAGCACATGCCTGATACTCAAGCCTGATTCAGAAGTCATCGAGGTAAGACTGATGCAGAAAACAAATGGCCTATGATACTACTCTTATTACTAGCCGCATATAACCGTGTCACAATGTCGCCTACCCTTCATCCCCTACCCAAGCCCAAGCCCCACAGCTCTAAATGAATGCATGTCCGATACTTCCAGCCAGCAGTAACATGCTCTGTAGCAAATAGCAGAAATCCTAAGACCAAGCCCTACAGCTCTAAAACAGTAACAACATTACCCCAATATTTCATGAGCTTCCACAAATGGCAGAGTATGAGGGGTCGGATGTATGCAAGCTTACCCGTGGTGCTAACATCAGGAGAGTGTTTTTCTGAGTGACCCATAATGAGAAGTTCGGCACATAATGCTACTTCACAATTAAAAGAAACGCAGTCAGTTTAGTAAGACATTACCAAATACCAATGTTACTCCTACTCGGCTGTAACTATCAGCCACTACAAGGTGTCAGAGGGTAGAATACAGTTATTTTCCGCAAAGTTTTCAACTTTTTGGTCTAAAATGAAGTGTCAAAATGTCGAACACTTGCAATACGCGATCAAAGTGAAGTGCCGGAGAACAATGCCAAATAGGCAAATACCATACATCCCAAAATCCGACTAAACCCCATAACAATGAGTGCTTAAATACATCATAATAATCAATCATCCCCAATAACATATTGCAGAAAATAAAGCAAATTCACCAAAGAACAAGAAATAGTACAACTCAATTACCAAATTACATGATTAATTATCAATGCTAAACTCAAACCCAGTTCATAAAATTAGATAAAATCAACATCAACAGTAAGAAAAAAACTCACATGAGGTAAATGTAAAACCTCCAAAAAAGAAATTAATTTACATAATAACATACAATTTTTTCTTAGAATTAAGTTATTCAACAAAATTAAAAGAAACCCACTTCAGTTATGAATCAAAAAATGCAATTTTAAACTAGAATCACATAATTGAGGCAATACATAAATATAAATTGGGCAATATTTGAATGAAAGTGAAAAGATAAGAGCTAAAACCAACAACCTTATCTGCAATTGGAAGAAAGGAGTGAACTTTATGCAAATTGTTGAGAAGATTAATGGTGAATTTGGGGAAATTAGTGAAATGTGTGAGTGTTAAAGAGATTAGAGTGAGAGATAAAAGAAGGAAGAGAAGTGGCGGGGAGTTGGATTATGTTTTTGATAACTTGTAGTAATCCTATTGGATTAACTAACCAATCCGTTTCGAGTAAGACAGTTTTACACAAGTAGATTCACGGTCTATTAAATTTTTTATCGGGGAACTGTTTTACCATTTTTTTATAAATAAGAAAAATATAGGTCTGATTAAACATAAAAATGTGTGTTTATTATGTATATATGTATTACTCCGTACAAAACTAGAGTTATTTTGAGTAACGATTAGTAACAATAGAAGGGTAACTAAAAATAATGAAAAGGTATCTCTAGGCTTTTTTATATCTGTATGTATTCGACTAGATTATCATTAGTACACGGTTTTCTAATTCATTTATTTGATGAGAAAGTCTTATGTAAAACGGTTTTTTTTTTTTGCAAAACCAATAAATAAAAGGTAACATAAGTTACATAACTAGTTAGCTTAGGAATGTTTAAGCCTATTAACTACCCATTTTACACCAATCATTGTGTACAAGTGTACAACCTACATTTCCTTATTTGACAATTGACATACACACTTGATTCAAAAGCAAACAAAAACTATTGACGGAGCATAACATTATAATCAATGGTGGAGATAGGGGACTAGCAGGGACACTCAGACCCCCGGCAGATGAATTTATCAAAATTTTTAGTTAAACTTTTCGATTATGCATTTTATAATTTGTCATTCGACGTTCTAAGTTCAAACCCCGCTTCGCCCCTAATTATAATCTCACCTTTTTCATCACCAACATAAAATTTGCCAAACTAAGAACACCCCAAAAACTCAAGCACAACAATCTCCAAAACCAATGAAAGCAAGCTCTCTATTACACCCATTACCTTCACCATTAATATCATCATCACCTTCACCTCCATTAATCTCATCCCTTTTTCACAAATTCCACTCTTTCAAACCACCATCTCCAAACCCTCCAATTTGCTCTAAAACCCTACATAAACCCAAAACACCCCTCTTTCTAAAACCACCCATTTACTCAACACAATCATCACACCTTCAAACCTTCATAACATGGGCTAAAAACCTAATTACATCACTACAACCAACTTTTACCGATTTTGACTCATCCATACTTCACAGAGAGCTCAAATGGTTCCTAGACGACGCGGTCGAGGACCCATTAGTAATTTCCCAACCATTAGAAGGAATTCAGGGTAAAGTTGTTAATTTGAGGGAGAATTTGGATACAATGTATCAACTTTGGGAGGATAGGATGGTGAAGAGAAGACCTTTTCAGTATATTGTTGGGTGTGAGCATTGGAGGGATTTGGTGTTGTGTGTTGAAGATGGGGTTTTGATTCCTCGGCCCGAAACTGGGGAAATTGTTGATGTTGTGGAGGGTTTGGTTAATGGGATTGATGGGGGAAATGGGTTGGAGAAAGGTGGGGTTTGGGCTGATTTGGGAACTGGGTCTGGTGCTCTTGCTATTGGAATTGCTAGGGTTTTGGGTGGTGAAAGTAAGGTTGTTGGTGTTGATGTTAGTGATGTTGCTGTTTCTGTTGCTAAGTATAATGTGGAGAGGTATGGTTTGCAGGTTAGTGATTTGATGTTTTATTAGTTTTTGTGATTGGATTTTAGATAATGATTGAAATTGATGATTTGTAGTATATTATAGAGCCCTATTGAGTATTATAATTGCCCTATACGGTTTCAGATGATGATTTATGTTAGCCGACCCCAAATCATTTTGGGACTGAGGCTCTATTGTTGTTGGTGGTGGTGGTGATGTTGATATGAAATTGATGATTTGGTAATGAGTACTGAGTAGATTGGGGGTTCATCATTTACTCTCGTCTTGATCATTTGTTTATCTTTTGTATTCTTTGTCAGAAGTATTTTAATTAGATCTAGTAGACAAATGATTGAGACAAAGACAAAGGCAGTAGTATTTGTGGTTTGATTATATTGTGGAGTGACTTGGTTTGGAGGTTAGTAATGTGGATGTGGATTTTATCTTGATTCTAGCTTGATTGAATGTGAACACAAAGGTAAGTTTGCATACATCTAATAGTTTTTGTGATAGAGTATATATGTTGTGATCGAAATTGATGATTTGGTAGTGTCTAGATTAGTGGTTTGTCATTTTATTGTTATGATTTGATTATGTTGTGAAGTGACTTGGTTTAGAGGTTAGTAATGTGGATGTGGGTTAATCTTGATTCCTGCTTGGGCGTACCTTAACATAAAGATAAGATTGCATACATCCAAACCCCTTACTCTGTTGAGGTTAGTAATGTGGATGTGTATCTATCTAGATTGCAGATTTTCAACTTGATCATATGTTGAGCAATAGCCTCCGTCTGGTGTTTACAAAAGGGTAAGGTTGTGTGCATCCGACCCCCTTACCCCACCGTTGATGGGAGACCTTGAGGTGCTGGGGTAATTTTGTTGATGCAACTTGATCGTATGTTACTAGAATAAGTGAAGTATGCTAGATTGAGAGGTTTCCTTGCCAATCACTAGGGACCTTTTATATTCTCACATGACTAATGTAGCACACCTAGTCTTTAGCTCAGACCATATGAAAGCAGACGAGTAACCCATAGAGAACGTTGTTGTCTTTAGAATAATTCTGACGTTGAATCTCTGCCATTGTACTATTTGGCGAAAGATGTGATGTAAAGATTCAACCTTTAGGCAAGCTAGTGGCCTTAGAAAGTAGAATAGCAGATGAAGATCTACATTATGATCTGATAGTAACAACTGAAAACAGTAGCAGGTGGAATGTATACAAAGATCGCTACTTTATGCTGATTGTAGATGTAAAGGACAGGCTTTAGGTTAAAAAGATAGATTTTGAAAGAAGTATTAGTCATGGTTTCGCATATGGCCTAGATTTTGGTTTGTTTTATAGTGACTTAAGGGGTTAGGAACGTGGACATGTATTTGTCATGATTCCACCTTGATTGAATGCTATTATACCACTAAGGCTACATAAATTTGATCCCCTTACCACCAAAGGCAGGCCTTTGAGGCACTGAATACTTTTGTCGATACTGATCAATTAGATACGTAAAGCAATGAATAGATTGGTAGTGGATGATCAAAACATATCTGGGTATGAAATGAGTATAATCTTGAGTCACAAGGTTTCGAGGTCAGTTAGTTGGGTATATACGATTAGGCCATGCACGGATGACAAATGTATGGACATCCCGTGTACTTTTACAATTTGTTTTTAATATGTAGTGACATGATTTGAAAATGAGGAATGTGGAATGGTTGCCGCTTATTTATATGTTGGAGCATGGAAACTGAAAGTATATACTCCGTATTTTTTTGGTGTAAAGGGAGCCACAAGAGCGAATTTGATGCTGACGAGGTTCGAACCCAAATCATGAGTAGCACCGCTCATGTCTGCAAACTGAAAGTATATATGACTATGATGGTCTTAGTCTGACCACACTTTGATGGTATAGCTTGACTCTAGATTGGAATGATTGTTAAATATATTGTAAATATGTATGAGTAGCTTGATTCATTGTTGGAATTCGAGAATTCTGTATTAGAATAACCAATCAGAGTATGCGTTTGTATGCTATGACGATCTTGAAACCTGTTGATCAATTGATCGGACATACATCGTTAATTGTATCAGGATATAATAGACATAAGGAAAGGGTCTTGGTTTGATCCCATAATGGAGTTTGAAGGGCAACTTGCTGGTCTTGTGAGCAATCCGCCTTACATACCAAGTAAAGATATGGATGGACTGCAAGTCGAAGTAGGCAAACATGAACCTTGGCTTGCACTGGATGGTGGCATAGAGGGCTTGGATTATCTATCTTATCTTTGCACAAAGACGTCAACAATGCTCAAACCCGGTGGTTTCTTCGCTTTCGAGGTATGCTTATAACAATACAAAGAATTGAATCCCATCAACATCATAATCTCCCTTGTGGCTCTCGTTTCACCAAAAAAAAAAGAATTGATTTTATATATATATATATATATATGAAATAGTGCTGATGCTGTTCTTGTATTTTTGGGTGAACAGACTAATGGTGAAGAGCAATGCAAGATTCTGGGAGAGTATCTAGAAAATGAGAGTGGAGGTAACATCAGTAATGTAAAAATTGTATCGGATTTTGCTGGTGTCCCACGTTTCGTTACTGGTCACCGCAGAAAAACTAGATAGCTTGGATCGTTTTTGAACCCTGACAAGGTAAGACGCTACTTGAATCTCTCGTAGAATCGTAGGTCATTATTGTTTAATTACATATACTCAATGTACCATGGTTACTGTTGAAATTTGTGATTCATTCTTAGCTTCATAAGCACTAATTTTACTCGTCAACTGTTCTATCCTAAGAGTTACTGTAGTAAATACGCATCCTTAAAGAAATTTACAGTTGATCATGTTAACAGTGATATAAAAACGCAATATAAATCGAGTCGGAAAATAAGGGTGAGAAAATGAGAAAGCTCTATTTTAACATTGCATTGGTCGGTCCGTATATATTTAGACAGACAAATAGTAAAATGTAATGTGAACATTGCATGATATATCCCGAAAATTAAGGTAAGCTATTCACCTAAATACGATATCATACCAACGAATGTCGATGTTTAGGATATTAGCACAAGTATTCGCAGCCACACCACAATAAGGTCGGGAAATCAAGATATCTGCAGTATGCATTCGTATTGGGACCATGCCGTTTGAAGCATTCCGCTTTGCAAGGATCGTCAAGTACCTTGGCACCATCACACAGTGGTGTGATCCATGGGTATGACTCATCGCAAACCTTAGCCTCTGCCCTCATCTTCACGCTTGCCTCTTCTACTTCGAAATCAAAACGAAAACAGAGTTAATAATTGATCTTATACATTAATACAATTGTTGAAGAAGAGAAATCCACGACCCTATAAAAATAGTCGAAGAAGCACGTCTCCTTGGACCGAAGTTTTTACGGTGTTACGTAAAATAAAAGTATACCTGATACGAGAACGATAAGTACCATCCATAGACAAAAAGCTTTCCACATCTTAGCCATTGTTGTCTAGGGTTACCAATGAAAAAATAATTGCTAATGAAGTTATGAGTGGCATATACCATTGGCTTGCCATATATATACAAGAAGAGTTTTACGTACAGTAATTTTTTTTAACCCAACAGATTACACTTCAAGTAATAGAGTAAAGTAAGTAAGTAACTGGTACTTTCTCCCCATGTTCTTCCTGTGGTCCTGCCATTATTATTTATTATGTTATTGAAATAGAAAAGCAGAAAAAATTTGAAATTTTTCTATAAATAAACATTACATTAATGTTAATGTGAACTGAAATGTTTTTCTGATGTTAACCTGTAATGTAAAGTTAGGAAATAAACGAGTCCTGGTTTATACTATATTAATGTAAGACGATTTTACACAAGACTTGTCGAAATGCATGGAATTTCTTGGAATCAGATTAGCACAAAATTCTACTGTTTTAGCAGTAAATCATTGACTTAATCGACCACAAAACGCCTGTACAAAAACAAGGAAACACTACGCTACCTTCGTGTATATATGTACGACTTAAGGCTTGGAAACAAAACACTCGATGCATGATATCTCGTACAATGAATTTTAAACACTCCTATCGTAAACTGCTGTAAAAGTCGTCTGCGCGACACCAGTAGAGGCCCCAGAATTGCTGGAGGTTGTATCTTTGCCAGTAGATGCAGACGCGTCATTATGTGAATCCCGAATTTTCAGTTCAGAAAAATCAGATATTAAGCCTGGCATTGTTATTACCATGTTGTCTATATTGATTTGACCTGATAGCATCTTTACGACAGTAGACATGGCTGGCCGAAGTTTAGGGGCGTCTTGGGTGCATAGAAGACCTATCTTCAGGAAGTTGCATGCCTCTTCTGCGTCATAGTCTCCATTTAAAAAATCATCCACCATTACAACAAGCTCTCTTTGCTGGTAGTGTTCCCATATCTGCCACATAATTACTCTTCTATAAGATTTTCAGGCTCTTATCTAAAAGGATTGTAAAAAATATTACTCGTAATATTTACAGGGTCACGTATGAGCACACACAGTGACACAACGCGGCGATGTGGACTATAAGCTCCTGTTTTCTTAGACAAGAACCTTCTAAACTGAAGTCTGACCCCGATAACAGCAAAACATCCATAACACACCTGACCTGCTCAAACCGAAGTACACAACACCATATACCCAGAATGACTTGATATAAATTCCAAACTAACCCGACACAAGTAATCCTCCTCCATGTTTTGACACCTATGAAGGTAGCCATATTACACGGAAATAATCTAATGTGACCATCAAGCACTACTATACCCGTCAAACGAGTCAAGCGGGTTTGCTTTGGGTTTGGTCTGATCGGGTCGAATCATTTTCGGGTTTAACAAAATTCTGGTCGGGTCAATTCGCTTTCAGGTGATGTTCGAGTCGGATGTTATCAAGTGATTAAGTGATAACAGGGTCAATTTCCAACAATAAACATTCGGGTTGGGTCAATTTGGGGTCGGGTCAAGTTAGGGTCCTCAGTTAGGGTGTAGGGTTGGGTTATTCGGGCTGGATCAATTTTGTAAGATCTAAGCACAACTAGCAAATAGCAATGTTGTTTCATTAGTGCAAGTACTGGTAAGGTTTAAGATTCAAATACCCGCTCAAGAAGGTATCGTTCTCCATGAGGCAGTCTCATGTTTGTGTTAGATCTTCCGCATACTATTTCCAAAAGGAGAACACCAAAACTATAAACATCTGCTTTCCGCGTCAACTGGCCTCGAACTGCATACTCTGGAGCCAAATAGCCTCTGTAAAGAAACCGAAATTCTGTGAGATACAAACTCAATTGTCAATAATATCATAGCACAAACTAGTCATATCTAAATAGGCAATGGGTTCCTGCAATAGATTAAGCTTAGGAGTTAGGAGTACAACTACACTTACAGAGTTCCTGCGACCCTCGTACTGACATGAGTTGCATTGGGTGGCATAAGCTTCGCAAGACCAAAATCAGAAATTTTCGGAGTGAGATCTTTGTCAAGCAGAATATTGCTTGCTTTTATGTCTCTATGCACTATATGCGGACGCACTTCTTCATGGAGGAAAGCAAGTCCACGCGCTATACCAATGGAAATATTTCTACGTGTTCGCCAACTAAATTCAATGTTGCATTTCCCATTGCCTACACGTTTTGAAGGCTTTAAAGGTTACAACCAAAACCAAATGGCATCAAAAGGAACGATGAGAGTATTAACACAAATAAAATTAGCTACCTAGTAGAGTTTGTGCAAGGCAGTTGTTTTCTAGATAGTTGTACACGAGTATCCGATGTTTCCCTTCTACACAACAGCCATATAACTTAACTAGGTTTTCATGTCGAGTCTCCGAGATAAGCTTTATTTCTGTCAAGAACTCACGAACTCCTTGCTTTGATTCAGTCGACAGAACTTTTATAGCAGCAAACCTTCCATGTTTAAGCTTTGCCTACACAGAAAAATATTTAAACATAAATACGCTATAACCTCGAACAAGTTTAGCCAGAAAGATTTTTTTTTTGCTACTAGTATTTTATCATGAGAGTTGCAACCTTGTACACAGGCCCAAAGCCGCCTTCTCCTATTTTATTTATAATAGAAAAATCATCGGTGGCTGCTCTTAGTTCTTTGTAGCTAAACAATTGAACATTTTGAACTGCTGCAAACTCTGTCACAAAGAAAAAAAACGAACACAAATGTTACCATAAGAATTCAAGCAGTGACGGATTTTGGAGTAAACAATAAGGGAGGCTAAGGTTTAATCTTTTGACTTTAGGCTGCATACTTAAAACTCGGTCAGTGGGTCAAGGGGGCCGATTAATAATTTTAACAGTGTAATTTTAAAACAAGCGGGGGGCAGCCCCCCTCCCGGCATAACCCAAGGTGACAAGGTCCTCCATTGAATTCAAGGATTAGAAGTAAAAACAATGCAGCCAATAGTAAAGTCTCGGAAAGCATGAAACCATACAAGTAAAATCGTGTATTTAAATTTCTTGTATTGCTTACCTTCATCAACGGCAGAAGGCTCTTCTCCTTTACAGCAAAAAATAGGGAAACGAAACATAACTAAACGGAGTAGCTTGTACCAAGATAATTCCTTAATGCCAAAAATCCCTCCGATAAAATCACCCTAAAGTCCTGCAAAACAGAAATCATACAAACTATTAAGACGTAAAACAGAAATACGTGAATGTATTACTGAGTAATCATTTAAGAATTCAATTATTTTACACCAAACATCAATTCAATATGGATTGACAATAAACAGGGAGGAGCTATCCTAAAACTCGTTTTGAGCAGCGAAACTTCTTCAATCAATCATGTGGAAAGACGGTAACTTTCTGCAAGCTCATCAAAAAAATACATGTTCCCCTATTGCTCCATTACCTTTTAGATTGGTGGTAGCTCCAAAAAATTACAAACTCACAATCTACTTAAAGAACAATTAATTTAACATGAAATTTGCAAAAGCAATTCCACAAATGATCTTAGCTCCAAATAGTTTATAAAGCCTCAATTATCTTTAGTCAATTTCTAAGATTCTTGTATAAGTCAAGATAATGATTGGACGTCGATACCACCCTCTCACATATATAATGTTAGCCATACACAATGAAGAGAAAATTGTCTAGGACCTATCATGTCCATGAGAGATGGTGGTCTTGAAACTCAGTAATCCGCGCAATCTCAATTTCCCAAGTGGAGCATATTTAATATGGCAAATTCTCGTTTAAGATATGCATATCCGTTTTAAGCTTAAAACGGGTTAAATATAACCATAAGGCACGAATTAGACAAAATCAAAATGCATAGTGAAAAGCAAAGTATTTGTCCTAGATGCCCATGCTAGCTGATATTTGACCCGTTTTAAGCTTAAAACGGATACCTCTGCCTTTAGTAAGACTAACTTAATCAATATGAACAAAGCATTCTTCATGAATATCCTCCATAGACATAATACAACAAAGAACAAAGCTTTTTGCTAAAAACAACAACAACAAATTAATGCTAAAAACCATCAAATGTAGCAAGAAATTAACCCTTAAACTCCTAAGATCTATAAATTCAATCTCCTTCACATCACAAAACCTCAAAAAAATAAGAACTTTATGACAAACAATGCAAACAATCACCATTTTATAAAATTGTGTTAAAGACATTTATTATTCACCATAATTATAAAACAACCTTAAATAATACAATTATTACACTATGTTTTTAACAAATGGGTGATTAACTGATTAAAACCCAACAAATATCAAAACTTTAATCATGAAAACCCTCAAATTAAACCAAAATAGAAACAATTATGTAATCCAAGATTAAAAAATTACCTCTTTAAGAAATCCCAAGTGTAAAATGACTCAATAAAACCTTTGGTCAACGGATAATTAGAGAGAGAAAGAGAAAAAGAAGAGCTTGGAAAACTAGTTAGAGAGAAGATTAGGTACAAATAGTTAAAATATTCTTTGAAACAACAGTAGTAGTATAATATAAAAATTACAACAGGTATAATAAATAAATAAAATACTCATTAGAAAAGAAAATACTTAGGAGCTAAAGTATGAACAAAGGTTAAACATGTGTGTTTAACACTGAAATCTAGGACAAGTCAACGTTGGGATGCGTGTTTAGCGGCATCGGTTCTCGGAACGTTATCCGTCACAAGCTGGAGACGAGTCAATTAACGAGTTAGACGAAAACAAAGTTGCTAGATACTAGCAAATTATTTGTCATATGTAATCAGGTGGGGTAGTATTTGTCTCGTCATACTTTTAAGACGGATATATCAGTCTTAAGGGATACCTATTGTATAATTTAAACCGTCGTAAATGCTAATTTGTTAAATATACATGAACTAATCTAGGCCAATTCGTATAAAAAACACGTATCAAGGAAGGTCAATTCGTTTAATTCATATTAAATTGACCATTTATCAATTTTTTGTGGTTGTACTTGTTTTGTTGAGATAAAACGATTTGAAAAAAATAAATAAATAACACCTAGATTGTTTAAAGTTTTTTTTATTCTTAATTGTCTTTTTTGTCCTAACTTAAATTGTTGTTTAATTATCATTTAATTAAATATACAAAAAAAATCATCAATTCGCTCATTTAAAGTTTTTTTTTTCCTTTTTCCCGTTAATTCATTGCTAATTTAAGTATTTTTGTCTCCCAGCTAGTATTTCTTAAAATGAAAATATCCGTCTTAATATTTAAACGGATCAACTCTTTTAATTTACCCTATGCATTTTGTTGTTGTATTATTCATCCCGCATGTTCATGTCTAATTCGTCTCACACTTACGACCGATATACCTGTCAATTTACCTTTTTTATAATTTATACTTCCTATGTCATTGATAATTGATTGAGTGTACGAGTAGTACAAAAAGTTAGAGAAAAGGACAAAAATGGATAGAGAAATTGACATGAGATGAGATATAAAAATTCTCTATTAATTAATATTGACTAATAAAAAATTGACAATTTTGTATTTTTTACAACTTGCGTTGATGGATTAGTTCTAATCTCATTTGCATTGTGCACGTGCCACGTAGTACATTATTGTACATATATTGATTTGGTGATTCAAGTGTGGTAGTTGTTTACCAAAACATAAAAGTCAAGTCAATTGACTAAATGGTAATACACGTACGAACTTTTTAAAGTTTTTTATTTTTATTTTTATTTTTACTTGGTGCGAAAGTTTGTTGATGTCCTTAGCTTCCTCGTCATTGCGCGTCTGCCATTATGTCACGTTTTAAAGTGGTAGTTTGGGAACAACACTAGTCGAGTGGTGGGGTCGTTTTGTGTCGCTTTGTTGTTGAGTGGTGGTAGATGGTTCAAGGTAGTGTGAAATTAGAGATGGAAGTGGGGTTGTGTCTGTCCACAGTGCTAGGAGAAGAAAATGGCATTGTCCAGATACGGGAAGGTGGGATTTGTGCCGGTTAAATGGGAATTGCGGTCCAGACATGGCCCATGGCTTGTTGTGTCGTGTCGTGTCATGCTTGAGAGTGCCCTATTCAAATCCTACATTATAGTCTTATTTCTTCATGGTTTGAGTGTGCCTAAATGTATAGTGCCCAAGTGGGTCGTGTCATGCCTGATTGCCTGGGCTAGAGTGCTAGACCACAGTCTTTTTTCTAAAAAATTGGCTCAGACACGTTCCATGGCGCGTCGTGCTGGGTCATGTCAATTCTGTGTCATGCTAAAATGGGTCATGAGTTGTGTTAGGGCGTGCCAGCTCAACGCCTACGTACCCACTTTCATTTCTAGGTGAAATTAAGAGTATACTTCATTTGTCCGGTTGAATTCTTTACATTTGCTTTATACATGTATATCAATACTCTTTTTTCTTGTGTTCATATTTTTAGTTACGGAGTACATTTGTACATGTTACATCACACTTCCGCTCAAGTCGATCCTGCAATTCGGCTAAAAATTATAAAAGTTTGATATTAATAATGAACTTCGTAAGATAATTCAAACAAAATCTCGCACGACTATCTTTTATGGTATATATTATAAATAGTGCCCAAAAGACAAACATAAACATTTCCATAAAACGGATGAAGTAATATGTTAGTTGAGTTTCTCCCCAACCAATTAGCTCGACTAAATCAAAATGAGATAAAATTAAGCCAGAAAGAATATGACTTAAGTCTTAACGGTTCCGAAAATTAAACATTGCTAACAAAGTTATTTCATTTATTCATATCCAACAACTTATGAATCAAATAACCCAAACAAGAAACTAATAATTCCACACTTCAACAACAACTTTAGATCACACTCTTCATCTTTGTCTTACCAAAACCAACATGACTACTTCAATTGCTCCCAAAGTTGCCATCATTGGTTGTGGAAGTTAAGTCCTTTTATATTCTTTAAAAGTTAAATTAACTTAAAAATTATTTGTTTTAATTAATACATAATTCTATTAAATTACTACTAATTGAATTTTTATGTTATGAATTTTATGATGATTAGTATCAGGAGCAGTATGTGCATCAACATTAGCCAAAAATGGAGTTCCTGTCACTATTTTTGATTTGGGTAGAGGCCCAGGTGGCAGAATGTCTCAAAGAAGGTCTTCCTCTAATTTAATCTTAAAAAGATTCCATTTTTATTTTAATTATATAACAAATCAATTATCGGGAAATGGAGAGAATCTTTACTCGATCTTGGGTTATGTAAAATGTGTTGGAATTGTTCCCCAAACCCAATCGTTACGTAACTTTAAGTACTGAACCTAAATGGTCACACAGTTACGGGAAATGGAGAGCATCTTTACTCGATGTTAGGTTGGATTGTTGGTTATCTTTGTGTTACATTATTATTGTGATAAGATGGATGTTTTTAGAAATATTCTTATGTTGACTGCTGCAATTTTGGACTATATTTTATTTTTGTTTTCCATTATTAGTCTATGTTAGCTTAGCTACAATATATGGGAGAAGGTGTTGACATTCAAAGATGTCAAAATGTCAAAATTCAATAATTTGTGTATCTTATGTTCACATTATGGATGGTCAAGAGATTGATTTATGTAATGCAAATTGCATATGTATTATTTTTATATCAAATTTTGTAAAGATTGTTAGTTTCATAGTTGTGGTTGGTAAAGTTTGAACCTTTTTAAATTGTTTTATCTGTTATCTGCTTTTGTTGATGAATAGTATATGATTGTTTGATGTTTGAGTAGAAGGTTTCAAAGCCAATAGAAGAAAAAAATGAAATTATGAATATTAAAATTAAAGAATGTAATAGAATTTCACAAATTCTCATTGAAGACGGACTCATTCTGTCTTCAGTTTAACGACAAATGTAACCATGTGACAAACACCCAGTTATAGCTTAGGAAATGTTAATGGTTACATTTGTAGTTAAACTGATCACATTGACCCGTCTTCAACTGAACATGGAAATGATACGTCTTATATGAGACTTAGTGATAGAAGTTACTAATGTCTAAGACCATCATGTAATTTACGGTCAGGCTGCGCTTAAAACCCGAGGTGGGATTTTGTGGTACGAGATAGGTTGGTGATTTAAGGCGTCTTTGTTGTAACTTTTGGCTGAAACTGTGTGTTGGATTCTCCTGTGGCTCGGAATTGTACGAGATGCTAAATAGGAGATTAAGTGGAAATTTGTGTTCTTTTAGAAGTTTTTTTGTATCATTGTGAGGTTGTTGTATTCTATGACTTTAGCTCCTGTCACTATTAAGTAATGTCGGCGAACTCTAAATCACTTTTAAGGGGGAGGACTGTAGTTAAAAGAAAAAAGTTAATGACTTTATAGGACAAGTCGTAACGATTAACTCGTAGCTTTATCTATCCGTTGTCAAATTATTTGCTTATGCCGAAACTCCCTAGATGATAGGATTTCGGCCAGTTTCTTTTTTAACCTGATAATATGCGTGTTATTTTAAATAGAGAAACTACTGAAGATGGTAAAAACCTGTTATTTGACCATGGCGCTCCATATTTCTCGGTGACAAACCCCGCCGTGTTGGATGTTGTTCATGAGTGGGAATCCAGAGGTCTGGCCGCAGAGTGGAAAGAGAGATTTGGATCCTATGATTGCTTCTCCAACAAATTTATTGATCATGACGAGGTTTGGTGTCCTCTCCGAGCATCTAGTCTGTCTGAAATTTACGACACAATGTTTCGTTCGTCAATGCATTTCTATTAGTGCATCTTATCCTCCTCTGGACTGCATTCCTATAGACTGCATTGGGTCCCAACTTTCAACATTGATCAAATACTTCATCCAAAATTACATGATGTTCCCATTTGGCTTTTAAGGTCAAATTCGTAAACCTTGACTGTAAATATTTAGACAGTTATGAAACATTACGATAAGATAATGTTATTTAAGTTTTTCTACAAAGAAATGTTTCATAAAAAAAGTATACTTTTTAACAAAAACAATAAGTAGTACGGAGTATATAAGAGCAAAGAAACATGGTCAAAGTGTCGCCTAAAAGATGGAGTATGTAATTATGGAAGGAGTATGTGGAATTTAAAAAAAAAAAAAAGTTTCTATCTTTGTAATCTGTTTGTGTTGTGGACAAAAATTTCAGGAATCATCAAGGAGGAGGTTTGTAGGCATTCCAGGCATGAACTCTATATGCAAAGGATTATGCAACGACCCTGGTATTCGTTTTTAATTGTTAGGTCATAAGTTTAGACGCGGCTTTTGTTCTGTCCTTATTAACCTTTTTTCCTCAGGCATTGAAAATAAGTTTGGCGTTGGTGTTGGAAAGTTAGAATGGATGGCTGATCAGAATTTATGGTCACTCATCAGTTTGGACGGTCAGTTTCTTGGGAATTTTGGCGGTTTGATAGCAACGGACAAGCTTCTAGCTGCTTCTGGTTTCGCCCATTTAAAAGGAGTCCCTCCGCCGATTGGTTAGTAGCTTTTCTTGTCAATTGACTGGGCATGTAGATGCACTGAAGAATTGAGGATAACTGGATAAAAGCTTATAACTTACGTTTTTTGGTGTCACTGTGCAGATATGAACGTGGCTCCGCAAATAGCATCACGGATGAAAGACCTTCCAGCCAGACCTTGTTTTGCTCTTATGCTGGCTTTCGCCGAGCCTCTACAATCTGTGAGAAATCTGAATACCACAAAGTCATCAACTTGTCGTAAATTTCTCTTAGTTACTCTTGTGGTTCGTTTCTAAAACTTGCACTGTTGCACACCAGATTCCTATGAAAGGCTTCTCGTTCATAAACTCCGAAATCCTGAGATCAGCCTCGTGCGACAGCAGTAAACCTGGTCGTCCTTCATCGAGGTTTGTGTCGTTGATCAATTTAAAATCTTAAATATCCACCATTTACCCTGACATATGGTTGCTTTAACCAGTGAGTGTTGGGTGCTTTATTCCACCGCGGAATATGCAAAGAAGGTGATAGATGAGTGTGACGCTGGGTTGAAAAAACCCTCAATTGCTACATTGACAAGAGTCGCCGAGGAGCTTTTGCAGGCATTCCGAAGCACTGGACTGTGTACGTCTCAGCCGTATTTTATGAGAGCTCACCGCTGGTGAGTTTCTAAACGGTTCCCTTCAATAATATCTATCCAGAAATATATGGAATATTCGTAGTTCCTCCGATTCTTATTTTCTTCCCATTTACTTTTTCACGGTCTCCATAACAGAACTTTAATCGTATTTTCCGACATGTATCTTTTTTTTTTGCCAAAAATGATATTTTCTAAAAGATGGTTTGATATAAATGTAACTATTTTAGTTTTATTTTTTGTTGATTTTTATTCTCCAATATGTTTACGGTCAAAGTTTGTCTTCACAAAGCAAAAGGGAAGAAAATAAAAAATGAAGGATGTAATACTTTTCGGTTGTAAATAATCTTCTCTAAAACCAACCAGTGCTTTGATGTCGAAAGTTTCCTTTTAACAGGGGGAGTGCTTTTCCAGCGGTGAGCATAGCCAAAGAAGAAAAATGCCTTTGGGACGCAAGCAAAAGGATGGGAGTTTGTGGCGACTTTTGTGTGAGTCCGAGTGTTGAAGGTGCCATAGAGAGCGGCTTGGCTGCTGCTTTGAAGTTGATCGAAATGTTCGTCCCGCACAATAATCAAAACACAGGCACAAAACTTTGATCTGCTACTCGGACTGTAAGGCCACCAGGTTATTCGGTTATCATCTACTCCTCGGCTTTGCTTGGAATTTGATCAAATGAGGAGGCCGTAAGGCTAAGTGTTGACAATTAGTCTCTCTTAAGATGATCCCTCATAACATTAAAACGGGCCAAATAGCATTCCACTTGCATAGATAGGACAAGTCTTATTTATAGTAGTTGACCCGTTTTAAGTTTAAGACGGATACTCTCATTTTAAACAAGAATTTGTGAAGCGTTGAAGGTGATTGAGTTGTTTTGTTCGTGTGTGTTGCCCAACAATTATCCGTCTTAAAGAAGAATTTGTGAAGCGTTGAAGCTGTATCGAATTGTTCTGTTCTTGTGTGTTGCTCAACAATCCCATTTCATGCCATCAACCACTTATACTTTATAGTACGAGCTTAGAACGTCGAATAAAAATGTCGCCATATTTTACCATAAAACCGACTCACCAAAATGTTCACGAAATGGGTCGGTATTCGATACTTTAGACTTTACAGTGACTACTACAGCTGTCGATTAACTCGATCTAAGTATATGTAAACTAGACAAATGTACAGTAATAATTTACAGTACTAGTTTGAGTACAGTCTGTCGTATAGGCATACTACTGGTGTAGCCGTGTACTGGTGTGTATGCATGTATGGCCGTATGGGGTGGGGCTCACCCTCACGCCAAGCAAAACTAAATCAATAAAAGTTAAAAAAACGAATGGGTCAGTACTTGGTATCCTCGAAAAGCCGAGACTCATTATAAACAGTGGTAGAGTGAGGCGTTACTGCGTGAGGGTTAGCAAAGGCGGTTGTATTCCTATAAAATCGTTTACTAGGTCACCCGACCAATTTTTTTTTACCTATGTTTTAGTCCTTCCTAAGTTTTGATTCCATCATCGCCTATAAGAATCATCTACAACAATGCTATTAGTTGAGCCTCCCTAAAGTTCGGGCCATTTTTTGGGTCTGTTATTTATCAAGTTATTTAGGGATAACGGTCAACTTCCAACAATAAACATTCATGTCAGGTCACTTTTGCCACGTCTAACTACACTTAAAAGTAGTACATTCAAGGTTCCCGAATTTGATATCAATGTGTTACATCTGATGCGCGATACATTCAGTGTACGTGTTTTGTACAATCGACAAGAAATTATGCTCAAACCCGGGCTCCGGCGTCTTTAGACGACAGTGCATCGAACAATGAGCTGGAGACATTATGCACTAATGTAGGTAATTTAGGTTTCTATTTAAGGTACTTCCTATAACCAAACCTAATTGAGCTTCGATCATTATGAACCCTAATTAATTATTACCACAGAAAAGTTAAACCAAATGGACAGAACCCTAATTAATTATAAATGAGTATATAAATGATAATCTAATACTAGTAATGTTTCCCCACATGCGTAACTTTAAAGCTTCAGAATGCTTAATGCCATCATTAAATGTATGCTACAAGATGCTGCATGGCATGCTTCCTTTATCCGTCGCCAACGATACAGCCAAGTCTTCATTCTAACACTTCCAAAACCTGAATTCCCGACCATAGCTGCTAAACTACGACAACAATGGTCCAACAGTAACTTACTAAAGCGAGAAGCGCACAATTCAGGTAGCAGGAGTTGATTGCTTACAGTAACAAATTCTGATGTGCGTAAACATGCATCATGCATTCCTGAGACAGTGAGACCAGCAATGGCGAAGTACATAGTATCGGTTTTGGTTGGAACGTGTAAGGGTTCAACACTTAATGGTAACAACCGAAGTCAGGGCTACAACACAGTTGACTCAACTACACAAGGTAAAATGATAAACATGGTGGTCCAGTTTCATACCAGCAACACAAAACCAAAACAAAAACCAAAAACAAATACTTCATTTTCTAATATCACTGTCAACTCTGTTACCAACCTTCTATCATTGACAAATGTGTGAGCAAGCTGCAGATTAAAATATCTAACATCTATTTGGTTTTCTTGTTACATCAACATTCACTTAATCACTTAGATGTACTCGGGGTCGCACAATAGCCCCGTGAAATGACCAAAGAATAGAGTTCAGATAATAAACATGCAGAGCTACATGAGAAATATCAACAAATGAGGCAATATGCTGTTAACAGCAGTGACGGAACCAGGATTTAATGTTAGGGGGCGAAAAACTTCAGCGGGGGCTAACATGTAATGTCATAAGACAAACTTGAAAAAAAAAAAAATTGAACCAAAAATCTCGGAATTTTTCATTTTACAGCGGGGGTGAGCGCCTCTGCGACCCCCTCTCGCTCCACCACTGATTAACAGCTTCATTCATTCTGAAAGCATTGCCAGACAAAAAGAAGCTTCAACAAAGAGCCTTGGAAACTAAGGTCGTTAAATGACGCCATATCATCACAATTACATCATAGTAACTGAAAACAGGCTTTTTCGGCCATTCATCACAATGCAGGATGAATAACATTCGTTGTCAATAGAGAAGAAGGTCAATATCACAGTTTAAGCGTAAAAGAAGCATTAAGAAGGAAATTTAGAGAGCAGAGCAATTAAAAAACAACTTTATTCCTTGTCAGTCGAACACCGAAAGTAATCACATACAGAATCACTATGCCTAAAATGCACACAAGAAAGAATGAAGACTGTGGGGGGAAGCCTAACAGTGGTAAACATACTACTATCTACACCATTAACTTCTGTATTACTAACAACCAGAACTGTTCAGCAAGTAAAAATGTAATTTTTGAAGACAAAAGCAGGAGGCATAAACCCAAAAAAAAGACGTTGAATCAGAAGAATGTGAAATAGGATGAACATTGAGTATCAATGTGAATGGCAAGAGGGTAGAGGTTGTACAATTGCTTGAGGATAAATTAGGGAGCATATTCCGTCTCTAGAGTTGGTTGAGTCCGTGTCACCATGGCAGCTGGAGCTTTTCCACTCCCTACCGATGTCATTCTAAGGGCCTCGCCAACCTCTGAAGCCTTCTCCATATGTGCCATTTTCTTCCGTTGTTGGTATTTTCTCAACCACGCTAACAACATTCCCATGAGTACCAATAGCAATACTCCGCCCACTACTGACCCGAGAATTATCCACATACTCTTCATATTCGTCTTCTTTTTCTTATGAGAAACCGCGGACGGACCATGCGCCTCTGGCGTCGGAGCAGAAGCAACTACCTCGGCCACTAAGGCGAAATGCCCTTCTTGAAATGTCGAGCATGTGTTTCCCGATCCCACATTGCTGAAATTGACACCTCCCTGAAGACTGAACGAAACACACATCGGTGTGGAGCCAATTGGGACAGGCTTCAAATCCGTAAAATGAATCGTCATTGGACTTTCAGATGCGGTGATGTCCAAGTGACGCGGGTTTGTGGCTGATAAATTGATAGCATCGTATGCTAGCAACCCGAGAATCGGAGCTAAGTAGGTATAATTCGGCAAAGGATAATATACACTTGACAAACTCCCCAAATTTTGATAAACCAGAACCAGCCTCTCCACATACGGCTGAACCACAACACCCTTCGGAATGTCAAACTCCTTAAACGAAACACCTCTTTTAAACAAACTACCACTCCTCAACCTCATTCCCGATACCTTAACCCCCGTCAAATTGGAAGGAACCGTGCCATCAAACACAACACCAGTTCTCGGATGAACAAACGCCTTATAAGCATAATCTTGTAAAAGAGCATCCAACGCAGGAGCATCGCCAGAATGCGACTGCTCTTGTCCAAAACAAGGCAACCATGGTGACATTACTAGCAACAAAACCGCCATGAGACTTCGAAAAAGAAGCCCCATTTCACACACTCGATACGAATTCGTCACCCTATTCACCAACCCCCCTCAATATATAATTTCCTCTCAAGATCTGCAAATAATTTCAACCCCTAAGATTTTTTCACATAATCCAAACAATAAATAAAACAAAAAAAAAACACTTGCTTTATTGAACTCTTCATAAATTATTCAATATGGGTATCTCTATGTAATGTGAATCTTTATATTCCAGCAAAAAAAACATCCAACAAACGGGTATTTTACTACAAAAGCATAAAGTTGAAAACATATCATTCTATAACATCAATTTTGCTTCTTTTTTTAGTTATCTTTAGAATCCTTCAACAAAGAAAACAACTTTAATTATCCCTCAATCTATTAATTAATCTTTTTTGGTGTATACCACCCAATATAATCCCGAGTTTTAACACTGCTGCATTACCAGAGTTCGGACTAATCTATTAATTAATCCTTTTTTGGTGTATACCACCCAATTTAATCTCGAGTTTTAACACTGCTGCATTCCCAAGACTCGGACTTACACAAAACCCAAATGCACAACAGATTAACTAGTAAAATTAATATAAAGAAACATTAAACAAAGAAATACACAATGTAGATAAAATGACTAAATCAAAAAAGTGGTGTTATTAACAAGGAATACCTCTGAGGAAAACCGGAACCCGAACCGAAACCCGAATGCATTTCGGATTAATAGAGTAAAATTCAATGGGAAAATGCAGGTAATTCTAAACCCACCATACTTTTAAGAACTGAAGTTTTAAAGGGTAATTAACAAAAACAAAAACAAAAACAAAAACAAAAAATGAAAAAACCCTAGTTTTGGGGTGTGAATAGAAATGAGAAATTGAAGAGTAAATAGATAATAAAAGGATAAAATTTAAGGGAAATAAATGAGGGTTTATAAATTAAAAATATTGAAAAATTGATAATTATAATGATAATTATAATAATGATAATAATAATTTTATACTCAATAAAAGTGAATTAAATTAAATAAATAAAAGGGAAATTAAGTGGAATGGTAGTAGATTAGGGTGATGTTGGTGAGATGGTGAATGAATAATGATTATTAAGAGAGATTTAGAGGAAGAAAAGAAGGAAGGAAAGAAGGAAGGAAGTGGAGAAGCACTTTGTTTGTTTTCATATAAGCAATGCCAGCTAAGTTAAGTGGAGTGGACCCTACAATCTTCACACTTACACTCACACTCACTTAATGACATTTTTTTATAAATTTTATAAAAAATATATAAAATTTATAAAATATAGGAGTATCAGTATGTCTTTCTTAAGACGGGTCAAATATTATACTGTTTGTATATATAAGACTAATATATTGTTTTTCTTTTGTGTTATACTTTATATACGAGATGTATGATATTTGACACGTTTTAAGATTAAGGTGGATTGTGTTGTCGTAAATGAGAACTTGGGTAGGAGTATAGTGTTATGCAATTGACATTAATAAAATGGAGAAAGGGGAGGAAAAGGAGGGGAGATGTGTATAGGATGCTTAGTTGTTGGAGTATTGTTGTTGGGATCACAAATGAACAACTCATCACAAGTTCACTCTTTTGCCACCACTCAAATAGTTGCCCTACTTGGTACTACCCATACTTTGTTATCTCTTTGGTTTTTTTAGGGAGGTTTTGATTTTGGTGGTGGTGTCGATATGGTAAATGGGTTACTCGGTTTGGATTGGTTCAAATTACATTGTTTCGAGTTTGTTAGAGCTTGGGTCAAACATGGTGGATCATGGTCAGGACGCGATAATAAGCATTCGATCAGGTATGTTACAATCAGGTCAATTGGGGTCGCTGGTCAAATTAAAGTAGTATGTTAGAGTACGGGTCGAGTTATTTGGAACGAGCCGTTGGGGTCGGGTAAATTTTGTCAGGTTTAGTCGGAAATAGAAGTTGTAGTTCAGCTAAAGAATTGTACCACCTGTTGGACTACAACTAATTATGATATAATTGATGGGTTGCTAATCGTGAAAACCACCCTTGATCCTTCATTATTTAGGTGTCATACAAATTGATATCGATGTCGAGAGGTGTAAAATAGTCTACATTACTCTAAATTAATGGTGTTTCACCATAATAAAATGCAAAAATACACTAGAATACACCAAGTTAAACTTGAAGCTTCCTTTTAAAAAAAATTGAGAACATTTTAGAGTGCTTACAAATAGTTATTTTCATGAAAAATTCAATAACTTTAGTTTTGAAGTTATCATTGTGAAAATATACTCACAATTTTAAAAATAATTATAGGGCATTATTAGATGGTACCGAGATTCAATACCATCATCTAACATGCTAGTATATAAAGTCTAGTATTTTTAATTAAAACTCAATCCTACCTACTTGTTGTATGATGAATTGAGAGTTATACGCTGAGTCTCAATATTACTCAAATTTCGAGTTATAACATTATTGTAAAAATTATTGAAATATGATAGTGTAATTGTCCAACACCCTAAATTGTCAACACACTTGAAAGCAAAAATATTTTTTGTTTCTATCTTTCCCTTTGTGGTTTCTCTTATGTACTCCATATATTTTTTTTGTTTTTTTCTACCAATTGGGAACAAATAAAAAAAGAAAATAATAAAATTTACAGTTGTGTAAATCACTAAGCTGATCTCCCTACGCCCTACGTTTCTGAATTGTTTATTTACCATTTTACCCATGGTTTTCATATTAACTTAATCAAGTCTTCCTTACGACGGATCTATCCGTCACAAGCTTGTGACGGATAGTAACCGTCACAAACGAGAATTTGTGAAAATTACCTACGTTATCCTCCCAACTTACAGTTTGGGCCTCTGGATTTACCATGAGTAACTACAGTAAATTTGGATTTGAGTGAATTGGACCCATAAATTCAATGGACCATAAACAGTAAATTTTATCAACAATCATGCGATGTACATCCATGCATTGTCATTGTCGATCCAACTTAGTCTCAAAATTCTATGGTAAGTCAATTAAATGATTAATGTAAGTGTACGAAACTTTAAAAATCATTACATTTGTAAATTAAATGTTTATAGGTCAGCTGTATAATATCGTACTCCTTATTTTTTAGCTTATCGTATTTAAATCATGACCGGTACAAATATGAAAATAGTGAACATAATAATCGTTTACAATATACTCATGTAAATCTGCCTTAAACAGGTATTTGTTGTCAAAGCATATAAGAAAGTATTCGCTTTTTGTTTACTTTCTATTATTGTTATAGCTTGCTGCCTGCCTATAGGGTATATCTTAGATTGTAAAATTTGAGTAAATTTTCAAAAGAAAAATGTTGTAATTTACCAAGCTAGAACTAACAAGATACAAATAGGAGAGTTAATTTTTTATCTCTCTATTGGTACTGAGTTATAACCGTTCTCATCTCCTAAATAAGTGATCGGAAATTCGATTTCTATTCCTCTCGAGAGATGAAGATTTGTCAGCCACTTCTTGAAATAGAATTCAACAATAAAGCGTATGGACAAAAGTGGGCTAGGCCTTCCATTTTGTCCGGGCTCCTTTCTAAGTGCAGAAATGTCAGTCCAATACTTTTAGAACCCCTTCTTATTACTGACCTACGTCTAGAATTGGCAATCGGGGCCAAGCACGCCGGTCACGACACGAGTCCGGCCCGGCCCGGCACGAGCCTGCGTCAAAGTGCGGACCAGTACCACGGGTTGGTGGACGGGTCACAGTGCGGATTTAGCCAACAATCTCGTGCCCTTCCCGGCCCGAACACAAGCCCAAACAAGGCCCGATCCGGCCCATAAAAATGTGTGTTGGGGTGATTTGAAATAGAGCTGTTGGGAGAAAATGAAAGCAGTTGTTTATGGCTTTTAAGTGTTAACTTGTTTTTTTTTTTCCTTCAAATAATACTTGTCCGTTCCGCTAAGGATGCGTCTTCCTGAGCTGACTTACGGGTTAGTCAATACCACTCTATAAAATTAAATTGAATGTACATTAGTATAGAATATATATTTAAATCATTATCAATATGAATTATTCATTAATAAAAAACTACTCGTATTTACTAAAAAAACAATTTATAAAAAATCTAGTGGGCCGGCCCACGGGTCGGGCACATCCCGAGCCAGAATTAGTCGGGCAAAGGGCGGGCCGCAGTGGAGGGCTGTGGAGGTTGGGCCAACAAGACACGATCCGAAGGTCCATCTGACCGTGCCTGGGCCGGACTGACCCGACAATGACGCGGGCTACCCCGATACGGCCTAGTGCCAACTCGACCTACTACCAATCTGACTTTTGACTAGATGTGGAAGAGCTGGTACTAGGATTAAGCCGGTAGGGAAATTTTTAAACACGACAAATTGGTCATTTGGATTGGGTTTGGGTCCAGTCATTGCAGACCGGGTCATTTTTTTGTCAACAATTTATTGGGGGCATTTTTGGGTTGAGTAACTCTAGGTCAAGTCATTTTGACTGGGATTGCTTTAGGTCAGTTCGAGTCGGGTCTTTTTCAAACTGGGTCAGCCTTATAGAGTCCATCATCTTTGCCTTATTTAGAAATTTTCATCGAACATAATTACTAATGAAATTAGCTAAGAAATAACATGAACTAAACCAGTGGTGGATCTAGGGGGGCTAGCAGGGGCGGTCGCCACCCCCCCTGCCCGACGGATGAAAATTTTGAAGTTTTAGTTAGAATTTTCGAATTTTTTTTAAATATACCTTATAAAATTATCCGTTCGCCCCCCTAATTTTAAATCCCGACTCCGCCACTGAACTAAACCCTCAAATTTAGGTCTAAGCAATAATCTACGGGGCATTAGGTTCACCATGAATACTTTTCCCAAATCCACTCAACCATTCAAAGACATTTCTGCCATCATCGAAGATAAGGCTCAAATGGCATAGTGATAACTGAAAAGTTTACACTTTACAGCCCTATGAAGTCGAAAACTCCCCAAAAAAAAAGCACAAATTCTTATTTCAGATGGAGGTATCCGTCTTAAGCTTAAGACGGATACCATATTCTCTCACAAAATACCCATCAAGGGTGAGTGGAGAGCACATGGGGGGAGCTCACCTTGTCCCCTCTACCCATTTCCTCTCACAAAATACCCGTTGTAAGATCCGACCCGTCTTAAGCAAGACCTACTGAAAAAAAAGATATGAAGTAAATCCGATTTCCCTTTTTACTTGCTTTCCCAATAATAATTCTTTTGCAAGCTGTACCATACAACAACCATATAAGAAGTATTAAATTAGATATACTTTTATTTAGGACTATTATAACATGAGTTACATGTTGGATATATTGGTGGTGGGCATAACAATACAATGGACAATGATATTTGGATAATGATCTACTTAGATCGACTCGTAAAGAGTTGTTCTACCTTGGGAATGCGATAGATTTAACTCGTGAGTGAAAGTTTTATCCTATTATTAGTCATATTCAACTTGAATCTGGATTAAAGCGGATGGTATACACCAAATAAAAGAAAATGTGCCTTTAAGAATATTTCGCTATTTATGTGTATCTTGACTTTCACAACGTAATCAGTAAGAAAAGACAATCAATTTCATCTTGTTTTAGGGAAGCATAACTATTAACTAAGAGAGAATACAAATGAAATGTCATGTTTTCGTTTGTTCTTTCAAACTTTGTAAAATTTGTGATTTCTTTGATATTTTAGTCACGCACTTGTCACACAGAAATCGTGCTAAAAAATGTATGGTGCTAAATAGGGATGAGCCAGGTGCCATATCGGGGCTGAAACATCCTGCCTAGGATTTTAAGTTATTTGGCTAAATAGGAGGCGGCGTGTCTCGATGCACCGTATCCGGTACTTTTGCTGGCGGCGAGATCAAAGGTCGTTGAACCAGGTATGTACTTATCCAAAATCTCACTAAAGTTAATTCTTTTGGGTCGTTTCGTTAGCCTTCGAATTTAAAAAAAAAAAAAACTTTAAATCATGAGAATTGCAAAATGAGTAAGTTGTTTGATTAACCTAGCTCACATGAATGGAAATTTCCATGAATTTCAATTTCTATAAAGGAGGAAGCTACTTACCTAGGTCAATATAGATAAGTGACTTAATTTAGTGCAAAGCTTAATTGACATTTGCTTAGAGTTACGGAGTAGCTTGTAACGACAAATTTGCTCGAACAAGCATATCCTTCAATTATGCTCTAATGAGTGTTAATGTATAAATATAAGAGTATTAATTGTGCCTCAAAAGGCGATGGTTCAGGTCCATTCAATGTTAAAGCCGAGGGGTTTGTTTCCTATTAGAAACTAGTACGCCTTCTTTTCAACCACTAAAGTTGTTCTTATGTAACAATCTCACTCCAGAACTCACACTTTTGGAGTCTGATATAGGTACTTAGAGATCTCATCCCAAAAGCTAGCTCAAAGGGAGGTAGTCTGGTAAAGTCCAATTCCATATATATCCCACATCAAACCTCCCACACGACCAATGTGGGAGTGTGGGACTCATGTCTCATACCATGCAATGAACCTTAACATTCCATCACGCTCCGCATCCAGGCGCCCTCGCCTGTTGGCTCTAGAGCCTTCTAGCCTCAGGCGCGCATTGCAATATCGGCATCACCAGCAACGGGATGTGCGCTAGAACCTTTTTATAGCCCAACCGAACACTACAATATGGACATAGGGGAGATGATGGAGAAGGGTGGTAATTAGCTCTTATACTATTGGTATATTTATATTGAGAGAACTCACTCTAAAAGCTAACTCAAAAAATAATATAGCACAATTCTATATAAATCACACATCAAGCCTCCCAAATGTCTGAAATCGAACTCATGTCTTATATCATATACAATGGACTTAGGAGGAAAGGAGAAACAAAACCCGACTACATTCAAATGAAGTCATTCATTCACTCACTTATTTACAACCTATTTACAAAATTTTACCATACAAAAAACATTAGTATTGAATTGAGGGGGGTGAAGAGTAGGATTACACCCACCAAGTTAAAGAGAGGACAAAAGAAGAGATGTTCCCAAGAAAGTGTGATAAGCTTGATTGGGTGTTGGACCCTATAAACTGGTCAAAGTACCTCTTCAATGTTTCTGCTCTTTCGGGGAAACCATCACCTTCTCTCTGTCCCCACTCTCTTTTCTCAGGTGCCTTTCTAATTACTCACTATCTTCAATTATCTCAACCACTACCTTTTTGTTTAATCATCATTTAACATTCACATTTCCCAATTAACTCAACACAGGTACCATCCGTCACAAGCTGAAAACGAATAGTGTTCCTCTTACAATATGCAAGTGGAGAGTCAATAGATCTCCTACTTGTATATTATGAGAGAAACACTTTCCGTCTTCAGTTTGTGAAGAATAGTGTCCGATCTTCAGTGAAACAAGTTGTGCCTATTATATCGACAATAAATCGGCTTAAAACGGACTATCCGTCTTAAACCTTAAGCCAAGCCAAATACTATCGCTGTGAGGCTAATGACGATAAACATATTTGTATTTTCTAGGCAAGTTGCAATGTATTTGATATGTATTTAACCCGTTTTAAACTTAAAAACAGATAGCCCGTGTCTGAAATGAGAATTTGTGTTATATGACATATCTATGTACTCCATACTAATTTTGGTTGGTCTGAATTGTGGTAAATCTGAATAACCCCGAATTCGAATTGATGCTACTCAAACTCAATACAATTGACCCGTTTATCATATCTAACTGAGAGGGTCGTTCGTACATACTAAAGGTACTTTTGAAAAAAAAAAATAGATATAATATATCGGTTTTTCTAACATGTTAATAATACTTAAATAGAAAATAGGGCACATGTTAATAATACTTAAATAGAAATTTTAACAATAAATATCATGGAAAATTAAAATATTTGAGCACTTTTTCAAATTCCAATGTCATATTTATTGTTAAAGTTTCCTTATAAGTATTATTAGAAAAACCGATAATATATATATTCCCCATGATTACATAGTAAATTGTATACTAGTATGTGATTTCAAGAAGATATTAAATATGAAGTACAATTATTTGTTTTCATTTCCAAGAAGATAATTTTTTATACAACCCTCATAGAGTACTAGAGTAGAATTTGCGTTAAAGATTTTCAAGAGAAAACCAGGTAAAAGTGGTCGATCATAAGTTAGGTAGCACCAAAACGGACACGGACACGACACGAACACGGACACGTGATATGATATTCCGTGAAATTTAGGATACGGGATACGTTGTTAAATTTAATCAAATATATATTTTATAATTATAAATAATATGGGACAACTGATTAGGAGAAATGTCCGTGCTACCTAGAGCATAAGTAGTCACATAACCCTCATTGATTCTATTCATTTTAGTTCAAGTTTATTTGTTTCAATAAAAAAGAGTGATTACTTAAGGAATGAGAGTCCCATAATACAACACTACTATTCTTAAGACGGGTTCTATATCATATCACTTGTTTATACAGTACTATAAAACAAATTATATACACAAGTGATATGTTATTTGATGTTATAGTACAAAATCCTTGATTGACTTTAACCGTCGCCTTAAAGTTTGTTTGAAATGTCTTCCAACATAGTATCACAGTCAGTGAAATCAATAGATCACAAGTTCAAATATCACTACCCCACTTTTTAAAGTAGAATATTAGCCGCTGATATTGAGAAGCCAGAGCCAGATGAGACGTGATAGATTGAGCCTCATTCATCATCTTAAAGTTTTGATTGAGATGATCGTCTCACATTTAACCCCTTTTAAAATTAAGACGGAAATATCGTCCTAAATAAATACTCCCTCCTAGTTTACTTGTTCTTTCCTTTTCTTTTGTGCACAAAGATTAAGGAAATGAATTTGGACCACACAAAACATACTACCCCACATGCAATTGAATTTAAATCACAAAAAAACTTCCAAATAAGGAAAGAGGGAAGAACATCAAACTAAGTTCAAATAGGAAAGAGGCAACAACAATCAAACCAGGAGGGAGTATTTATATTGATTTATAGAGTAATACAATAGTTAAGAAAAAAACATGAAAAGCATATGATAAGAACAGTAGGTCTCCCTTGTGACGGGTCGGACCTTGCGACGGGTTTTTCCTCTAACAAAATGGGTAGAGGGAATATGTGGGCACCCCCCATGTGCTTCCCCTTTTCCCTTAAATGGGTCGTTTGTGAGGGGAAGTGGTATCCGTCGCAAGCTTGTGACGGATACTGCCCGTCATAAACAAAGAATTTGTGTGATAAGAAATGGAGGAGGTCAAATCGAAAGAGGGCAATGGAGGACGTCTAGTTGAGAGGCATCTAGCTGAGTGTAGCACTGTAGCTTAGTGGTTGGGCCATCACCTACCTTGACCACTCACCTTTTCGCTTGGACGATTCTCCCTTCACTTTCATCCACCTCTTTTACCATTTTCATACGTGGCCTATTACTCTTCCATTAATTCTCTATTAAAATCGATATTTACACCTTTTTAAGTTTAAAGTAAATCGAATACGTATATACCGTAAACGTGGATAAATAAGACAGAAACATAATGAATTGAAAAAAATGAATATATTTGTATAGAATGTCCTTCTAGAATTATATTTAATCTGTTTTTATTATTAAAACGGATAGACAAGAGCTTGAGAGAGATAACACTCTCAATAACTTTTACTTCATGTTTTTCATGTTTTAACTAGTTTTACTTGGCAAAACTGATCTGATTCAAATGATTGAATAATTAGACCCATATACAACTCGATACGCGTACTACTCAAATTGAAGACTCGAGTATGACCTGTTACCTATATTTGTCATTTTGGGTCGGGTTTAAAACTATTTATCAAAATGGTGTCCACGTAGACTCGAATTTCGCGAACCAAAAACACGGAGGAAACACGCCATTGGCAACGGTGTTTTTCTAGTGAGTAGGAAAATGCAAACTTACAAAAATAGATTAAAAGTAAACACGCAATTGGGAATAACGGGTTTTCTTACAAAGACACGCCATTGGGAATGGCGTGTCTGTGAACAGTAGAATTATTATTTTTTATTTAGAAAAAAAAAAAAATTAAAGACACGCCATTGGGAATGGCGTGTTTGTTCTGTATTTCAGGTTTTGAAAACCCGAGCCTACGTGGACACCATTTTGATAAATAGTTTTAAACCCGGCCCAAAACGACAAATACTTATTTTTTTCAGCATTATTTTAAAATGAACTCCAATAACTTTTACTTATGTTTTAACTAGTTTTACTTGGCAAAACTGATCTGATTCAAATGATTGAATAATTAGACCCATATACAACTCGATACTCGTACTACTCGAATTGAAGACTCGAGTATGACATGTTACCTATATTAACCATAATTAGCGTGATCCGATGCAAATGTTTACTGTTTCAAATAAACCGTTATCCCTAAAGGACTTGATAACTATTTTTGTTATTTGTTTTTGTAATGTTTTTAGGAATAAATAGAGGGAGTATTATTTTACGTTCAAATTTAAACTATTTACCATAAACGAATACACAAGAAGTTTAGTGGAAGTAGTTAGTTCAACCAATGCCTTTGCCTAAGACCTTCGTGTCGATTTCTCGAGAACTCATTTTAAATAAATACCTCGAATTCATTTTTTAAAAGATAATATTCAAATTGAAAACATTAATAACAATGAAAGCTCAACTTCCAAGGGGACAATTATTGAACAATAAGTTTTTTTTTTTAAATTTCAAAGTTAAATGAATAAAGTCCTTTGTAATAGTCTATTAGAACTAAAATAAATTATCCAAATTATTTAAAACGATATTTATGGGATGCAAATGTGCTATCAAGTTGACATTACATAATAAAGAAGATGACCATTTTACATTAAAAGTCACCATGTTTTCTTGTCACATTTTATTATAAAATTCACTTTTTATCACCCATAAGTCCATAAGATATCAGCAAATCTCGCTTGTGAGCTTTCACGACCTCTCTTCTACTTACAACTTGTAAGATGTCAGAAGTTTATGACGAAAAATGTCTATTACCGATTCAAATTTTATGTATTTTTGAAAGAAGTATTCCATTCATATCTTATAAAGAACAATTGGTCTTATTGAAGACGGGTATATCCGTTTTCAATGTAGACAAGTCGGATACCCTCTCACAAGTAAACAAATGGAAGAACATGAGGGAAACTAAATGGATCCCCACTTGCTCTCTCACTTGCCTTCACGTGAGAGCAGATTCGATTCGTCTTCATTGAGAACGGATATGTACCGTCTTCAACGATAATTTGTGTATAAAGAAAGAGACATAGTGATAAGAGTTATGAAGGTTAAACACATGGTATGCTCACAGAGTCACAGCAAAGACTGCAATAGCAGCAGAAGATGCAGATGCTTCCCCCTCTTCTCTCCCCTTTTCCACTCAGTCCAGTCCCTTTCTCTCTCTCTTTTTCCAGCTTGTTTTTTTCTTTTTTCTTACCCTAAACGTTAAAAAAATACTTGCAATTAAAATTCAAATATTAACTCATACATCAATGTAACTTGTATCTTGTAACCCCTCCAAATAAATTAAAACTTGTACAATCTGATTTACATACGTACATAAGGTACACTCTAGGTACTACCCCTTCACACTAGTCACTAAATAACACTTTTTTTTATCGCGAAATTATTTGGCCCGGCCGAAAATTATTAACGTTAGCCAAACGATAAGCTATGTGTTCCGTCAGATCTTGATCCCTCATACATCCGTTTTAAAGACTCAATGTTCGGACACGGATATGATCCTTAAATACTTGATTTAAAGTAAAAACTATAGTTCGAAACTTTAACACGCGCCTGTATTATTATAATTAGATTATTTTTCTGACCACTGGCGTAGCGACATACGAGCTAGTGGTGTCTTTCTTAACTCTTAAGACCCTACATCTTTCCAAAATTTGTTCGATTTGAAAATTTTATTTGTATACGACCCTGGAATGAAAAAACCGACAATTAGATAAAAATTGACTCCACCCGTAAGCGTTTTTGGCTACTCGACAATTGATACGACAGTTAAACGCCTCATTGTAAACCAAACTAAGAATAATTTTCACGAAAATTGTGACATCCAATATACAAACATACCCGTAACAGATACTTTTAAACGAGTCTGATTAAAACAAAGTATTATATAATATTAGTAATAACAAACAAAAAGAGATTAATAATGCTAAACTTTTTAGTAGTCACCTAAACATGTAGCCTTTTTACATTAGAGTTAACACATCAAATCTTTCTCAATCAAACTACAAAGGCTACTTTCCGTTACAATAACCAAACAAACTTCAACTACTACCGAAAACGTCAACAATCAAAGCCCCCACTTATTTACAAAAATTAAAATTAAAATAAAAATAAAAACAGAAATTACAAAACAAAACATTTTCATTTTTTTTTGATTTTTTGTTTCTAGTGTATAATCTCCCTCTCCTAGTTAATCTCATTACCCCCTAATTAATAATAAACTAAAATTAATTAATTAATTAATTAATAACGTCACTCCGAAATATACTTTGCCAAAAATTAAGCTATTAGAGACCGCTTTTTTTCTCCGATAATACTTCCTTTGTCTTTCTTCTGAGTTGACGAAGACGAAGAGTTAAACAACTGACCAAACCCGAAACCACCCGATTTAGACGAACCGCGAAGCGAAGAACAAACCGGAACATTAAGAACCGGAGTAATCCGAACATTAGCAGAATAAGACCGTTCCATTCCTCTATGTTTATACCTGGGCCCACCATTGAAACTACTCGGACTACTAGAACTCCGGTTCAAACTCTGGAAAACGATTTTACCCGCGGAATTCATTCTCGGACTGTCGACCGATACTCCGGTTCCGGCTCCTTGTCGTGTCGGTTTTTGTGTGCGACGGACCGGTCTGGTTGAAACCGGGTTCGGGGTAGGGCTGGGTTTGGGGCGGAGGAGAGTGACACGTGGACGGGTTTCGTCTAGGGAGAGACGGTGGAGGTCGTCGTGGTCTTGTGTTGATGACGTGGATGATGACAAGGACGATAGCGATAGTCGTGACGTGGATATCGACAAGTTTGACTCGGTCAACGAATCTAATGACGATGAATCTAGTAACGGCAAGGTCAATGACGAGTCATTTGTCGGAGTTCTAGCGTTCTTCTGTAGAAAACGCTTGATTGACTTACTGGACGACGCCGTTTTGTTGTTTTCTTCGGCGGAGAAATTGATTGATTTCCTCGACGACGTCGTTTTGTTGTTTTCTTCCGTTGAGTATCTAAGTGATTTACTCAACGACGTCGTTTTGGTAGAAGAATCAGGAGTGTAGATTTTTTTATTCTTCAAACCAAGAATCTCTCTCCACCTTGAAGAACACCGTGGCGCCTTAGGAGAGAAAATGTAGTTTTCAGCACCACCGTGGTCAGTTACTTTCCGGTGAGTAATATCGGCGGTGGTTAGGAGCTGACCGTTAGAGAAGAGTTGGTCAGCGGGGAGGATATGGGCAACGGGCAGATCGAAAAGTCGGAACTCGAAATCGGAAGGAGAAGGGGAATGTTTGGTGGGAGAAGAATGTGAGGGAAGAGATTCGGTAATTGTTGGTGAAAGCCAAGGAATGTTGAGGAAAGTTGTGGGGTTTGGGTGGTGTGGTGGTGATACGGGGAGGTTTACGCATGCTGAAGCCATTTTATTACGAGGACGAGGACGAGAACGAGAACGAGAACGAGAACGAGAACGAGAACGAGAACGAGGATATTATGGGAGATCTAGATGGAGAGGGAGGGGGGGAGAGATATTATTAGTAGGGAGGGAGTATAAGAGGAGGAGGAATGGAGTGATTTGTGATGGGGTGGGTTAAGTACCTACTACCTTTGGGGTTTTGTTGAGGGACATATACAACGGTTATCTGTTTTTTTTTTAATCAAATACTCGAGTAATCTTATCAAACTTATGATACCAGCTCCACCAGCCTTCATTACAGACGGGTCAATCTTTCTGAAATTTAAAACAGGTTAAACTACCCTCATAAAGAGTTAGCGGGGGTTAGTGGGGGATTCCATTTGTGGTTAGTGTTATGGGATAACATATGCGGAATAATGAATGTAGATTGTTGAAGATCAAATTACCTGTTAGAAACATTCTTACATTGGTTGATAAATAAATAATAAATCAGCTTAATATAAAATTTATAACAATTATCTAGACAAAAGGACTACTTAATACTAGTATACTAGTAAAGTATATCGAGTGGATGTGGCTATATATGAATTTGAGCTTAACTTATTTGGATCAATCTTAATGCGACCTTAGGTATATGGTTGGTCAACGAAGTCTTCTTTACCTGGTGTTTTGGAGATGTTGAAGCCTAAACTGGCACAATTTGTGTTGGATATAATTAGTGATTGATAAGCTGTTGACCGTAAACGGCAAATGATGAATCAAGATGATGAACGAATTGCTTTCCACATATGGAAGAAGTAACTACTTCAGTCCACCAGGGTTGTAACCCCAACTTGGGGCGTGACTCCGACCACACACAAGAGCACCAAGTCCGACTAAGTATGAACTTATCGCAAACCCCTGACCATCGCGGTTTGAACCCCTATCGGTGCCGCGACAAAACGCTTACATGTTGACAATCTATACTTGGCCAATTTTCATCCATTTGTATTATAACTTGTCAAAAGCCGCAAGCTCAAAGATCACTTTCGTGACTCTGTGAGTACGTACTCCGCACTACCAAACACACATTATAACAATACGATCTCACCTTAATTTTAGTTGAATCTCGACTACACTCAAATGTTTTATAAGGCAGAGTTAATTAGACGGTTTGGGTTAATGAGATCCAACGCAATAGAAGGTTGGGTAAAAGTGTCGTTGTTGGCCACCTTTACGCATGTGTAAATGAGTTGTACTCGTCTTGAAGAGGCCATAGATTAGAGAAAGAAGAGTAAGTTTACAATATTGCCTCTTTGGTTTAGGTAGATCGTTATTAACTGGATCGGGTTACTCCATAGAAATCAATGTATTGTCCATTGGTTAAGCAATCCAAAATACAAACTATAATTAGATTGTTGAATGGAGGAGTTATTTATAGTTTTAACTTTAACCCAAAACTTTCGAGTAGTCGTTTTTTTTTTTCACAAGATGTCTCGATCCCATCGGTTTGCCTCGCAAAATAAACTTTTAAGTAGTGTAACCTTTCAAATGTCCCTCGGCTAGTCGATCTAAGTCACATGACTAACTCATTAAAAAGCAAGATACTACCCCGTACTTAAGATCACCCTACGATAGTCTCTAGCCCTCATCGATCACTTTTAGCTTTTGAATAAAAAATGTTGGACATCTTACTTCACGAAACCACTATTAACATTAACATACATGATACATGTAGCCATGTAGGATAGTAAGAGCTAGTCTCTAACTCCTGAAATTTCTATATTTTAGAGTACAATAAGTCTTGCTTTTGATAGGGCGATCCGTCGCAAATTAGCGACATGTCAAATCTTCCTCACAAAGAGCAAGTGGGGGGCTCCATTTGTAGCACGTTTGCCTTGCCACTTGCTCTTTGTAAGGAGGATTTGACCTGTCGGAAGCCTGCGACGGGTCGGTCCGTCACAAATGAGAATTTGTGCTTAGAATAAAGTTTGCCGATTTTAGCAAAAGCATTTTTAAAATAATGCTTAAAAAATAAAGTATTATTGTTTTGGGTCGGGTTTTAAAATATTTATCAAAATAGAGCTCACGTAGACTCGGATTTTGCGAACCAAAAATACGGAGAAAACACGCCATTATCAGTGACGTGTCTTTATTTTTCTTTGTAGGAAAAAAAATTCGATTATATGTAATGCTTGAAAGCTCAATGTTTTTACTTTTCAATTAAGAAGAAGTGGAGTATGATTTTAGCTTCAAAATACTTGCACAATGCATTTGATATTGTTAAAATGATAAAGCTAAAACAACCTAGAAAAAAAAAATATATACATCTAATATACTACATCAGATTTATAACTTAGCTTAATTTTTTGACTTCAAACTAAAATTTAACTAAGATTATATGTAATGCTTTTTAGTTATAGTAAAAAAATTCGAGCTTAATATTCTTTAATGAACGAGCTCAGAAACTTTATAGTAAAGCTCATTATTCTTTAAATAATACTCAAAAATATTATTATAAAGATCATAAATTTATTCCACCGTTTGTAATACATCATAACTCATAAGTAGTCTAGTATGAGATTGATATTCCGATCGACTTTATTTGGATACATTGGTTGTAACAAGTTTAAGCAGATAATCTAGTCAAATACTGTAATTCTCATATCTCAATCATTTATTTAAATTTTTTATTTTTTATAAGAAGGTTTTTTCCGTTAAGATAAACAAATGATTGGATAGACGGATATAATATGAATTAATAAAATTATAAATGTTTATTTGTATATTAGAATTGGAACAAATATAGAATATGTTCAAACTTGTTCTCAAGTAGCATTATGTCGAGTGAAAGTTAGTAGTGCTATAAATAAATCGGAAAATTCACATGGTACCCTTGAGGTTTGCCATTTTGCACGAAATACCCAAAATTTTGATCTAGAAAACTTTAAGAGGTCATAACTCGTGTTTACGAGATCAGAAAGTGACGATTTTTTTTTTCAAATCGATTGTCTTTCCAAGTACTACGATTTGAAAAAAAAAAATTGTCGAGTTCGGAATTCGTAACCAAGAGATATGCTCGCTCAAAGTTTGTTCGGTCAAAAAAACTTTGACATGCAATAACTCCTAGCTACGGGATCCAAATACAATAATTTTTTTTTTCAAATCGTAGTTCTCGGAAAGATGATCGATTTGAAAAAAAAAATCGTCACTTTATGATCTCGTAAACACGCGTTATGACATCTTAAAGTTTTCTAAATCAAAATTTTGGGTATTTCGTGCAAAATGGCAAACCTCAGGGGTAGCATGTGAATTTTCCGTAAATAAATTTATTAAACATTTTATTTAGGCCCACAATTTATCGAGTCAATGTTTGCATGTGAAACTGTTATTATGCTGCCTTTTATTTTCGCTAAAATACAATCATCAAGAATCAAGTTAATAACAACACAAATTCTTATTTCAGACGGACTAATTCCGTCTGAAAAATAAGACAGGATTATGTTGCCACTTTTTGATAAAATGTAACCACAGCTTATATCAACTTGTTTTCAATAGTGGTTACATCTAACTGTAAAATGGTTACAAAATTCCGTCATATTTCTTCAGACCAAAATGGTCCGTCTGAAGCAAGACCAACTGTAATAACAAATCCTGCAACTTTTTAGTACAAGAAATTGGTAAACAATTGATCACGGTTTACAAATACCCCAACACAATTACTGTTACTTCTTGTTTTATTATTGCCAACTACGGAATATCATGCAAAACTTTAGGTTAATAATCAACTACGGAGTATTTTATATGGTCGCTCCCTATTAAATAACGGTTTTTCTAATATGTGCTCTCAAGGCACATGTTAATAATACTTAAATGGAAAGTTTAACAATAAATAAGGCATTGAAATTTGAAAAAGTGTTTAATTATTTTAATTTTCCATGATATTTATTGTTAAACTTTCCATTTAAGTATTATTAACATGTGCCTTGAGGGCACATGTTAGAAAAACCGATTAAATAAACTCTGGAAATGTTATGATATAATATGGCCATAAGGGCGTAGTAAATGTATGACAACGTGGTTATGTTGTCTTCAAGACCAGATTTCACACTTGAAATAGTGTCACGGACTTACGGTATAATACTGAGTCTCGACATCATTCTATTTCACATTTACAACAGTTGTAAACCAGAATAATTTACAGCGAGAGTGTAAAACTATCCAAACTTAACAACTTTTCTGGGGTAATAAGGTGATACAACCTTTTTTTGTAATTTAATTACAACGGTTATAAATAAGACTAAATGCGTTCTATTATATGCACCGTGGAGATTTCACCATTATATAGATAATACGAAGTAATAGTTATTATTTCTATATAGCTTGTTAGAGGGTGATACTACTAATTAATAACATAGTCGAATTTGATCTTAGAGTTTGTGATAAATTTTAGTGAGGTTGATTTTGATTGTAATAGATTAACTAGAATAATAAAATCAGAAGTTTTAACAAAACACAATTTCTCGTCTCAGTCAGGCAAACTTGTCTGAAACTAAGACGGATGAATTATAATTAATTTACGATAAACTGTCATTTGTTTAAGGCTATGATAACGCATTACCATTTTACTATCTTCTATCGATTAAAACAAGAACATTTAAAGCCACCACATTGATCCACCTCATCATGTTAGTTTTCTTTTTCTTTTTTATTTTCTTTTGTCTTTTTTTTGTCTTTATTCTTTTTTTCCGCATTTTATTTATCAGTTTACTTTTTTACACTAAAGGAATACAATAATTTGAACTTGCAACTTTTTAATAATCCTAAATTATGAATTCAAACTTTACATTAATAATAAATTGCATTAATAATAAATTACATTATATGTCAAAAATCCTGAAAATTAATAATTTAAAATTACAAATAACAAAAAATTACTCAATTATATAATTTCACCTTACACCGTTTTACTAAAGCAAAAAAATAAAATGTTCATAAGAACCCACCGCTTTAGTTAGATTATTTAAAAATTAGTCAGTTAATAAATTTTAATGAATTTAGGTGATATTATTCTAATTTGTAAAATATCAACATTAAAGACTCAATACATGCATTAACAAACTATATATTTAACCGTTAATCCATGAAGTACAATATGAATCTAGAATGTCCCATATCAAAATAAAATTTGAAAAAATGATTTTTAAACTGAAAAAATATTAAACCCTTACAAAAATTACATTATTTTGAACTTATCTTCTTTAATTTGGTTTTAGAAAAATGTGAAATTTATTAGATATGGATTCTTTTGAACTTATCTAATAAATTAGTCATATGGTGGTACATAAAAATTACGAGCATAAAACCATTAAAAAATTGCATCTTCGATAAATTTATTAGAACTTATCTAATAAATTTATCGAAGATGCATAAAAAAATTCTTTTGAACTTATCTAATAAATTAGTCGTATGGTGGTCCATATGGATTCTCAGCAAGTCCTGCTTAAGACGGTACTATTCGTCTTAAGCTTAACATGGGTCAAACAAAACCATATAGTGGTAATAAAGACAAAACTTTTCGTATTTTTCAGGGAACACATGTGATGATTTGATATGTATTTGACCCGTGTTAAGTTTAAGACGGATAATGTCCGTCTTAAATAGAATTTGTGATGGATTATTTGAAATGTTTGGGTTTTGTTTATTCCTCATTTCGGCCTACTTAAAAAAATAGATTTTACCCGTATAATTACAAACTCATCCAACTAACATGAGCCGAAATCATGTTGCTAAAGTTTGTTGAGTTAAAATGTGTAAATGTGAATGAATAATCGTGTTATTTTAATTTTGCCGATGTTACATGTAACGATATTGCTTATTTTCTTCATTTTCCAGATTATTTTATAATACGAATATATCGAACATACATACGTTAAATTGAAAAAAAATTAAACAATGCACAAGTTGTCAAGTTATATTAATTTATTATTCATACTATGTATTTTATTTTATAGTTGATAAGAGTCTACAATCAATACGGCTGGTTTGTGAAATAAGTCAATAATTATTGTCTAATACTCAAGTTCTCTACTCCTGTATATTACAAACTTTTATCTGACGTATTTCATACTGTGTTTTTAAAAGTAATGATGTTTACACAAAATATACTATAATTGTTAAGTTTATTAGATTTTTTTTCTACTATTTCTAAATGATATATGCGAAATATTGTTCGAAGTTTAAATTTTAATTAAGAGTTATTGAAATTTTATATCAATATTTATGCATTAAATCAAATATTTTTGATACAAGTTTAATGCCAAACCCGTGCAATTTTGCACGGGGATAAAACTAGTATATATGAATATCTTACGACTCACTTCTCACAAGTTGAGTGACATTAGTAAAACGGTTGTAGCGTTATAATGACCCTTTGTTTATTGTTAAAAGTGAATATTTAAGCTATAACTTTCATCAATTGAATTGTTACTTTTTATTCTAAAACGGCAACACTTTCCTTGTTTTAAGTTAAGATCGTCTTAAGGCCTAAAGATTAACTGTAAAAAACTTTTCAAAATACTAAAGTTTTTTCATGGTTAATTGGGACGACCGCCATTGCCTGCTAATCGCCGTCTTGCTCCAACTTCTTGGCACCGTAACTCAGCATCACCGTATAGCGCCCTAGTATTATCTATTAATATTTTGTTATAAGACAAGATTATTTAATATCGTGCCTTGCACGGAGATTAAATCTAGTAATTTTTAATCAATAATAATATACTCTTTGTACACGTTTAAATATCAATTAACTTAGACAAATTGTCGATGTATTCCTTTCTCTTTCCACGGGTTGAGACAAAGACGCAGATAATGACTAACGATCGTACACTTGAGGTTGGCTGAAGACTGTCAATAAAACCATAAGTAAAGACAATACAAATTTCATACATTATTATCTGACAATATATAATATATTCTTGTATTTTTGTTTTTATTTTGTTTCACTTAATTACATGCTATGTATTCCGAAATCCGTAGATCCCGAATTCATGATAATTAATTTTTAATTATTTGTACTGTTTAATTCTTTGTACTATCTAAAACCATCTGCCTATGTACGATTCGGACCGTGTTAGACAAACAAATATTATTGAGACCGTCCATAGTTCTATTAAGTACGCCCATAAGTTTTCATGCGGAATTAAGCTAATTGGCATCTGTTATTTGCGTAAGCTTTAACTTTCTGTTTCCCACAAGTATTTCGTTTTAATGTTGTATACGAATACGGTACTATGTAGCCCTTCTAATTTTGTGTAAAATAAGCTTTCGAAGTTGAAAATAACCACAAATAAAAAAAGGCACCGACCTTTTGTCAAATATGTAATTTGGACATTGTAACAAATATATAATCTCTATAAACATACACTGTCAACTTCTGTCTTTGGGTTTGACGACGCCTGTTCGGCGTGAAGCAGGAGGTTTCGGAGCGAGGTGGGTGAGCCTTTTTCTTTTTATTTGTTTGATGAAAAATGTATGTTTGATATAAGACCTATTGTTCCCTAATACGAGTAATAGGTATTTCACACGTATTAAGTTATTAACCTTCTTGTTTCATTAGATGTTTCATCGACTAATAGATATTCTAATACCCTATGAGATATGAGGAAGTTGTCTCCGATTGAGAGAATAAGAAGCTTATGAGGAATTTCTAAGAAATTTGACCTATTACTTAAGTATCAAGACTTTGTGTTTTTGGACCTAAGTGGGACAAATTTATAAGAAATGTGATCATGCTTGTCTTTATTAATGAACTATGTTGATGTCACAAACTTGTTCCAATTTTACATTGATGAAGTAATTCATTACTTTGTTTATACACCCTTCGTGATAGACTAACATGTGAACAATAGTGTAATTGAATAATCAAATTATTCATCAAATACTTTTCTGATATAGAAAATTAAACAAATAAAAACGCTAAAAACGAAATAGGTTAACATATAATGGGTTCGAAAAGCCCCATTAAAATGTCTACAATTCTTCAAGTATAGTTTGGAATGGGCTTCTAAAAATGGAACACTACATTTTATAGAACAAGACTAGTGCAATAGACTTGTGAATTGAGATAGCATCGTTGGTAGCAAAATCCCAGCTATTAAGTGCACTTTTATCAAAACCCCTACTTGTTCAGTAGAACCTTCATTTCTCATCAATATAACATTTGCAACTCATCACATCGTTGGGTACAGAAAAAGCCCATGGGAACCATATCTTACATCGACATCGTGTTGGCTAGATAGCACCGACACTACTCTTAATCAATGTACCCATGTCCAATACTAATACTTGTCGGACGCACGCAAAGACGTGTCGGACACCAATAAAGCAGTGTCTATTGTTCTACAATTATTGGGAGACGTGTCCAACACTCATCGAACGAGCTTATCTTAGACAAGGCAAGGAAATTGGGGGTTCGGAACATGAGCAAATTAAGTGGGACCATGGGTCGGAACTGGGAAGTACATGAACGGAAATGTAGACTTACCACGTGAGCAACCTTAACGGCACATAAAAATGGTAATGGGATGTGCCAGGCCATCATACTATGAGAAAAAATATCCACGGTTATTATCCACGGAAAAAATATCGCTGAAAACCGTTGATTTTAAAGGTTATTATCCACGGTTTTCGGGACAACTGGGCCTTGAAATGAAATGTCTCTAAATCCGCACTGTAATATCTATAAGACATATAATAATGACTCAGAATAACGAAATTGGCATCTCACTTTAAATAAAGATAATTTGGAGACCTTAAGAACACTTTTCAGACCTTGTCTGTATTAGAAGAAACAAGTAGCATTCTTCGTTTTACATTGTTTAAAGAAGGATACTAACATCCAATTGTTATATATAAACGTAACGGGTCTATAAATACCTTTAATAAAAAATATTTTTTGTTTCCGAATATCACTAAAAATCGTTGATTTTGAAGTTTATTTATTATCCACGATTTTCAGGACAAGTGAGCCTTGAAATAAAATGTCTCTAAATTCGCACAGTAATATCTCTAAGACATATAATAATAACTCAGGATAACGAAATTTGCATCTGTTTTGAAATAAAGATAGTTTGCGGACCTTAGGACCACTTTTCAGACATTGTGTGTATTAGAGGAAACAAGTAGTATTCTCCGTTTTTACGTTGTTTAAAGAAGGATACTAACATCCAATTGTTATTCATAGACGTAACGGGTCTATAATTACTTTTAGGGAAAAAATATTTTTGAATTCCAAATATCACTGAAAACCACTGATTTTAAAGGTTATTATACACGGTTTTCAGGACAACTGGTCCTTAAAATAAAATATCTCTAAATTCGCACTATAATATCTCTAAGACTAATAATTACTCAGGATAACGAAATTGACATCTGATTTAAAATAGTCATATTTTGGAGACCTTAAAACCACTTTTCAAACCATGTCTGTATTAGAGGAAACAAGTAATAATAATCTCCGTTTTTACGTTGTTTAAAGAGGAACACTAACATCCAATTGCTATTTATAGACGTAACGGGTCTGTAAATACCTTTAGGGAAAACAAATTTGAGTTTTCGAATTTCGCTAAAAACCGCTGATTTTCAAGGTTATTTATCCACGATTTTCAGGACAACTGGGCATTGAAATAAAATGTCTCTAAATTCGCACTGTAATATCTCTAAGACATAAAATAATGACTCCGGATAAAGAAATTGACATCTTATTTGATATAAAGATAGTTTGGAGACCGTAAGACCACTTTTCATACCTTATACTTCCTCCATTCAACTTCACTCTACCACTTTTATTTTTGCACACTATTCATGAGTCGGCATCTAATTGCAATTTTTCTCTCAATATATAAGTTAAAATATATTCATGTGTGATCTTGTTTGATTCGTCTTTACGAGTACATTATTAATATCCAACTTTTATAATTTTTGCAATCACGTAGCTAACGATATTTACCGCGTAAAACACGTCTCGGCAAACGTGAAAAAAAAAATTTGGTAGAGTGGAGTTGAATGGAGGAAGTATGTATTAGAGGAACAAGTAGTAATCTCGTTTTTACGTTGTTTAAAGTGAGATACTAAAAACCAATTGTTACTTATCGACGTAATGGCCGGGTCTATAAACACCTTTAGGATAAAAATATTTTTGGTTTCCGAATATCGCTGAAAACCGCTGATTTTAAAGGCTATTATCCACGGTTTTCGGGACAACTGGGCCTGTAAATAAAAAGTCTTAAATTCGCATTATAATATCTCTAAGACATATAATAATGACTCATGATAACGAAATTGGCATCTGATTTAAAATAGAACTATTTTGGTGACCTTAAGACCACTTTTCAGACCTTGTCTGTATTAGAGAAAACAAGTAGTAATCTCCATTTTCACGTTTTTAAAGAGAGATACTAACATCCAATTGTTGTTTATAGACGTAACGGGTCTATAAATACCTTAAGGGAAAAAATATTTTCGGATTCCGAATATCGCTTAAAACAGCTGATTTTTAAAGATAATAATATCCACGGTTTTCAGGACAACTGAACGTTGAAATAAAATGTCTCTATATTCGCACTGTAATATCTCTAAGACATATATATAATAATGATTCAGGATAACGAAATTGACATTTTATTTGAAGTACAGATATTTTGGAGACCTTAATACCACTTTTCAAACCTTGTCTATATCAAAGAAAACAAGAAATATTCTCTGTTTTTACGTTGTTTAAAGAAGGATACTAACATCCAATTGCTATTTATAGACGTAACTGGTCTATAAATACTTTTAGGAAAAAAAATATTTTTTAGTTTCCGAATATCGCTGAAAACCGCTGATTTTCAAGGTTATTATCCACGTTTTTCGGGACAACTGACCTTGAAATAAAATATCTTTAAATTCGCACTGTAATATCTATAAGACTTATAATAATGACTCAGGATAACGAAATTGGCATCTCACTTGAAATAAAGATAATTTGGATACTTTAATACCACTTTTCAGACCTTGTCTGTATTAGAATAAACAAGTAGTATTCTCCATTTTTACATTGTTTAAAGAGTGATACTAACATCCAACTGCAATATATAAACGTAACGGGTCTATAAATACTTTTAATAAAAAATATTTTTGATTCCCGAATATCACTGAAAATCTTTGATTTTGAAGGTTATTATATACAATTTTCAGAACAACTGGGCCTTGAAATAAAATGTCTCTAAATTCGGACTATTATATATTTAAGACATATAATAATGACTTAGGATAACGAAATTGACATTTTACTTAAAAAAATAATGATAATTTGGAGACCTTAAAACCACTTTTCATACCTTGAATGTATTAGGAGAAACAAGTAGTATTCTCCGTCTGTCTGTTCTTTAAAGAGGCATACTAACTTCGAATTGCTATTTATAGACGTAATGGGTCTATAAATACCTTTAGGGAATTGAAAATATATTTTTGGATATCGAATATCGCTGAAAACCGATGATTTTAAAGATTATTATTCACGTTTTTCGAGACAACTGGGACTTGAAATAAAATGTCTCTAAATTCACACTGCAATATCTCTAAGACATATAATAATGACTCAGGATAACGAAATTGACATTTGATTTGAAATAAAGATATTTTGAAGACCTTAAGAGCACTTTTCATACCTTGTCTGTATTAGAGGAAACAAGTAGTATTCTCTAATTTTACGTTGTTTAAAGAGGGATACTAAAACCAATTGCTATTTAAAGACGTAAACACCTTTAGGGAAAAAATATTTTTGGTTTCCGAATATCGCTGAAAACCGTTAATTTTGAAGGTATTATCCACGGTTTTCGGGACAACTGGGCCTTATAATAAAATGTCTATAATTCACACTATAATATCTCTAAGACATATAATAATGACTCAGAATAACGAAATTGACATCTGATTTGAAATAGAGATATTTTGGAGACTTTAAGACCATTTTTCAGAAATTGTATGTATGAGAGGAAACAGATAATAATCTCCGTTTTTACGTTGTTTAAAGAGAGATACTAACATCTAATTGGTATTTATAGACGTAACGGGTCGATAAATACCTTTAGGGAACAAATATATTTGGTTTCCGAATATCGGTGAAAACCGCTGATTTTCAAGATTACTGTACACGGTTTTCGGGACAGTTGGGCCTTGAAATAAAATGCCTCAAAATTATGACTCAGGATAACGAAATTGGCATATCACTTGAAATAAAGATAATTTGGAGACCTTATGTAACAACCCGAAAAGTGGCCGATTTTTCTAGTAAAAAAAAATATTTACTAACACTTTTCAGTACAACTTAAGTTCTTAAAATAGGAATTTTTGTTCGGAGTCGTATTTTGAAATTCCGCGTTCGTATTTGGAATTTTTGAGAGATTTCATGAAAAGACCGTTTTTGGTCGTCTTTGACTTTTCTTGACTTTTAAATCGTCTTTGACTTTTTCTTGACTTTTTAAAGTTGTCATCTACTTTTCTTGGCTTGTAAAGTCGTCTTAAACTTTTCTGAACTTTTAAGTCATTTTGACTTTTCCCGACTTTTTAGTCGATTTTGACTTCCGTTGACTTTTCCCGACTCGGCTTGCGATTTTGAAGACCGAAATTTTATTTAAAAAAATAATATTTTTGATTTATTTTTATTTCGATTTATTAAGATTTGTCATAATTTAATAAAATTATTTAGAATTTATTTGGAATTTAAAGAATAACTTTTACGGTTTTTAACCAATCGTCATTTAACTATTCACGACGCATCGTAAAGCGCGCAACAAAATCGAAACTCGACTTTGGCATGAGTCACGCGGCCATGTCATCGTTTTCCACTCACGATTGGATATTTTAATTGATTCGATTAAAATAATACAAATATCTTAGATATTTGTTACTTTATCGATCCGTCAACAGAGATTACGCAAATCGAGCAAAAACAGACCCAAATCACCTCAAACCACACGGCTCCTTAAAGTCCTCTAATAGCCTTGATATTTTGATTACTTTTGATTACAATATCATAATATCTAGATCACTATTCGCTTTATCGATCAATTAACGAAAATTACGCAAAACGCTCGAAATCAGACCCGACAATCACAATTCTACACGGCACACTTACCCACTCTTAAGCCTTGATATTTTCATTATTTTTCATTTTAATATCATAATATCTTGTAATTAACTTTATCGTTAATTATATTTAATCGTTTACCGTAAAACAATTATTAAACGAGAGTCAATTACGGAACAACAATGTCAAAACTCGACACCTTTATGTGTCTATAAACACACGGCACCCACACACCCCATATGACTCACAAACAACTTTTCATTTTACAACAAATCAAAATAAGATCAAAACCTCACTTTATTTAATCGTTCTTCGCGTTCTTCATCGTTCATCTTTAGTTCTTCATCGTTCTTGAGCAAAACCTCCATAAATCCTTCGTTTCTTAATTAAATCCTTCCTAATTTATATTTCTAGACTCTCCTCTTCGCTCCTCATCTTCTAGTACGGTTTATTTTCAATTCCGTCAAGATCGTTTTCATCATTTAATTATGGAAAATTTAGTTTAAGTTCTAATAATTGTTTTTCTTGTTATTTCTTATAGGGGAACACTACTACAAATACAGGCAATAACAACGCCCCATCAACAACGCATACTCACGAAAATAAAGAAAAACCGTTGTGGAATGGATAAATATTTTTCCGCGGAATTTTATTAAACCTAATAACAACGGTGTTAGTTTTTCAAACGTTGTTATTAGTTTTAACAACGGCGTGAACTAAAATAACTGTTGTAAATAAATTTACTAATAACAACAGTTTATTATATGTCCGTTGTTATTAATTTAGCGCGAAATAATAAAAATTAATAACAACGGGTATGAAAAACCCGTTGTTATAATGTGTTATTAATTTGGCGCATTATTTGGCTTAAATTAATAACAACGGAGATGATTTTGTTGTACGTTGTTGTTAGTTGTAACAACGGATTTAACTTTGTTAACCGTTGTAAATAGGTAACCTAATAACAACGGTGAATATGAATAATAACCGTTGTCAATACGTTTAATAAAGATGAAAAAAAACACAGAACACTAATAATACTGTACTGCGATTATACACAAAAACACAAACACTAATAATTTATTGATTTCCTGATCGTCTCTTTGTCATCATCTCCGTCTGCTATTTCTTATTAATCAGGTATTCTAATAATTTTTCTTTATTGATTTCCTGAATTTCGTTTATTTGTGAATTAGTTGCCTTATACATTGCATTTTCTGAATTAGTTGGCTTATTATTGAATTAGTTTTAATTAGTTGGATTTTCTGAATTACTTGGCTTACTATATATACTACGAATGTAGATAAATGACTCGAACTTGGATGAATGCTGCGAATATGAGTGACCCAAACTATAAGGATGGTTTAGCTGAATTTTATGAAGTCGTTGCGAACAATTTGAATGGTTCTTCTAGTATTCCATGCCCTTGTGAAAGATGTGGTAATATTAGGTATATGGCTATTCCGGACGTTAAAATTCACCTAGAAAAGTATAGTTTTAGTCGATCCTATACCCGTTGGATTTTTCATGGGGAATCATTAGAGGAAGATAATAATTTTGAAGAAGATGATCTTGAGGTATACGAAAGGATAACTGATGATCCCGAGTTTGCCGAGTATGTTGAGTTTGAAGCAGACGAGTTGAATGTTGGGTCTACAGATAATGAAGAAAAGGATGATGAATCAAATGCTTTTGAAGATGAAAACATTAATTTGGATGACCTTGACAACATGTATAAGAAGTTGTGTGAGTCTGAAGCGCCTCTATACCCTGGTTGTAAGTACACAAAGATGTCGGCTGTGGTGAAGTTGTATAATATCAAGGGGGCAAATGGGGTTAGTGACACATGTTTCACTAGTTTATTAGCCTTGATAAACGACATGCTTCCAGATGGTAATGTTCTTCCCGTTAAGACATATGAGGCTAAAAAACTAATTAGAGGGGTGGGTATGAAATATGAGAAAATACATGCATGTCCAAATGATTGCGTATTGTATCGAAAATTATATCAAAACTTAACCAATTGTCCGGTTTGTTTTGAGTGGCGTTATAAGGATAAGGAAGGGATCCCGGCTAAGGTGTTATGGTATTTTCCAGTGATACCAAGATTCATAAGGATGTTTGCGAATAGCAATGATTCAAAAATGTTAACTTGGCATGAAACTGGAAGAATAAATGATGGGAAGCTAAGACACCCGGCAGATGGTATGCAATGGAAATCGTTCGACGCTAAGTATCCCGATTTCGGCATTGAACCTAGAAACTTACGTCTAGCGCTGTCCACTGATGGAATGAACCCACATGGAAACATGAGTACCCAACATAGTACTTGGCCAGTAGTGTTGGCAATATACAACTTACCTCCATATGTGTGCATGAAAAGAAAGTACTTGATGTTGTCGTTGTTAATTTCCGGCCCTAAACAACCTGGAAATAATATAGATGTCTATTTGGAACCTCTTTTAGATGATTTGCGAATTTTGTGGGATAGTGGGATAGAAGTATTTGATGCATATAGGAATGAAACTTTCAATTTGAGAGCGATGTTATTGTGTACAATAACCGACTATCCGGCTTATGGCGACCTTTCTGGGCATACGGTGCATGGGAAAGAGGCATGTCCATTGTGTGGGGAGGATATCGAGTCTGAATACTTGAAGTGTTCTCATAAGTATGTGTATTTGGGAAATAGGAGGGGCTTGGATCCTGACCATTGTTATCGCAAGCAGCAGAAAGCATTTAATGGACGTCAAGAACATCGTCAACCTCCTAGAATTTTGAGTGGGCATGAAGTTTATCAGAAAGTAAAGCATATAGAGATAAAATATGGGAAGAAGAACGGCTCTAAATTGTCTACTCGTGGGTATAAGAAAAGATCCATATTTTTTGATAAACTTCCATATTGGCCTGACCTGGAGGTCAGGCATTGCCTCGATTTCATGCACATTGAGAAAAATGTCTGTGATAATATTATCAATACCCTCCTGAATGTTCCCGGTAAAACAAAGGATAACGCCGCAGCTAGGGAAGATATGCAAATGATGGGTATTAGGCTAGAGTTGGCACCACAGAAGAGAGGTAATGGTACATTTTTACCGCCAGCAGCTTATACCCTTTCACGGAATGAGAAAAAAGAGTTTTGTGCATGCTTGAATGGAATTAAAGTGCCACATGGTTATTCGTCCAACATCAAAAGCCTTGTGTCGATGTAAGATCTAAAACTCACCGGGTTAAAGTCACATGATTGCCACACTTGATGCAACAATTACTATCCGTGGCTATTCGCTCCATTTTACCTGAAAAGGTACGATATGTTATTACCAGATTCTGTCTCTTCTTCCAGTCCATATGCGATAAAGTCATCGATCCCGATGATGCGGATTCATTGCAGGACCTCGTTGTCACCTCTCTTTGTCATTTTGAAATGTATTTTCCACCCTCTTTCTTCACTATCATGATTCACCTGACCACTCACTTGGTTAGGGAGATTTTGTACCTTGGGCCCGTGTACTTGAGATACCAGTATCCTTTCGAAAGATTGATGAAAGTCTACAAGGACTATACATCTAATCGGTATCGTCCAGAAGGTTGTATTGCTGAACGTGCTATATTAGACGAAGCTCTTGCATATTGTTACGCTCATCTCTCTCCTGAGGAGTTAATTGGCGTTCCAAAGAATCGTCATAGTGACTGGATGACCGGAAAAGGTATTAGGGGCCGGGTTGAAAAAATTGTGTCACGTGACATGTTACATTTAGCACATACGTATGTGCTAAACAACGAAGATGAGGTGCAACCTTATATTGAACAACACAAAGATGAGCTCAAATACGATCACCCAAACAAGAGCGAGATGTGGATTGCAAACGAGCATAAGAAGACATTTGGAGAGTGGTTTAGGAATGTTGTCTTGGAGTATAAGAATTTGTATGGTGATGACATCTCTCCTAGGTTACTACGTCTTGGGTTAGGTCCAAATGCCAGGGCCACTTTTTTCAGCGGTTTTGCTATTAATGGTTATACTTTTTACACCCGCGAGCAAGATGAGTTGAGCACAATGCAAAATAGTGGTGTGAGTTCTGAATTTGAGGCAATGCACTTTGCTACTTCAAAAGATAAAAACCCTATTTGGGGAAAATGCCTTTATTATGGTGTTATTCAAGAAATATTGGTATTAGATTACATTGATTTCACAATACCTCTGTTTCGATGTAACTGGGTTGATAACAACAACAATTGTGTTCGAAAGGATAAAATGGGATTTACGTTGGTCAATTTGGATAAGGTTGGCAATAATAAGGATGATCCTTTCATAATGGCATCCCAAGCTAAACAAGTGTTCTATGTCACCGATCCTATGGATAAGAAATGGTCTGTTGTACTATCTATAAGGAGTAGACGGGGTGCACCCGATAATGATGGGGATAATGATCAGGATGTCGTGTTTGAGGGAATGGATCACTCTTCCACTGTATCTTATTTCGACAATGTTGACACTGATCATGATAACATTGAAAGCATCTATATGCGTGATGATCATGGTGAAGGTATTTGGGTTAACGAAGAAACTATGTCGGGCAAGAAACGTCCCCGATCCTGAGGTGGTATTGTCTTTAGTTTTTGTTAGCTTTGGTCATTGTTGAAGAATCCCAAATTATTTAGCTTTTGGTCATTCATTATACAGTCTCCATGTTTTGGTTTCTGCTGATATTGCAGTGTATAGTGCTTATGATATTGCTGTCTTTGTTGGTTTCTGCTGATTATTATTGCAGTGTATAGTACTTATGATATTGCTGTCTCTTATAATTATAATTAAAAAAAAATAAAGGTAAGCAACAACAACGGTTGTTGTAAATCTACCCGTTGTTATTGATTATAACAACGGTTAATAACCATAAACCGTTGTCATAGTTTTTACTAATTACAACGGGTAGACTACTATAACCGTAGTCATTGCTCTATCACAACGGTTTGTTTATAATAACCGTTGTCAATATTTGTAGATAGAAAACACACAACATTAGTAATACGACTGTAGTACTGCAACACAAAAACTCTATCACAAAGCGATCATTTTTCTGTCATCATCTCCCTTATTACTCAGCTATTATTTTTATCAACTATTTCTTGAATTTGTGAATTTGTGAATGTCATTTCCTGAATGTCGTTTATTTCCTGAACGTCAATTATTAGCAAATTTGTGAATGTCATTTCCTGAATGTCGTTCAATTCTAATTTTGCTTTATCGATTGAATAGCTTTATATTGAATAAGTTTAATTACTTCTAAACTTAAGTCAAAAAACAAATTAACGTATCAACATTAATATTATTAAATTATAAGTTCAAACGGCGCCACACACAAATGGCGCCAAAACAACAACAACCAAACAACCAAACAACTACAACCAAACAACAACAACAAATTAAATTGAGTCCGGGTAAATCTCCCGGATAGCTGCCACCGCTAGAGCATATGCATCAATCGGGTCAGCCTCGGCCAGAGCCAACCCTTCCCACTGCTCTACCTGGGTCACTTCAACGAGGTCGACCCCATTTGGGAAACAGTAACGCTCATGTTCGGAAGCCACCCATAGATATGGCCCAGGCTTGTGGTCCGTGCTCTCAATAAAATCTTGTCTCCCATGCCCGGCCTTGTCAAACATTCTTGCCAGTTTGAATGCGGACGCACGATGAGCATCCGACATCCCAAACTCGAAAACGAGATGCCCTGTAAAGTGCCCGCGATGATAATTTGGCCACATCTTCCTTATTAAGTAGCCATTTCGAATAAGCGTATCACGGAGTTTTTTGTAACTTTTACACACAACGTAGCCACCCTCAATATGACAAGGCATTTCTTTCATGATGCAAGCATATGGTTTAGTAAAAGTTCCAGACATTTTGTATGGTTGATGTTAGTATTGAGGCTGGGAAATTTTGTATGGTTTAGCAAATATGATATTGATTAGAGTTGGGAATTTTGTATGTGGTTGATAACCTGCTTGTATTGAGGCTGTATTTATAGAGAGTTATTTATTGGAGTTATTTATTCACATGCATGCATTGGTTCACATGAAGGCATTGATTCACATGCATGCATTGGTTCCCAAAACGACTATACATTCACATGCATGCAGTACGTTATTGATTGAGTAAATGTGTGAATATGCAGTCAATGCATTTACTGCAATGTGCAGTCAATGCATTTACTGCAATGTGCAGTAACCCTATCACAACGGTTGTGGTAACGAAAACCGTTGTGGTTAGTAATAACAACGGGTTTTTGTACCAATAACCGTTGTTATTGCGTAATAACAACGGGTTTTGTACCAATAACCGTTGTTATTGCTCAATATTATTATTTTTAATTAAAAGATATTGCAGTCCAAACCCGTGAATAAACAACAGCAGAACCAGCATTGATTAAAGCATCAATTGAACATCATCAATGGCAGCATAACCCCTCTATAAATACAACCTCAAAACCCCTCCTTTAAATATTCCATAACTACCCTAAAATTAATATCATCAATGGCAGCAGTTAACCTTCCCAACGATGAAACGACCCTTACAAAATTGATTGCAGATGAGGAGGAGGCTCTTGCCGTAGTTCCCGCTGATCATCACCCATTGATTAAAGGATCCATTGAACATCGAAGGGATTATTGGATTAAGAGGCGTGAAGCAGTCCGACTTGTCAACCAAGCGTCGTCATCATCATCGTCCTCTGTCTACCCACGTCGGCCTTATACTCGGAGGTTGGATGCCGCAAGAGATATGTTGAGCTGTACCCGTCCTACCTTATCTCCACATGCAAGACGTGTACTTGCAGGCATTGAATCTGTTATTGCAAAATACGAGGTTAATGATCCGGAAGTCATCAGTATCATCAATATTGTTCCGGATTGTTGGTGGCAGTGTGAGAAAAGCTTTTTACACTTAACCGGAATTGTTCCGGATTATTTAACATCTTTATTTATTTGATGTCGGATGAATGTAATGTACTTTATTATAAAATCTAGGTTATTCCTAATGAAATCAATGAGAAAGAATGTTGTTTAAAGTGTTTGAATTGATGTTCAATATTTTGATGTATTATTAGAAGTATATAAAAAAGGGTTTAGGGTTTAGGGTTTAGGGTTTAGGGTTTAGGGTTTAGGGTTTAGGGTTTAGGGTTTAGGGTTTAGGGTTATTTTGAAGTAACACACGTATACTAATAATGATACTTAATAATTAAAAGTGATCCGACCCGAAAATGATACTTAATAATCATCACGCGGATAATAAATAATGATTTCTATCGAATTAAATAAAATAACCCGATACTAGCGAGCTAATTAATTTTGGGTCGGACAGTTTCAGGTTTGTGATGCAAAAACGGCCCGTTCATTAGCGTACTTGAATTGGATGAACGAAGTCGATCGACCCCAGGCCATATATATATATATATATATCATTATTATTTAATTTGGGAAACATTGCATTGACGTACGTGTATATATAATACTTACTTGAATTGCATGTATGTGCATTGATGAATCTGTTATTATTGCAAATTGTAGTACGAGCGTCGTTAATTAGAGATCCGGAAGTCATCATCATTTAATTATTATATATATATATATATATATATATCATCATCAATAAGTAGTACATATATATATACGAGGTAATTAATAATGACACGTGCCCCCGACCCTGCCCAAAAGTGATCGACCCGAATTGAAGTGCGTAGCTATTACGTACGCTTGCTCTGATCTAGAAAGTGGATTGCCCGATCCGTAACTGCTGGCCTGGCCACCCGATCGATTAGTTTCAGGTTAACTAGTGATGCATGATAATTATAATAACCAGTTCCTTAATTAAAAAGAAAATGACCCGATTCGAGGTAATTGAACCAAAAACTAAAAATAATTAATAACTAACCCGATCGATAAAGTTATTAATTACAAACCCGCCGAATCTAACCCGATTGGAATTGATTCCCAGGCCAAACCCGATCCGAGCTAATAATTAAACGTAACTTACGCCTATAATATAAAATTTAGAGCAAAGTAAAATAAATTAAATTAAATTTAGAGCAAAGTTAAATAAATTAATTTAGAGCAAAGTTAATGAGTTTATTTCGTGCCTCAAATTTTAATACCGCGCGCGCGTATCTGAAAAATTAAAAAAAATATACATAATCTATAAAAACGGTGTTTTAGAAATTCACCGTTGTTATTACTTTCAACAACGGTTTATAATAAATAAACCGTTGTCTTAGTGTTATTACTTTCTACAACGGGTGTTATTTAACCGTTGTTATTACTCTATAACAACGGTGGTTTGTAGGATAACCGTTGTCAATAGTTTCTCTTAATAAACCCTTTAGTTTCTCTTAATAAAAAATAATTTACAATCCTATAGAGTAAATTTTACACACGTACATTATCATCATCATCCTCCTCGTTTACAATCATCCTCGTTTACAACACAAATCTTTTTGTTTAGTATCATCATCATCCTCCTCGTACTCGTGATCATCATCCTGTTCTCTTTATCATCACCCTGTTCCTGTTCTCATTTTCTTTATCAGGTAATTTTTGTGTTTCGTCTTTAGGGTTTTAAGTTTGAAGTTCATCTTTTTGTTTTCATTTTCTATTTATCGTTCTCTTTATCATGTAGTTTCATTCCTTTCTAAGTTTTTAGAGTTTTAGAATCTCTGCATGACTCTTTATTTGTTCAGTTACTATTTCATTCATTTCAAGGTCTTAGGGTTTTAGAATCGCTGTATGCATGACTCTGTTCCGTTACTATTTCATTTATTTTGAAGGTCTTAGTGTCTTAGGATTATCATGGGTGAAAAACGGAAAAGAGTAGACAACAATGATAAGGGGGATAAGCCTGGTGAGAGGGGTGCTTCGAAGTGCTCTGCAGCCCTTGCAGCTATAGCGGCAAAAAAGCCGATGGAAATAAAATGGAGTGTGAAAGGTGTTCCTACTGGTCCAAATGCTAGCCATTTAGCCACTTGGATTGGAGTTACAACCAAACAGTTTGTGCCTATAGATTTAGATGATTTCAGGAATATAAATCCTTCATTGCAGAACTTACTCTTGAAACGTATAAAGGTATGATAATATCTTTAGCTAAACACCATTTTATTTTGCATAAGTTACTATTACATAAGGCAGGAAGCCGTATAAAGGTTCGTGTAAAGGTATGATATTAGACAGCCGCTTATTAGTATATATGATGATGATGCAGGAAGCTTTCGATATTCCAGACTGCCATGATAAGTATCTATTACGTAAGGCAGCGGCAGTCTTAAGGCAGTGGAGGTGTGACCTTGCCAAATTACACTTGTATGTGGACAAGGAGACGGGGCAGATGCATAAGAGCCCACCGACAAAGTACCCCCACATCACTCAGCAACAATGGGATAATTATAAGGCGAAACGAGCTACTGAAAAGTTTCAGGTTAAGTATCCATGTCATATGTTTACATTTTTGTAAAACTCTACTTAAGGTTACATTTTTCTAAAAGTTTCAGGTTACATTTTTCTAAAACTCTACTTGTATCTATAATTTTCTAATTGTCTCATCTACTTGCGATTTTATATGATTTGAAGAGCGTTAGCGCCAGAAATCGTGCTAACATCTCACAGAAGCGGGGGGTATATTATGGTTCTCGAGGCGGTTACAGATTGATAGAAGAAAATCTCGTAAGTAGCATCTATATATTAGATTTTTTTAATCATACTTGGACTTGATATACATGTATACATATATTATTTTTGAGTTAACGTGTAGGTGTCAAAAGGTGTGACCGACTTGAATCGGCATGTAACTTATAAAGAAGGGCACACGCCTAAAGGATCCCGAACATGTAACGAATATGATCAGGAAGTCTTGGCCAACATAGTAAGTATTATTTTTATTAAGACGGGTTTTTAATAACTTTATTGTTCAATTCTTGTATGTCTAACTATCTATTTATTTTAGTAACAAAAATTAAATTAAGTTTATTTAATATATTATAGGAGAATGTTCTGAAGGAGGTTGCGGAAGGAAATTCACTCCGAGTGGTCGTGACGACGTTCTTGCTAGAGCGATCGGCCGTCCCGAGCATCCAGGTCGATTAAGGGGCGTCCCATTACATGTCGGAGTCACGAAATATTATGGGACAACTAGCTCGAACAAGAAGAAGAAAAATAAGGGGAAGGCTGACATGGTACGTATACCATTTGTTATTGTCATTTAAAATTCACATTTTATTGTTTTAACAAATTGCTGATTCTACATTTTGGGCGTGCAGGTTCAGTTATTGGCCTCCGTGATACTGAAGATGAGTTCGGGAGGCAAGCCTTCCGAAGAAGAATTGAAGATGATGGAGGATGTCATTAAAAAGGGCGAGGTAGTGCAACAGATTTGCCAAGAGGCAGACACTACTACCTTGCCAATACATGAGGAGACGGCTGAGAAGATGGTTGAGGTACCTACTGCTGCCGAGGTTTTAATACCTCAAGCCGGTAAGGTAAATATGACTTCTTCTTTTTTTTCTGCATTTGTTCTTTCTAGCAGCCATGCCTTTGATTGGTTTGTTTTATTAGGTAAATGAGTCGGAAAAGGGGACGCATCTTGAGGAGACGGGTGAGGTACCTAATGCTGCTGAGGTTTTGATACCTCAAGCCGATAAGGTATAATAGCCTACCCACCAACAATAAATACTTGTAACTAACTTTACATTATATACTCAATATAGATCATTTATGATATCTATTATATTTTGGTATTTAGTAAATAATGTGTATTCTTCAGGCCACAAAACAGCGGAGGCTTGTTCGTCTCGCCGACCCTTCATTAAAAGAGAATGTGATTGTTGCTCGGGCTTTCGTATGCCCAAAGCCCAAGGACTCAGCGGAAACCATCTTGGTTCATGGCGTACCACTCTTGCCGAAGCATGCAAAAGTGGGGATAGTGGGAGTCGTGAAGGGCTATGAAACCTGTAAACTGCCCGTCACAGTCCGCGACGACATAGTAATACTGGCAGATGCGGTTAAAGGTTTTGTCCAATGGCCTCAAAGCCACATTTTCTTGGCTCGTGATTGTAAAATTCAACAGAATGTAGACGGGGTTAGAAAAATACATCTAATTTAACCCGCCTTTTGTCTTTGTTCATCACCTTCATAAATAGTGAAATTTATATGTTTTATTTTTGTTTTGTAGGTAACAAAAAACATGGATAAGTCTAACTCGATAGACAATAATCTTTCTACTACCTCGTCAAAACAACAACTTGATGAGGTATTTAATCAACTCTCTTTCTATTTTAAGTTCTACTATCGCCTCATCATTGAAAGAGCAACTTAATTTAGTTAGCCACATGTAGGGTGTGAAAGGTAGCACACCGCATCATTTCCCCAAGCTGAAAGAGGTCAGGAGTCTATCCGGTACTAAATATCATGGGAACGTTTACATGGAAAAAGTACGAACGGTGGCGATGCTGGAGCTTTATAAGGAGGCTGAGAGACGCATAGCAAGCGAGCAATTAATAGTTATTCCGCTCGAGAATGCTATTGTAGGGGTAGAACGCCAAGCAATGCTGGATTGGGAAACGCTAGCCGTTTGGGCTGGCCTTGACGAGATTGATGTCCAACACCTATATGTTTGGATGAAGTAAGTTTCTTAATAAATTAAATCATGCAGTATTCTAATATTCTGACTAAGTAAGATACAGTGTTTATAATATCGGAATTAAAACAGGCATGTAGGTACTTGAACTCGGTTGTGATCCCCGCCGAGACCAATATTAATCCACTTCCTCAATACGGATTCATGTGCCCAAATGTTTTATCTATGCATATCGAGATGTGTTCGTATGAAGAACGTGTAAATTATATTGCTGGGGAGTTGGCGAAAAACAATAAGCTCATTTTTGCCCCTTATAATGAAGCCGGGTAATATATAATTAATATTACGATTCCAAATACAATTGCATTTTTATATGTTTGGTTAGGATGCATGTTGTGATTGTTAATAATGATGTGTCTCTCGATCTCTAGGAGACATTGGGTGCTAGCAGCGATCAATCCGACCACGAAGAAAGTATTTTGGTTGGACTCTTTGCATAGACAACCATCCGAGACCTTTAAGATGTTGATTATTAAGTAAGTTTATAATACTGATGATGATTTGGCACATATAATATTAAGTTTCATTTATTATTATGAAGTAAGTTTATGTGACTTTCGGCCTCTTTCCTTTTTTAAAGGGCCTTTGAGAAGAAAAGAGCAACCGGCAATCAACCGACAGAATATTCTGATGATGGCCCTACTTTTATTACGATAACAGGGGTACGTACGCGCAAATACTAGTGCATTAAACTAATTACGCATATACATCTGTCTTTTTTAATTACGCATTAAACTAATTGGTAATTGCCTTCTCGTCTCTTCGTTTATTATGTAATAATAGGTCCCTAAACAGCGGGATAGCATCCAATGTGGATACTACGTTTGTCGTTTCATGTTGGAGATTATTAGGCGAAGATATATCAGCATTCCAGAAAAAGTTAGTAGTTTAATGTAGCTATTATTTACTTTTTTTCATTAGAGCTGATATCTTTTCTGCTATATATATATGATCGATGTTGCTAATTATGTATGATATGCCTATACTGTTGTTACCCTACTGATCGATGTCTTTTATTGGTTTTATCCGCAGTATTCAATCAACACGCCACATGTCCCTGAGTACACTAAGCACAATATAGACGAGGTAAGGGACTTGTTGGGCAAATACGTCCTTGAACAAACAAAGAGTTAAGGGAACTTAGATTATTTTGGAAGCAGATAGGGAACTTTAATTTGTAGAAGTCATTAATTAGAGCAAGTTGTAAGTATGAATTGCTCTAAAAGAGATCATTTTGGTTGTATATATCATTTTGCTGCTGCTGAAATTGGTTTATGATGCGTGCTGCTGCTACTGCTGCTGATTTATGCAGGATTTTCAGTGGTGGCAGGGGAACAAATTACAATTTTTTCAAAAACAATAATAAAAATAATAACAACGGTTTTTTAAAATTCATTAAAAGCGTTGTAACATATTTCCCACCAAAACTTATCATACCTTTAACAACGGTGTATTCTAGAATACCGGTTGTTATTAAAACTTTCCACAACGGCTTATTTATTATACTCCGTTGTAATTAACTATATTCACAACGGGTTTAAAAAAAATAGCGTTGTTATAATATTTCCCACCAAAACTAATCATACCTTTAACAACGGTTTAATTTAATAGAACCGTTCTCGTATCTTTCCCACCATAATTATTCACACGTTTTAACAACAGTTATCTAGTAATAACAACGACTTCTTACCGTTGTTAAAACTATTAACAACGGTATTTTCATTAAATTTGAACCGTTGTTAAAACCTTTAACAACGGAGGCTTTAACAACGTCCGCTTTTTAATATTACAACGGTTTTTAACCGTTGTCATTTCCTGTTTTTGTAGTAGTGAAAACACCTTTCTTGTGGGATCGACCTCTACTTACACTTACTATTAGTTTGCGTTTGTAGTAGTTAAAAATACTAATTTGGAGACTCGCGACAAGTCTAGCCAAATTTTGGCGCCGTTGCCGGGGAAGGCTATTGTTTATTTATTTGTGCAATTGTTTTTATTTATTTATTTTTAGTTTAGTTTTGGTGTTTGGGTTTATGCCGGACACCCGTTCTACTAACAAGGAATTGTTAGATTTTGATCCAGAATTGGAGAAAACTCTTTTTCAGATAAGAAGGGAGACAAGGAGAAAGCTTCAATTCAACAAGCAAGACAAGAAAGAGGAGAAAGAAAAGATCAACATGGCACGAGAAACTAGGACTTTGAAGGAGCTCATCGCTCCCGACCTTACTCAACAACCTTTGTGCATTACATTTCCGGACTTGGATGACGGTGTCACATTTGAGTTGAAGTCGGGTTTGATCCACTTATTACCCTCATTCCATGGGTTAAGTGGTGAGGATCCAAACAAACATTTATCGATATTTCATGTGGTATGCACTAGCATGAAACCGAACAATGTTACCGAAGAGCAAATCAAGTTGAGGGCATTCCCTTTCTCATTAAAGGATTCCGCTAATGATTGGTTGTACTACCTTCCACCGGGTAGTATCACTACTTGGGCCGAAATGAAGACGGTGTTTCTTGATAAGTATTATCCCGCCTCCAAATCTTCCCATCTTAAGAAGAAGATCTCAAATGTGGAGCAAAAGAATGATGAAACACTTTATGAGTATTGGGAGCGATTCAAGAAGCTATGTGCACGATGCCCATACCATGGG